>OX578152.1:106551881-107151881 GCA_951213105.1 Amaurobius ferox | reverse complement strand
ATAAGTTTTTGTTATAAGCGAGTGTTATGTTGTTTTTCAGAGTATAATATTTCCAGGGTAATAAAACGTCAAAATTCATAAATTTTCATCTTCCCTTTAAAATTCCAAATTAACTTATAATTATCAGAATATTTTGTCAATTTATCTCATATTAACATTAATTTACCATCCCTTTCTAGCATCCCGATATTCTAAATTACCTGTAATTTTATCTCCTTTAATCATTCTAAATTATCCCTGTAATCCTCACTTTTTTGTACAGCTCTTTCATCATTCCAAGTCCCCTTAAAAGTACATTTTTACTGTCTCATGCATAGTATTGAGAAAGTATTGTTTTCATGTAAATTTTCGAGATTTTGATGCCAATATATGTTTTAAGACCTCCTGAACATGTTTTGACTATTTTTAGAGTGATGTCTGTGGTTGATGTCTTGTGTGTACGATAGCAGCCACAAATGTTAATGAATTTTCATAAAACTTTATATTGGGCTTTGTTATAAAGAAATCTAGAACTAGATAGAATTTTTTTAAATTCGAGTGAAAACTTTGAATTTTATTTGAAATTATATACTTTTTTAACATGGCAGCATAGGGCAAAATTTGACATAATCATGTATAAAAGAGTTTATTTATGATAAGCAGTTTCCCTCTTTGTTGTGAAAAATAGCCGCGATACAATTATTTTTTGTCAAGTATGGTATCAATCAAAAAATTTATTTTTAAGCTCTTTCAAAGGAAGGGGAAAAGGCTATAGTTGTAACCATTTGGACTCAAAATACCGATTTTTCAAATTGTTTTCTTGTCAAATTTGAAAAGAAAAAATGAAATCTGGTGAGAAAGTCGATTTGAGGAACACTTCAATTAATTTTAGCTTCGAGAATGACCAAAATTGAGAACACATGTTTCGGGTTGTCATAGGTGAAGGTAGTTCAGGTATTAGATTACACCTGGGTGTGGTAATTAAACCTGCAGACTTTTTGGCTTGGTACTTTATTTTTCTCCCGAAGTATGCATAGGTGCATAACGTCATATGTGAGTTTTCACTCGCCAATCCTGGCTACTCTCGAGAAAGGAAGATCTTGTTGATGACAAAGAAAGACGCAAGTTTTTGGCACTGCTGTGACCGACAACTATGCTAGTCCCCGCACCCCAGGATAGCCTGCAGTTACTGGGGAAGCACCTTTTTCTTCCCTCTGCACCATTTCCTACATTTTTAAATTTCACAATGTATTAATGTAGCTAGACATCTTTTTAGGCAAAATTAGAAAAAAATATTAGAGAATACGCACTTCCACTGCCGTATGCTAAAAAGTTTGCCTCAGAAATATTAGTATATATAGTTTCCCTGTCAAACTGATTGATGCCCAATGCCCCAAAACATAATTAATCAGTTATTTTTTCAATTTTTGTCCCAATAATGCTAATGGTGTGTGTATGAGTAGATAATTAGAAAGAGCCAGACATTAAAGATATTTCTGTGCCTGGCTGTACATGCCCCTTAAAATAAGATTTTTTTTTCAAATTGATGTATTGGTGCTAAAATTAGTTGAAATAAATAAATTTATATTTTTGTTTTTCTGTAAATACCAGTGTTTGATTTTTGTTTTATAATTTCTTAGTTCTATATTGCTGACTTGATGCAAGGTGATTGTATATGTTTTAGTTCTTTGGTTAAAACTTTGCTTAATTGGGCCAAGATGGTCTAGTCTCATTTAAATGGAATTTAGAATTTGTACATTAAAAGTTATGAAACATGGCTATTTTCTTTCTGATTCATTTAAAAAGAGCTTAATTCCTTTTGCTTATCATGACCTATGAAATGTACTGTTAATGAATGTCCAATTTCTGACAGTCATGTTTTAACTTGAAATAATTTTTTCTCCCATCTGCATTCTTAGGCAGCTGATCCGCATGTTCTAGTTGCTACATCCCATCCAAATATGCTTCAGTGCTTGCAAAAATGCAATGTCCTACTCGACGAGATTCAGAAAGGGTTGAATTATTACCTGGAAAAAAAGAGGCTTTACTTTCCCAGGTCTGTGTTATATTTTCTATTTCCTTTTCATATCTAAAAAAATCTGAAATGTGAGGTACCACTTAACTTTCTCAAACATTTGTATTTCACATTGTTCGGCCAATTTGTATCATAACCAGTATCAGAATGTAAAAATTGTAATTTTTTTTATGATCTTTTGTTTGCGTTATCCATGTAAAAATTTTCAGAAAATTAGGAATTTCACATTGTTCGGCCAATTCATATCATAACCAGTATCAGAATGTAAAAATTGTATTTTTGTTATGAGCTTTTGTTTGCTTTGTCCATGTAAAAAATTTCAGAAAATTAGGAATAGACGTTATTAGGAATAAATGTTTGGACTTGATGTGATCTCCAGCTTTTGAGATTTTGTCCTCTTCTGGGAGGTTTGACAGTTTCTATTCCATTTCTGTTCAGCAGACATAGGCTGGAGCAAGTGCTCAGGTTAGCTAAATAGTAGATCTTGTACTAGCCTAATATGTGGGTAGAGCTGGGATGAACATCATTTTGGGACAGAAAAGGTGTATGGCAGATTTTTAGAAAAGGCAAACTTGAGGCAAACTGACAGCGGGTTGTAGTAAGGTAGTGTGAACAGGCTCAATCCTTAATAAGGTGTTTTTCCAGACATCAGAAAACGTGGAGGGGATGCTGGTCTAAGCAAGGTAAACTCTTTTTCTGGAAAACCTATTGCATATCGAGTCGGGGGAAAAAAATGAAGTGTAGAAGTTGCTTCTAGAAACCTGTTCATAGTGCTATCCAGTGAAGAAGTGTTGATGTTCGTTTTGTGACCTAATATTTGACTTTAAACCCCATGCAGTGGGCACTCAAATTGGCTGAGGTAGCTTAAGTGGGGCTAATGAAGCATAATGAAGTTATGGTCTTCTCACACTGTAATTTTCAAAACTCAAGAAACAAGATGGATCTCAAGATTGACTTAAGAATGATTGTACCATCATGAAACGTAGAAACAGAAAAAGAGATCATAACAAGTTATGTAAGCCACTGCGACTGCATTGCGCATAGTGTATGGTAGTATGGTATCTCAAAAGATGCAGAAAAATATTCTTCCTTAAATTACATTAAGGTTTTGCGAGAGTAAAATAGTTTTAGAATAATTGGTGGCTGTTTACTTAAAATATCCAATCTTTTAAATAGCACTCCATGCAGGTGGAACTTTCAAAATATTTTATCATTGAACTTGTCGAAAATTTCAATTAGAAGTTGTAAATAAACCTGGATCTGTAGTCAATGAAGTGAACTTCTCATGAAATCTTATAAAGAAAATGGTGGTTCTACATGAAATACTTACAAAAGCACTTTATTGTGATAAATTCTTTTGAATTTCTTTAGTTTATTGCAAACATTTGGCTGGATTACCTGTAAACTTAATTATCCTCAAAATTATTGTTTGTAATTATTAATTTACTTAACTTTAAAGAAACCTTTGGTAGTTAATGTTTATTTATTAATGCCTACCTTCTAGACTAATAGATAATTATTATTTCTAAAGAGATAACTATTATTTCTTTTATAATTCTTAAAACTGATTACTAAAACATAATATAACATCCAATAATATAACATAAATTAAAATCTAAGTGAAATTATCTCTCCAAAACAACCATTTCTTAAAGTCAATAAACTCTGAATTCGCATGTTTACTTTATCAAAACAAATAAATGTTTTGAATACTTCAAAAAGGCTTACCTTATTTTCAAAATGTTAAATAAAAGCTTGAATTTAACACAGCTGAAATTTACTTAGAAGTGATAAGTTAAAAGAAATTTAGAAAATCAACACCATAATATTTTGCCACCTCTGTCATCAAGTGGAACAAAGAGATAGATAGTAATAGTAAGCTGGACGGCCTGTGTAATAAAAAGCAAAACAAAAACAGATAGAACGAAGGGCCTTTCTTATATATTCTAATCAATAGATGATGTTGTAAGTAATTTTGTTTCTCAATTGTATGTCAAACCTCAAGTCCTAAAAGATGTTAAGTGCACATAGTAATGCTTTCACTTAAAGGCTATTTTGTTTATGTCAAACTGTGGGGATTAATTTGGATCTTTGATCTCTTTTACCAATTCAATTCCACATGTGACACCATTCCAAATTAAAATTTTTATTGGTCAAATGCAATATACAATTGCTAAATTTTGTTTTCACTCATTGAAAGAATATTTTTTTGTAAATCCCCAAATTCCAAAGAGTGTTTCATAATAGGATAGATCTTATAATAGAAGACACTTTCTGGAATCCTTGGGATTTTTTTCTTGTACTATTTTCATTGTGCTTGGCCATTGTACTGAAAAAACGTCCCACCATCAATTTATGGAAAAAATAATTTTAGAACAAAGCATTTATAACCTCAAATGGAGATATAAAAATCTTACATAATAAAAAAAGATGTTTGTCATAGAAAAAGGTGTTTTAGTGTGTCATCTTTGTGTGTAGCAGAAAATCAAAGCATCAGATAGTGGTGAAATTTGCTACAGAGGTGCTTTACGCCCCCACAATGTACACCTTGGTGAAATTAACTAAACTCAAAAATTACCATTTTCTGCCATTTTATCAAATCAAACCTATTAATTTATTGCCACTGTAGATGACATAAAAGAGCAGGTGTTTTGATTAATTTTGTCTCAACTCAAAGCATCTGTTACAAACTAAGTACATTTAATTTATGAGTTTTTTAACTTTGCAAATTTAAAAGATTTCGGTCTAATTTTTTTTTAATTTGGTATTTATTATTATTATGAGTATTGTACTAAAATTTGACCCAAATTGGATGAAAATTCGCTGAGATAGCAATAATTTATGAATTTTACTTTGGAGATAAACAAACTTTTCCTCTTTTGCAACTTCAAGTATTTTCAATGTGAAAGCCCCAGGCCGTCCGGCTCGTCCAGAGGACTTAGAGCAACAAGATGGACGACCGGAAGTATTTTCAATGTGTCATTTTCCTAATGATCAGTGATCAAGCACTTATTTAGGGTGTACCAAAGGTGTTTATTTAGGGCATATTACACCCACATTGTATAATTGGCATGGTTGCGCATGGAAAATAAAAAAATTGGGAGAATAATTTTAGTTCGAAACAGGCTAGTTGGAAATTGAGTAGTGTTATCTTTAACTGCAACAGGTGTTTATTGAAGACCCGAGCAATGCTGGATAATTCTTTCTAGTATTGGAATATAAGGAGGATTTTTTTAAAGGTATCTGAAATTCTCTTCGACTTTTCTGAAGCATTTATAGCATATTGAAGTATTGTAATCAAAATTTGATTAATCAAACATACTTGTAAAATAAATGAATAAATCTTGTTTTACTTTACAGGTTCTTTTTCCTATCTAATGATGAGCTTTTGGAGATCTTGTCAGAGACTAAAGATCCGCATCGTGTTCAGCCTCACTTAAAGAAGTGCTTTGAGGGCATTGCTAGATTGGAATTTACCAAATCAAATGAGATTGTTGGAATGATATCTGCAGAAAAAGAAATTGTACCTTTGACTAAGAAAATTGTTCCTGCTAATGCCAAGGTAATTATATAATATTTGTGTAAGCTTTATACAGTTCATTTCATGATTTCAATTAATCCATGATACAAAAATATAAACTAGATTAAAATTAAAAAGCTTTGTCTATGGATTGGCATCATCATGGTGTATTTATGTTTAAAATGGATCACAGATATTTTAAATAATTTTTTTGTGAATTTTTACTATACAGGGTGTCCCAAAAAGATTATAACACACTTTAATTCTTTACCTGTTGGAGATAAGTGGGCAATGTAAATTGCAAAAATGTTGAAAGTAAGGTAGGAAATAAGACTATGTTAATGAAATAGTCCTCCCATTCATTTTCAAAAAGTTACACTTTTTAAATTTTTATACGACCCCCTTAGACACATTTGATCAATCAGAAATTCTTTTATTTTTAATGCAACAAGAACAATAAAAACCCCCACATACCCGTATCTTTAAAATTGAGTGAGTTATAGTTAATTGAAAATTGAACATTGTGAATGGGGACCATATATCAAATTAGAAATGTAAATTTGTGACATATCACAAAAAAGATAAAACTGGATGATAATACATAGGATACCCAACTGCGTAGTGAGTACCACTGCTTTATATGATCTCTGTCTGTGTAATGCTTTATTTAGATGCATTTATGATAAAAAAAATGTTGACACATATTAACTTATTTTTGATCTAAACAATTTCCATCGTCAATTTGTTTGTGATCCCTATTTTCACAGATGAAACAGCCTTTCACATGGTACGGAAAAGTGGCATAAGTCAGATTTTTTCCTTTATCATAATTCAGTTGATTTTAAAGATACAGATATGCAGAGTTTTTTTAATGATCTTGTTGCATTAAAAATAAAAAATTTCTGCTTGACTCAATTTGTCTAAGGGGGTCGTATAAAAATTAAAAAAGTGTAACTTTTTGAAAATTAATAGGACTATTTCATTAATGTAGTCTTATTTCTTACCTTCAATATTTTTGCAATTTACATTGCCCACTTATCTCTAACTGGTAAAGATTTAAAGTGCATTTCAATCTTTTTTGGGACACTCTGTATTTTGTCTCTAAATGATTATATTTCATGGAATATAAATCAACAATCATTTATGCAAGTGCTGCCAAACCAACTTGTGTAAAAACTAACCTTTAAATTATGTTTTGAAAATTAATTGCAGACAACAAGTATTTTATATTGTTTGCATAAGTGAACTTGTTGCCACATCAAAATTATTAGGGTACAATGCAAAAATAAAATACACTGGTGTCCCAAAGCTAAGGGCAAAAGCTTCTGGAGATAGCGACTGCAAATTCAGATGAAGTAGCTTATGGCAATTTGCATATCTGATGATTTAAGTAGGAAGACGGTGTATGCATAAAGTTTTAAATTGCATGCACAAGGGCTATTTGATAGCACTTAATGGCGAAAGGACTTAAAGTACCTAAAGGATAAAGGGCAAAAGGACTTAAAACATTTAAAAGATAAAGGGCAGAAGGACTTCATTTAAAAGATAAAGGGTGAAAGGACTTAAAGCACTTAAAACATAAAGGGTAAAAGGACTCTTAAAGCACTTAAAGTATAAAGAACAAAAGGCTGGACTAAGTGAATTGGGTTAGAAGGAAACTTTTTTGGGAAAGTATAGTTTCAAACTTGGATGTCTAACAATGTCTTAAAGACAACATATAGATGATACCACACCACAACATACACAAGCAGTGTAGATACACCTGGAGACTAAGGATATTATTTGAATAGGCCAGCACCCAGATTTCAACCCTATAGAATGTATTTAGTCTGCAATAAGAAAATACATTGCCACTCATATCTCCTCCAGAAAACAAGCAGGGCCTTATCCTTTCTTTGAAGAAGTGGATCAGTTTTGTTGAGGAACTAACTCCTTTATCACTTGATATCAAGCATGACATGATGTTTTGAGAGCTGCATCGTAGTTCGAGTTGGACATATTCAGCACTGAAATTCTTCTGTGCATAGTTTTTTGCAAGCACTTTACATAAATTTATTAATCATGTCCTTAGAAAATTTGTAATTGCGGAAAAACATATTGCAATTTTATTTAAAATTTGTAATATTTATTTTTTATTTTTTTTGTTTAACCTGATAGTAATGAAAGTGATGCAGATAGTAAAGATTCGTGGAACTGTGGTATTTCTGAAGATGAATCTGAAAATGCAAGTGATTCTTCAGATTCTGAGCATACTATTATTACAATGCCGCTAGCTTCAGTAGCTGTTTCTGTGAATGATGTTTGGACAGGAGAATTTAAAGATCTGAATTCTTTTGAGTTTTTGAGCATACTTGGAATCAATCACAATATTATGCCACCTAATTTAAATAAGAAAATTAATTTTTTTAGCATATTTTTCGATGTTGAATAGTAGAATTCACAGTAAAAGCAACTAATGAATATTTTGTATTGAGATTTGTATGAAAAATATGCATCAAATTGAAAATAAGTATTTCTTTTAGTCCTGAAAAAGTATATTGCAGTGTTGAACAGGTGATTTTTTTTCGAGAGATAAGCATAAATCAAAATATTAGCTGTCCTTTGGGAGCAGTTCAAAAGTGAAGCCCATCGTCCTTTGGGCCACGGCAGTTCCGGAATGCTGCCGTCCGCTAAGGGTTAAAGACAATTGGTACAATTGAGAAAAATTAAATTGACTTGTTTGTATAAAAAGGCTTACACAAATCAGAAAAATCTAAAATAAAAAACTAAATTTGCTTAAATGAATCGATCAGATGCTTGTTTTATACATGATTTGTGTTAAATATTAAGTAAGAATAAGGATAATGCATAGGATAAAGCTAGTATTTTAGTTCTGATTTTTGGTAACTTGATGCCATTTTATAATGCTCCAAGTTGCTAGATGAAAAAATAGTTACTTTTAAATTTCAAATACAATTTAATTTCAAATAAGTATCTATTTAATTTGTTATGTGGTGATATATAATTCAAAATAATACATTATGGAAGAAAAAAAGTAAAAATAGATTGTAGTCTGTGGGAAAGTCATTTGCTGCCCAGATATTTTTTATGTCATGTTTTATAATTACAGGGAATGGTGGAAAAATGGTTAGCAGAGGTTGAAGTTAGCATGTTGCTGAGTTTGAAAGATGTCATTAGACAATCTTTGGAGTCCTATCCTAAGTTGCCCAGGACTGAATATGTATTAAGTTGGCCTGGTCAAGTTGTGATCTGTGTTAGCTCAGTTTTTTGGACAGCAGAAGTAGCGGAATCTCTTCAAAACAATACTGTGGAGGTAAAAATATTTTCAGTTTTATTATTATTATTATTATTATTATTATTATTACTATTATTATTATTTATTGAAGACAATATTTGTAGAAGTTTGGATAGGTATTTTTCACATTAATTTATTGTATTTTCAGAAATATCGCCAGAAATGTAATGCACAAATTGATGGCATTGTTGCTCTTGTGAGAGGCAAGTTGGAACCAAATAAGAGGTTGACATTGGGCGCATTAATTGTTATTGATGTGCATGGTATGTGTTACAGTTTTTATTAACACTTTACAACAAAGTTGAAAAGTGTTTATGACTTTGTTCATTCTGTCTGTCTGTCTGTCCGTTAGCACGATAACTGCCGTAAAAATGACTTAATCAAAATTAAATTTTAGTATGTTGTTCAGACGGTCTGTAGGACCTATGGGAATATAAATGAATAATATCACCCAATTAGTTTTGGATTGAACCCAGGTCGAAAAAATGAAATACATTGAGCCCTATGGGACCTAATTTTTCAAACATTTTTTAAGTGGATTTAAAATTCACAAATTGCTTCGAAAATTTTAGGTAATAGTCAAATTGTTCCATAAAATATATAAAAAAAAATTCAGCGAAATATATTCAGTAGTTTTTTAAATAAAAATTAAAATAATAATTACACCTCTTATATGAAGCGATCACGTGACAATGATATGAAACGATCACATGACCCACTTCAAAATGATATATGGCATCCATCTTGTTTTATATTTTATTAAAGAATGTATCAAGATATTTAGCAGATGTGCTAGCATTGCTCATGATTTAAAATTGTACAATTTCAAAAAGCATTCCAAGTTACTTTTAAAAATTTCTCTTGCCCTATAAAGAAAAAAAAAAGATATTTGAAAGTAACAATGGTCATTTTTTCTATAGAAAATCAATTTTATATGCAAATATATAATTCTAAAAAATTAAACCTGGTCTTTCTGAACCATTTTTATGAAATTTAGAAAGCTTTATCATGTACCAAAATGAGGCAGCTCCAAAATAAGAAGCAAAATATATTCTCATAACATTTGTATCCTGTTCCACAATCCATGAAACACAATCAGAAGTATATGAAGCTGAAAAATCTTTTGCCAAAAATTAATTCGAGGACTTAAGAAGTTTAAAATAATTTCTTATCTGGTCTGTATTCCATTGTAGCAAGTAATAAAATAATCCAAGATATATATGACTGCCAATTTATTAGATAATTTTTAGTTATGTAAACATTATATAAAAATCATCTGCCTTGAAATTGTAATTAACTTTTATACGTAATAAAATCAATACGCTGGATTTTAAATCACTTAGAACATAAAGTAAACTTCACAGATATTGTCTAGCAAGCAGACATGCTTTGGTTTAGTGCAAATAAGCTTGGACTTGAATGCCAAATAAGAGCTAGAGCGGCAAAATGGCTAAACAGGACCCAATAAGGCAGTGCGGTAAATATAGTGTATGTATGCTTTGTGAGACAATAGAAAAGTAAAATGAATGAAATGCTGAGTATATGAACTTGGCATCTGCAGTGCAGAAAAGAGCCAGATAGAAAAAAGAAAATAATAATAATTAGATATGGTCATGCCAAACGTCAGAGAAATATAGTGTCATTGATAAGTCATTGACAGATTGATAACCAGATTGCTGGAATTTTTTGTAATATAAAAAACTTCAAGGGAATCCGAATCAAAAACCTAAAAGCACTTTGAAATAATGAAAACAGAAAAAAAAATCAAACCGGTAACTAGCAATTTAGCAGTAAATTCCTAGCGAATGGATGATTTAAAAATAAAACTTATGTATCTACTCTCTCCACAAGGCAATAGAATAAGTGACATCAATTTTTACATTGTTTATAAGAACTTTGATAATAATAAAAATAAAAAACAGTAGAAAATAATAGTTGAGTTTTTAACCTAAAAATATGAAAAATATGAAAAACTGATAATGCCAAATACTGGTTATTTTTGCATCAATACTGGTATTAAAATACCGACAAAATTTGATTGGACCAGTGTTCGGGATTTTAATAGTATTTTTGATCATTCTTTTAATACAATTTACATTCTATAAACTGAAATTTAAAATACAACTTTTCTATTACTTGTAAAGTAGGGGGGGGGGGGGGGAGTAATGTGAGCAATAACTTTTATATGTTCTTTTATACTTAGAACTGGAGTGTTCCATGAATTAGAAATGAAGTCCGATAACAAATAACGGGTAGCAAAAGGATGAGTCTAGAGACCTCTAATTGTAAAAAGCATAAAAGTAAAAGGCTATGAACAAAAATTTTATGGAACCTTAAAAAAGTCATTAATTTTTTATTTGGAGTGTATTCCAAGGGGTGTGTGTTGTAGTTGTTGTTGTTGGTGTGTGTGTTGGTGTGTGTGTGTGTGTGTGTGTGTGTTGGTGTGTGTGTGTGTGTGTGTGTGTGTTGGTGTGTGTGTGTGTGTGTGTGTGTTGGTGTGTGTGTGTGTGTGTGGGGGGGGGTTATCGAAATTCTATGGTAGTTGTTATTTTATATTACCTATAGTTCTTTTTATTTTGTAATTTTTATTTATTTTGTTTAAATTGGAACAAGTTTTACATAATTCAGTACCCTGCCATTGAATGCAGAATGACTTCAACATTATAATTATACAAACAGCTTCTTTAAATGCGTTTTCAGTTGTGAGAGTAATTAATTAAAAAAATTGTTTACAAAATTTATTTTTTGAAATTGGAGTTTGATCAGTCAGTATAATTAATTAAATGTATCAAATCAAATTGGATTTGATAAACATTTTTTTAACACTACTATTTTGAATAGCAGAGATTAACTCTATAGGTATTACTATTGTGTACTACATTTTCCCATCAAGTATCGTTTTTTCTCCATAGATGATAGTGTTGTTATTTTGGACACACAAATCATCTAGTGTGCAAAAACATAGCATAAAAATCCATTTTATACAAAATGATTTCCCGAAATACAGAAAAATGCTAATATGGTAAAATGACAAGATTTTATTTATAAAAATAGTTGTTTGATTTGATCTATTTCTGAATTGAGTTCTGATGTTAATATAATACCATCTAAAATATTTTAATTAAATTAATTTAGCATACAGGATGTAAATTACATTAGATTTGCCTAAGTGTTTTTGGGCATAACCCCTCCCTCCCCTCCCTTACTCAGAGATATATGGCATGATACAAGCACATTAGAGTTTTATATACAACCAACCCACGAGCTGAATTTGCATATTACATGAAGCTGATCGGCAAAATATAAATTCATACGAAGTGAAGAGGCATAAAATAAACATATTGCATGAGAATCAAATATAAATGTACACAGTACAATACAGAAAAAATGGGATTAGCAAAACTTTAAATGTTTAGGTATGCAGATAATGGTTTAACTTTTAAGGAATCCAGGATAAGCTGCCAGGCAAAACTGAGTTTTTAAAACAGGATCAAAAATACAAATGAACTCTCGATAGAGATAAATAAACAAAGATTTACGAAATAAAATGTTCCAGGGGTTATTATAATGCATTTAAAGAAAAGTCTTGTCAAAAAGAAGGGCAAAATGATTGAGGACAATTTGCGATAAAAAAGTTGAAAGAAGTTTTTTGTTTCTAATATCATAAACATTCTCAGATAATCTATAATACCAATGGTTTTTTTTGTACTACTTTTTGGTAGTTGGGTTTTTGTATTATATTTTGATTTTTTTCTGCATTATATTTTGTATATTTATAAATTTTTATGTAAGATGTTTATTTTTTGCCTCTTTACTTCATATGTTTTTTTTCTTTTTTTGCTAATTGGCTATTTGAAACTTGCAAATTCAGTTTATGGCTCGGCTATATCTAAAATTCCAATGTGCTTGTTCCTTGTCGGGCACTTAGGCAAATCTAATGTAAGTTACATCCTGTGTGCAGAAATAAACCTTTATTTATTTTGAAGTTCTTTTAATATGTTTTTCCCAGGCATGTTGCCAATTTTGTTATTTTACTTATCAATTTCCTTTGTATATCTTTATTCAGTTTTTATAATTTCTTGCAATAGAATAAAATATTTTGAACACCAATTCATAATACCTAAAATTCTTTATGGTTTGTGATTATTTTAGCTCGAGATGAAGTTGCTAAGTTGGCCGAACAGAAAATCACAGATGTGAATGACTTCAATTGGATTAGCCAGCTTCGATACTATTGGGAGGATCAAACTGTCATTGTACGGATGATCACAACTGACTTGGAGTATGGATATGAATACCTGGGAAATACACCACGTCTCGTGATAACCCCTTTGACTGATCGATGTTACAGGTAAGATGAGATTTTGCATTTTTTGTTGATATAGAGTTAAATTTTTGTTTAAAATATTTGTTATGTGCAATTCAAGACTTTTTCTAAAAAACTACAAATTGATTTCATTGAAAAACAATATAAAAATGTGAGTGTTCGTATGATTTGATTTTGCTGTGTTTCAGTAGTCTACTTATAATGTGTAATTTAAATACTTGCAGCAAAATCATCTCATAGTTCTTTTGAAAGATATCATATTTAATGCAGGAAAATTAAATTTCCAATAACTTAAGTTTGACATGTGATAAAAGTCAATCAAATAACATTAAAAGTTTTTATAAAATATCAGATCATTGTATAAAAGGAAGAATATTTAAATTTTTATTACTTTTATCATTTCATATAAAACTTTTGCAATATCTTAAGAATGATGTTATTGTCTTAAAAATGATGTCAATTGCTTTAAAATTTAGATTGCATATAACATATCAAAGCTTAAAATTCATCTAATTTACTTACACCATTGCAAATGAAAATGCCTCATTGGAAATATTTTGGTGTTTTTTGCAATTTCTTTCCATTTTGGCTGGCAAAATTATGCAAGATACTGGTCTATTTGGAAATAAAACATTAAACGTGACTTACAGGAGTCAAATCGTTAAAATAGGATTTTTTACCGAAATTGAAAAGAAATGCAAATGAAATTTTTTAGAAGCACTATGTTGAAGACCCAGACCGTCCGACTCATCCTGAGGACTTGAGCATCTATTTGGACGGCCGGGAGAAGCACTATGTTGTTGTTGAGACCCAGACCGTCCGACCTACCAGAAAGGTGTAAGGTAACTATTTGGACGGCCGGGAAGTGCCACCCAATTTAGACCAGAACCCAGTGGGGGAGGCATCATACATGGACCGTACCCTCCTTCCCCTACCACCAACCTCTCGGAAGGACTTACAGACCCACATGTTTAATGTGATCGTACTCCGCATGAACACGGCAGCAGTTCTGGCAGCAGCGAGAACTGCGCGCAAACCACTGGGCTGCCGCGCTCGAAAAGAGCCAACAACACGCAGTGTTCCCAGGTGGTCACCTACCCAAGTACTAACCACGCCCAATGCTGCCTGACTTCGGTGATCTAACGAGAACCGGTGTTTTCAGCACGGTACGGCCGTTGGCGGGAGAAGCACTATGTGAAAGCCCCAGGCCGTCCGACTCGTCCAGAGGACTTAGAGTATCTAATTGGACGACCGGGAAGGGGGAGAAGCACTATGTTGTTGTTGTTGAAACCCAGACCGTCCGACCTACCAGAAAGGTGTAAGGTAACTTCTTAGACGGTCGGGAAGTGCCACCCAATTTAGATCGGAACCTAGTGGGGGAGGCATCCGCAGGGACCGTACCCTCCTTCCTCTACCACCAACCTCTCGGAAGGACTTTCGGACCCACATGTTTAACGTGATCGTACTCCGCATGAACACGGCGGCAGTTTTGGCAGTGGCTGGAATCGTACCCGGGCCTACCGAGTGCAACTCCAGCGCGCTAACCAATGGGCTACCGCGCCCTAGAGAAGCACTATGTTGTTGTTGAGACCCAGACCGTCCGACCTACCAGAAAGGTGTAAGGTAACTGTATGGACGGCCGGGAAGTGCCACCCAATTTAGACCGGAACCCAGTGGGGGTGGCATCCACAGGGACCGTACCCTCCTTCCCCTACCACCAACCTCTCGGAAGGACTTACGGACCCACATGTTTAACGTGATCGTACTCCGCATGAACACGGCGGCATTTGTGGCAGCGTGCAAATCTAGCGCGCAAACCACGGGGATACCGCACCCGAGATGGCCAAGTCAAACTTGAGAAATTCACAAAAACTCAGATTGCACAAAAACATCATGTGATGTGCAAAAAGTCAGCACATCAAATTATATATAAATTAACTGTTTTTTTTACTAAACCATAAAATCATCGCATGCTAGTGGTGTTTAAAATCTATGATTTTTCACATTGTCTCTGTATTTATGACTGATTTATCCCTAAACTTTTAGAGGAAATGTAAGATCATACTTTACTGATATTAACTTACAGAAAATAACCTAGTTATACCATCTTGAAAATATGTTTAAAATGTTTTTCAGAAAAAAAGTCGCAGAATCATTTTGTCTGTGACTTTCATTTTGTAGTAAGGCCAACTAATGCAACAAGAGTAATTGTAGATAACACCAGGTAAACTCAAACCAGGAGTTCAAATATAGCACTTTTGTAATTTAAATGCTACACAAAAGACCATTTTCCTGAAACTTTACAATTACTTTTTAAAATATTAATAAATAATTTGAATTATTAACTAATTGCATGTTGAATATCTGCTTGTATTAGCTTTTACAGTCAAAATTTTCCATATCAACTAATATTATCAAAAGTCCTGTTAAGTGGCTGGTTTTGTAAAATATTTCTCTTTCTTTATTTGTGTTTCTGTTTATTTTTGCATTTATCAATAAGTATTGAAAAAGTATGTTATATATTGTGATTTTTTGTGAAAATTTTATTATTTTATCTATTTTTCACTATTTTATCTATTTTTCACACAATTTTTTACAGAACACTGATGGGTGCATTAAAACTGAATCTTGGAGGGGCACCCGAAGGTCCTGCTGGGACTGGAAAAACCGAGACTAGTAAAGATTTAGCCAAAGCTGTTGCAAAACAGGTTTTAAACTTTTTACATCTGTGTAATTTAACTTATTATATAGTTTTGAATGTTTTTTTTTCAAAATCGTTTTAGATTAGAGATTCCTAATTGATGTGTTACTGCATATAAATATTATGGAAAAATTGCAAATAAACTACAAGATGCACAATTTATCTTTTTTTTGGTTGGGGGGGGGGGGGGGGTAAGGGGGCTTGAACCTATGTCAACACTTTTGTTATAAACAGTGCTTTGTAATTTTTAATTAACCACTATTGCATTTTTATAATTCGATATTTTGATGAACAAAAGATGTTTTAAGACCTCTAAAATGCATTTAATCAAGTACTTTTTAAGAAATGTCCATCTGTGTATGTCTGACAGTCATAGAAACCTTAACTCAAAAATGAATGCACATAATACTATGGGGATACATTATGTTAAAAACTAGAACTGGATAGATTTTTCTTGTTATTTACATTAGAACATGAAATACTCAAAATTTAAAGTTCTCGTAGCATTATTTCCTATGGGAAACTAATAATGTATCATATTTATACTCTTCATCATTGAATTTTGGCATATTAAAATCAAGTTCTTGTGAGTTGATTTTCTATTCTTTCTCTGAAGAATACAGTTAAACTGTGCTAGCACTGGTTTTCATGAGGAACGACTTATATACCTTTTGTCATTTGTTTCAAAGTACATTTTTTACTACCAGTTTGATATTGTGATGGCAAACAGAAATTTCGTAAGTCAAAATGCCACTAGGGGAGAAACCTGAAAAAGATATTCCGGTGCTCCCAAAATTGAATTTGCGAACAGCATTCTTTTTCACTTGACACTTAAAGCATTCACCCGTCTCTTTGTTCTTGCTAGAGTATTTGCAGCAAAAATTCAAGTAATGTTTGAAAGTCGTGTTAATTTTCTTTGATTTTATAACCAAATAAAGACCTGAAAGTATGTTTGAAAGGTAAAATTAAAAAAAAAAAACCTTTGAAATACCCTTAGTACTGGGCAGACCTTTTAAAAAAGCACAAAAGTTGTTCTACAATGCTTCATGTACTGGGTAGATCTTGAGAAATTATTTAAATAGGTAAAAATCTCTGAGAGTCCCAAAATGCAGGGGAATCCTTGAAAAATAAAGCTCCCAAATGCTAACAATCCTTTGAAAATGCTTTTAATTGGAGATATACACACACATAAAGTACACTCAAACTGCTACTCGTACCCTAGGATGAGTCAAGTGGTCTGGGTTTTCGACACAGATAAAATAAAATTTACTAAAAAGTTCCAAATTGGTTAGATAAACCTAAAAATGCTTTAAATAGGGTAAAAAAAATCATGAAAAACACATTAGGTGTCAAACTCCAAGACTTAATTGTAACATGAGAATGGTAATTGTTGCAAGTAATATTCAGTTCAACTAGAGCATTTTTACTAGGTATAGTGTGTCTATTCCTTTTTATCTTTACTTGCAGTTTTTTCACACTGTTATTACAATGCTGTGTGCCCAAAAAAACTGTTACCTTTGTTCCGAAAATTGAGATGTATTATAATTATTTCTTTGAATGTATCATAAATTGAACTTTAGACTGATGTTTACAAAAAAATAGCCTGCAGTTAGATAACTTTAGCTTGTAGTTCTGAATATTTTTATTTATTTTCAGTGTGTTGTTTTCAACTGTTCTGATGGCCTGGACTTTAAAGCAATGGGCAAGTTTTTTAAAGGTTTGGCCCAGTCTGGTGCATGGGCTTGTTTTGATGAATTTAATCGGATTGAACTGGAGGTGCTGTCTGTAGTTGCCCAACAAATTCACAGCATACAGCATGCAAAAGCACAGAAATTGACGCAATTTATGTTTGAAGGTTCCGAGTTGTCTTTGAATCCTTCATGTAATATGTTCATTACCATGAATCCTGGATACGCTGGTCGACAGGAACTCCCTGATAATTTGAAGGTTTGTAGTTCCCGTTCATTTTCTTAAAAGTAATATGTAAAATTTTTAAGATTGGTACCCTGCCTGGAAAACAGAAAAAATCTGGAACTGTCGGGGAATTTTGGGGGAAAATAATAATAATAATAATAATAATAATAATAAAAAGAGAAATGAAGAGAAGTCGGAGAAATTTTTTATAAAAGTTTTATCTGGAAATGTTGGAATTTCAAAAATTTAACCAGCATTTATTTATTTTAAAATATTCCTCCATTGTACCACACTGTTATATATCATGCAGTTTGCCTGTTTATGGGTAATTGAGGAACTAAAAATTAATAAAATGAAACTATGGAATAGAAATGCAACTGACTAATATACACTGGCAGTAAACTTTAAAAAATAAAATTTTTATGCCCACACTTGATAAATAAAAGCATTTAATTAGATTTCTAACCTAAAAATTTGAAAAACTTATTTTAAAAAAAAAAAAACTTTAATAAAAGTCTTCGCTGATAAGAAGTTTAACAGTATTTACACATAAAAATTAGATTCCAGAATCAGAAATGTAATTCTAACAGTATTTATTCTTATCAATTCAGTTTAAATTCGCAATGAAAATTTATGTATGAACAATTGCAGTTTTTCAACAAAAACTGAAAAGCTGATGAGAATCTATAAAGACCTTTGTTTTTTCATTTCGAGCAAAAATTTGTTTTTCTGTTACTGTTTTCGAAAATAAAATTTTGATTTTTGAGATTTGATTTTATGGTTGCTTTAAGTTCAAATAGATAAAAAAAAATATGTTAATTTTTTTATATATTATTTTATTAAATAAAATTGTTAAAGTTGTCACAATTCTGACTCTGAAAATCTGAAAAAATTCTTTTGAAAATAAAAAAAAAAACTCAGTAAATTTATTTTCCAAGTTGGAAATCTACCTTTGTATTCACCATATTGATATTCACCAGTATAGTATGGGAATGGATCAAATTAAAAGATGTGATGGTAGATGGTGGTCAATCAGAAATGTAATGCTAACAGTATTTATGCACCTTATGAAAATCCTGGAATTCTTATCAATTCAGTTTAAATTCTCAACGAAAATTTTTGAAAAATTGCAGTTTTTCAACAAAAACTTGAAAAAAACTGATGAGAATCTATAAAGTATGTTTTTTCATATTGAGCTAAAATCTGTTTTTCTCTTACTGTTTTTGAAACCAAAATTTTGATTTTTGAGATTTGATTGGTTGTTTTAAGTTTAAATAGATTTAAAAAAATGTTAATTTTTTTATACATTATTTTATTAAATAAAAATGTCAAAGTCATCACAATTCAGACCCTGGAAATCTGAAAAAACTCCTTTGAAAAAAAAAAAAAAACTTAGTAAATTTATTTCCAAGTAGGAAACCTACATTCGTATTCACCATATTGATATTCACCAGTGCAATATGGGTGTGGATCAAATTAGAAAATGTGGTGGTAAGTGGTGGGCAAATATTAACTGGGAGAGCATAAACATCTTTTGTGAGGGAGTCAGGAAATATCTCTAGAAGGGAACCTCCAGGCTCATTTATTTGATATCAGATTTTTCCTGGAGACTTTTGCCATTATCTTAACTGTATCAGAGCTTGGACTGACTAGCCGAAACTTATATTTCCTTTATTTAAATGCCATATTTAATACTATATGAGAAAAGCCCTTATCTTTGTTTGTCTCATGTGGTGATCAATTTGACACAATATCACGTAATGACTTTTTGTAATTGTCATCAGGGTTGACAATAATTATTATGATAATAACAATACTCAAAATTCAATTTACTTTAATGTTTTTCAATGATATAAGAAAAGCCCTGATTCAAAAAGTATATTACAATATTCAATCTTGATCTGTCTATTCTTCAATCTTCCTTGACGAATGTCAAGAATATTAATTATTAATTTAATATTCTTGATTTAAAATATAGTGATTATTATTGTTTGTGAGACAGGTACATTTTGTTACAGGAGTCTAGAGGGTTGTAAATTATTTTTGCTTTGTTTGGGGATGTATAATAATTAAATTTTGTTAGGGGGTCATAGTATTACTCGGATGAGATCTATATCCTGTGTAAGTCAGGAGTCTGTGTGTTTAAGGAGTGCATGCTGGTGGATGGGAATGTATGCTATCAGGGCCTGATTTATGCACAAGCCACTGAGGCTGGCCCTGATCCTCAAAATTTGCTATAATGGCCTAAACATGTTAAAAATTAAAAAAATATATGAGAATGTCAGTGACGTGTAAGAAAATTTCAGCTAAATAACGCAATATCTTATCAAAATTAACATTGTATGATCTAGATTCCCATTATGCCATTTACTTTAATCATTTATTTGCTCTTATGTATAAGTAAATATTAAAATTAATCAAATAGACTGTGGGCCCCACCTATTGTAAGTCAAACCTTGTATACCATATTTAATTTTATGTACCTTGTCTAATGCCGAGCTTAACATATGGAGATATTAATTTCAGTGTAAAAGAAATTAGTGTTTTTAGTTTTAGTTAGTTGAGCTTTAGATTTAGAATCAGCTTTGACATACGGTAGAACCAGGGCTGGCATGACAGCCCAGTGGTTAGGGCTTAAGGATTGCACTCGGACGACCATCGTTTGATTCCTGCCTCAACCCAAGCTGTCGCCGTGTTCATGCGGAATATGATCATGTTAAACATATGGGTCCGTCAGTCCTTCTGAGAGGTTGGTGGTAGGGAAGGAGGTCTCTGTGGATGCCACCACCACTGGGTTCTGGTTCAAATTGGGTGGCATTTCCCTGCCATCCAGATAGATACCTTACACCTTTGGTAGGTTGAACTGTCTGGGTCGAAGAAGTAGAAGCAGGGTGAAGAGTCTGTCTCTCAAAAAATAAAAATTATTATCATTATCGTTCAATCTGATATACCACGGTTAAACTATAATACAGGGTAAAGTATGTCCCCTGACAACTGTGTTATATTGGGCTATTACTATATACTGGATGTTTAGATTGAAATTTTTAGCAACTTCTCATGTTGGGTAGATTAGTTAAATTATTATGTTATTGACATTAAATGTATGATTCCAGGTTTTATTCAGAACTGTTGCTATGATGGTTCCTGATTATGCTCTCATTGGAGAAATTTCCCTTTATTCCATGGGATTTGTTGAAGCTCGAAGGTTTGTTAATAATAATTACTTTAATTATATGCATGTTTTCCTGTTAATTTGATTACATTTGTAATGTTTTTTCTAAACTATTAACACTACACTCATAAACATCTGTTTGAATGTGTATAAATCCAGTTTTCAAAAGTAATATATAGTAAAGTTCTGATTATCTAAGCTAATGTGGCCTGAAAACAGTTCAGATATGATCAAACTCTGTTTTCATGTAAAAAAACTTTGTATACTGCATTGTAAAATTTAGCACTGAAATTTGTGACAATGTTCCCCTCCTATCTAATGTTTTCCCCGTTACTACCATTTAAAAAATATACTGTAAGAAAAAAATACATACAATACACACATATGTAATTATATGTGTATTTGTTTAGTGCATACTTTACATACTCTGTACATTCTCATTGTGCTGTTTGATATATAGTGGTGTGGTCTTAATTGCATTTAGGCCTCCTGTATGCGAGATTCTGCAATCTTTTCCTGTACACATATCATCATTCTCCTCTTCATTCCCTTGTTTTTCCTCACTCACTAAATTTATAATTATGTCATTGGTCATCTCCTGTTGCTCATTTTCATTCATCCAGTCTGGAATGTCTTCTGCCATAATATGTTTAGAAATTGGAAGATTTTTTTACTAGCTGTATGAGTGGAAGATTATCTTCATCAGCATCATCTTCCTCAGTTTCAATTTAAAATTATTTTTCAGAATTTCATAAGAGTTGATGTTTCAACTTCATCAAAACCAGTGATGTATAGGTGAAAAAAATAGCTAACTTGGATACCATAGAACCTTGGATAACCTTGGGATAATTGTGACTCTACTGTGCTTATTTTATTCTCATCAGATTTATTTAAGCTAGGTTACTCAATGACTATCATGTGAGCAATAATAATCTATGAACTTCATTTCTCATTCAATAGCTTCATAAATAGTTTCATTCATAATTATATATAGAAGTAAAGTTGGATATTGGACTCTTTTTTAATTATCTTACAACTATAGTTCTTATAATACCATTGTTTACATTGTTACATATTAAAAATTTCTCCCTTATTAATATAGATTATGGCTACTCATGCCGGGGAAAGAAGATCTTCCCTATTATTAGCAATAAGCGGCCAATTTGAACACTTTGAAAAAGTTTTAAAATTTAATTTTAAAAAGATCTTATTAAAAATTTGGAAAAAGATCGAGATGCATTAGTTCAAGTATAGATGCTACTATGTAAAAACCTCAGACCTATAAGTGCGGTGGATATCATGCAGCATGAGCATACAAACAGATAATTGATTCCTTTTATTAATATAGTTTGCACACTTTTAAATAGTGTAGATATGACGAAATAAATATATTAATTGTCCAGGCAGGTGGCATATATTTTAGTGTCTATGTGCAGCACAATAATTAGTTTGGAAAAGCATCAAATCCATATTTGCCAACTGCACATTCATTGAGTTTATATACATTACTTCTTATGGCTAATATGACATACTTTCTTTGTATAATTGTATGAATACAGACTAAACTCAACTTACAAACATATGTGTTTGGAATGTGTTTTTAAGTTGAATTTTCATAAGTTGAATTTCTATTAAGCTTCTTCAAAATGAAATGTGACTTTTAATTTTCCGCATCATAAAATTTTCATTGATGTGAAATTCTGTATTTAGTAAATGCATTAAGAGTTCCAACTTGTCCTTAAAATTCTTTAAAGCTGTTTAATTTCTAATTTTAACTTTTTTTACCCTTAAAACTAATTATAATTGAACTTTAATCGAGCATTTGAAAACTAATTACTAAACTTACTGTTCCTTTAGAAGTAGGTAAAATTGGTTTTTGTATCTTCAAAAATTTTAATAGTGTTGAAATCAAATGGTGTTTCTAGAACATCACATGAATGATATTATTATATTATGTGAAATTAAAAAAAAATGAATAATTTTTAAATATAATCTACTTTTTTGTGGTAATTAATTCTTTACTGTTGCCCTAAAGATGCTTATAAAAAGTGTTTAGTTTATTAAATGGAAAATGGGCATGAATCCTGTATTAGTCATTGTAGTATTCGCACATACAATTTGTTCATTTCTTGAAAGTTTGTAGATAGATGTTCTCTCTGTTTTTTTACACATTTCACACAAAATCTGGATAATGTTTGTACCAAGTTTATATTTATTCTAATCACTGGTTCTCTTTGCAAGTGGTTATGAATAGAGGTATTATAATTATGTGTGTTTTGAATTACTTATTTTAAAATTCAAAAGTGTATAATTATTCTCATTTGTTTTATAGCCTTGCAGGTAAAATTGTTGCCACTTATAAGCTGTGCTCTGAACAATTATCATCTCAGCACCACTATGATTATGGTATGCGGGCTGTGAAGTCTGTGCTCACTGCAGCCGGAAATTTGAAACTGAAGTATCCTGAAGAACTCGAAGCAATACTGGTTCTTAGAGCCATTAATGATGTAAATCTTGCAAAATTTTTGGCCCAGGTGAAATATTCTTTATTTTAAATTTTGAAAATAATAGCAAAATAAACTTCCGATAATCCTGCATGTAAACCTGCAGTGGTGTCAGATTATCAAATTTTCTGGATTATCAGATGTTAAACTGAAATAGGTTGAAAAATGAGGGAAAACTTTTAACACAAAATAATGGACAAAAAATGTTATTTATTTGACTAAAATGTGACACAAACTGGATAACACTGTACAGTATGTGAAAATAAATTTAATTTAAGAAAAAAAAATATGAGGTAAACTCCAATAAACAGATATCTGCATAAAGGCATACAGTCAAATAGACACAAATGCTATTTAAGAAGTGTGCCGGACTGTTGGGTGTGCCGAGCCATTGGATGCCAGAATAACGGAAGTTTATTGCTCTTAGTAAATTCTACTTTATTAAGAAGTTATTTTTACTTATGTTTTTTTCTAAGAAAAATGTAATTTTTTTTTATCAGATGTAAATATAGATCAGAATCATATGGAAATGAATATCAGAGGTTTTTAATTATTAGTTTATATCATGGACCATATATGACAAAGATTTTTCTATAGGCCAGTGCGTTGAACCCTTAATAGATAGAGGACAGATGTGGTGATGATGAGGTTTTTTTTTATTTAATAAGTTCTTTTATAAAACAAATAAGAACTTTTCCTTTTCTTTGTCTTGAGACATAAAATGAATTAAACACATTTAATGCATATAGCTGAAAGTTTTTAAATGATAACATTTTGTGATTCATATGTTAATCTTTCTTAAATTTCCATTTATTCACCAGTGACAAAGTTCTATTTAAATATTTTATCATCAGAACTAAATTATTGATACTTCCATTTATGTTTTATACTTTTTTATTTTTCCAAGTGGCTTTCCCCTTGTTCGCTACACTCATCCACAGGGCCTGCAAGTATTCAGGGCCCCCTACCCATAGTACTGGAAAACTGAGAATTTGTGACACTTCCCCACCCAACTGAGATTAAATGTAAAACTCTATTATTTGAGAACTATATGAGTTTCCCATTTAATATAAATAATAGTGAATTTTAATAATTAGTAAACATAAAACTTTTAATATTCCTGTTATCATAAATAAATTTGGATTTGAATTGAACACTGCATAAATTTTGAAATTCTCACTTATTTAATGCTGTTCAAATTAGAATTGTTTCATCTTCTTGATATATAAACAGACATTACCTACCAAAATCACGAATGCCACCAGAAAATCTATTCTTAAGAGTTTAATTACAAATCTAAGGTTTTATTAAATTTTATACAGTGAACCTGGTTAAAGTGATCACCTGTGGAACCAAGAAAATTGGTTACTATACTATGCAAAAACAGACTTGGAAAAGTTACTACCAATATTAATTACATTAAAATAAAAGTTACGTCTCAGAAAAGTAACTAATAAAGTTAAAAATTATTGCATGAAAAAAGTAACTGATTGAAATTAAATAATCTAAAACAAGTGTTAAAGAATAACTTTTTAATTTAACTGAATTTTTATTACGTTTTAGAAGAAAGTAACAAATAGAAGTAAAAGTTGATAAAAATAAAAGCAGCGAAATAAGTTAAAAATTAGTATAAAAAGTAACTTTTTAACAGCGTTATTCCCAAATTTCTATTCAAAACAATAATTATTTTACTTACTTTAAATATTATGATAAACAAACTAAGTGGTCACTGAATCAGGTTTTACTGTGTAGGATAAAAAAGACTATAAAAGCAACGAAAGAAATACTAACATAAAAAAAAAAATCCAGAGAGCACTAAATGAAACATTAGTGCAGTGAATTACATATATTCATGATTTGATGGGCAGATCGAAGCAATTTTTGTGGCATTGCAGCAACTCGCAGTTCGTCATTCTTCATTCAACAGAGCGGTTATCCTCTTAGACTCTAGTTTGGCTCTCCAGGCACTTTCCAGCAACCAGAGAAACAATTGTAGCTGGATTCAAAAGATCGGAACGCTTTTAAAAGACCTAACACACAGAATCACTTTACAGTAGATGCCTGCACATTGCGGAGTACCAGGAAATAAAAAAGTGGACTTTTTGGCCAAAAAGGGTGCTATGGTTGAGCAGAAATTTTCAAAGTCTATGACTTTTCATTCAGCACAACTGTACATTAAAATGCTACACAAGAAAAAAAGTGGGGCAGAATCTCTGGAGGCATCTAAGGGAAATTTATGGAGCTTCCTCAGCAAGAACATATCTGTCATTCCAGAGGCTCCTCGTCAAGAAGCAGTTGCCAGGTTCAGACTTCTGATTGGTCATGACTGTCTCAGGGCTCATTTCAATCGTATTGGACTTACTGCTTTCCCAGATTATGTTTTATGTGACCTAGGACAGTTTATATCTGGAAAACATCTAGAAGAGTGCCAGGCACTAGTGACTTTTAATTCAATCATTGAGAAGTACTGGAGAACTTGCTGTCAACTGGCCTAATGGCCAAACAACTGGCATTTGTAAACAACACATATATTTACGAGGGATGAGGAACAGGTTGCAGTTCTGTGTCCTAGGAGCTGCAATATCTCTGACTTGTTTCCTACAATCAAACATTTATCTCTATGTGTTTGTATTAGGACTAATTTGTTTAACATTGAAAGTGGAACAAGTCTATTCATTGAGTAATATTTCAGATTTAAACTAAAAATGCCCTTTTGTGATATTTTAAACATGTTTTGCAATACAGATTTTAAATAGCAGCTATACCTTGCTATTCTAGGACGTACCATTGTTTGAAGGCATCATTTCTGACTTGTTTCCTGGCATTGTGCTTCCAAAGCCTGACTATGAGGTGCTACTAAAAGCCCTCACTGACAATATTCAGAAACGGAATTTGCAACCTGTGCCTTGGTTTATTAATAAAATCATTCAGGTACTGTATTGATTTAATACTGTGGTGTTGATTTTTAGTATAGCTTAATTAGTTTCAACCATTAAAGTTCTAGCTTAAAATTCTAGACTATGTTTTTAGCATAATCTCATTGAATGACTGTTTTAAAAGTTCAAAAATATTAATTCGTTCTGGGGAAATAAGTTTGTCAATTAAGTTTATTCATTTTTAAGATATATTCTTAATTATGAAAGCTTAATTCACTCAACTTGAATTTTTTTAAGTTCTGTTTTGGGCAGTTATTAAAAGTTTTATTTAAGATTTATTGTAGTATTAATAAGTAAGCATTAATCTAAATGGTAATTAGAATTAAAGGTAATTGAGTCCACTGTTTTGACTGCCACTACTCATATTTTAATACAAATGCAATGTCAGAAGCATTTGTGCAGGATAAAACAACATGTTTGTAAAGTTTCTTATATTTTTGTAAAATATTTTTGTGAAACTTCATGTGAACTATAAATTTGTTTTTTTTTACACATCTCGTGAATTGTTTGCCAGGTAATTGCAAAATAATGTAACCAGTTTATCAATGTAAAATATTTTGTAAAAGTCATGCAGGCTTTGTCTTATATATGTATATGCTATGGTGGTATATGACAACACTTATATTAGCTAATATTTAATTTTTTTTTTAGCCTCTAGAAACTAAACCTTGGTATCCAAATGTTTATCCCATTGAATTTTATCTTTTTCCATTAATTTTCTTCCATCTGACTCTAATTTGTGGTCTGTCATTTGCAGTAGCACCAATTTAGTGGGTTCGAGAACTTTTTGAATCACCATAATTTTGCTGTGGGTTCCTTGAACTCTTAATATTTTTGTGCATATTTAGAGGGGGGGGGGAATATATGCTTAAATTTTGTTTGTGATATCAATTTTTCAAGTTTTTCATTATTAATTTCCTGTTTACTATATATAAAGTGTGTATAAAAATTTACCCTTCAGACTATTTATTGTATTCTGAATGCAGGATTTTAACTCGGAAACGATTTAAAGAGAAATTTGTTGACTTTTTTAGCATTCGTAAAAATACCTAAACATAAATTTTACATTTTTTTTTGTACTTTTATAAAGGTAATTGAGTTACAAATTCCCGCAGCATCTGTATATTGTATATAACAATGTTGCGCCTACAAAAGCAAAATAAATGAAATGAATAATTATCTGGAGAAAAAAACTATTTTTCTGTACTTAACTGTGCGCTTTGTTTTATCACGTCATATGTCTTATTGTGCCAGATAATTTGATTGAATGAAATTTAAATTAGACTTGAATTTTTTGAAAAATGCATTTGTCTTGATTTAAAATTTCCAGAACCTCTAATGATTTTTCATGTGCCTATGGTCATTTGCCTTTCCTTGAAAATCCCATTCATGAGGTCTGACCGGATGTTGTTTCCAATTTTTTTAAGTAAACAGCAACTAATTGTTCAAAAACTATTTTTCCCTTCCGAATTGTTTATTTAAGGTAGAATATTTTTTCCGTCATCTTTTCGGCTTCCTCACATGGCGTCCTAAGACTCGTATGACTTACTATAACACTTCTCTGTTTGATGTGTTGTAAATTTTTGCCATTTGCAATTTAAGTATGTTTGGTAGTCACTGTGTCAACCTGAGTTTTTATGGGCTGTGTTTACTTTACAAACCTATTTACTATCTCATATTTTTACTATCTTGTAAGTGTGTTAAATACGGGAAGCCAAAAATTTTACTTGTTAAAAGCAACCAAACTTAGATTTAAATTAATTTTCTATCAATTCAAAATTCATAATGTACTCATTAATCCCAGAATTCCTCTTATTGCAGACAAGTTATAAGCAAGTTCTGTTGTATCATAGTTTTTAGATCATATTTTTTAATATAATATATAGATTTATAAGTAGTAATAAATGTGCACCATCAAGATCGATATGTTTTCTCTAGGAATCTATTATAATTTAAAACTCAAATAATTTGAATTCCATTTGCAATATATAATTTATGTATTGAATTGACTTCTTTAGATATATGAAATGATTTTGGTTCGGCACGGTTTGATGATTGTTGGTGATCCTATGGGTGGTAAAACCTGTGCATATCAAGTTTTAGCTGCTGCTCTCTCTGATGTTTGTAAATTGGGCCCTGAGTGTGGTGTTGAAGAGTTTAAAGTTCAGTACAGAATTATAAATCCAAAGGCTATAACTATGGGTCAGCTATATGGATGTTTTGATCCTGCATCTCATGAATGGACTGATGGTAAATATGAAATTACTGTTTCTTTTTAAAGTAAAAATAAACTCTCAGCAAAAGATGGGCAAAAATATGTACAGAAATAAACATAAACTAAAATAAAATACAACATATACAGCTGTTTTGGGGATATTTTGGATCCTATTTTTCAGTATTGAAAAGACCAACAAAACCAATGTAAAAAAATCTGATGTGGGTAGCACTTGACTTTCCCCACAGACTGAAATTAATTTGATCTTTCTTTCTTTTATAATTCATTAAATTGAGTTATAGCACAAAATAACATGGATAATTATTTGAAATTCCACTGAATTTCAGTTTTATTTCAGTTTTTGCTTTCATTCGATATTTCAGTTTTTTCGCATTTTTGTCAAGGTGACATGGCAGAAATTCGAAAAAACTAAGATATCTCGAGAAGAGTTAGTTCAAGAGTTATGGGGTCAGTCTTATTCTTTTCGTCGTGAAAAATTACGTATAAAACAAGCATTTAATTGATACATTTGAGCATGTGCAGGCTTTTTATTTTAGATTATGGAAATTTTTGCTGACCAATATAAGCAGGTTCTTTTCATCCCAATCATACCAAATCTTACTAAGTTCTAATGCCTACATAACTACCCACATATTGCCAGTTTGTTTATGTTTATGAATTTTAAATTGAGAAAACTTTTTTTCTTACAGTTCTGACATGTTTTGTCCTTTGCAGGTGTCCTAGCAAATACCTTCAGGGATTATGCAAGTGACCCTTGTGAAGATAGAAAGTGGATAATGTTTGATGGTCCTGTGGATGCTGTTTGGATTGAAAATATGAATACAGTTTTGGATGATAATAAGAAAGTAATGGTTTCTATATGTGTTGTCACTTCCCCTTTATTTATATTTAAATCTTTGAGCTATTGTTCCGCTGCATGCATTTTATGAACATTAGTATTTAGGTCAAATTGAAAGGTTTCTTTGTGTTGGGTATGAAATTAAAAAAATCAGTCAACAAAAAAGAAAAATCAAAAGAACAACCTTGAATATCATTCCAAATTATCTGATTAACCACCATTGAACTTGAATATTTTTTAGTTTAAAGATATATACTTGGCTTGTGTGCATATAGTTGCCGCCAATCTGTACCCTCAGCATAATTGTGGCAAAATGTGAAATAAAGATGGTGTTTTTGCACTTTTGTTTATCACATCGAAATATCCATAGTACCATTTTCATTGGTTTGTGATAGAAGCAACAAAATTTTCAATCTTCTAACATGTTCATTTCCCTCAATAGATATTGTGCTAAATCTGAATGAAGAATTTACTCATGAAAAAAGTTTTTGCTTTAGAATGTGTATCTCAAAAAAAAAAAAATTCTGTAATAAATATTTTTTCATTTTTTTTTAATGAAAAAGTTTGTTCTAAAAAATGTGAATTCTAATATACAAATTTTTTACAGCATATTAATTTATGTATTTTTAAATATTTAATTGAACTTAGAGTATAAGTTTTTAAAATTATAATATAAAATTTTGAAACATTTAAGACATTTTAAAAACTTCCATTTTAAAATTCTGCAAAATTTTATATTTATATTAATTTTTCATTATTGCATTTATTTTGGGTCATCAACCTACATATTTAAAATAAAAAATATTTTCAGTAAGTAATCTTTTGATAAAAATAAAATTGAAAATCTTTAGGGACAAATGAACAATAAAGGATCGAAATCATGACTCCAATTGTTAAAAAGTTTCTATTATGAAACAATGATTTTCTAAGAGATTTTACAAAATCAAACATACAAAAAATATGTTTAATCAGAAGTGGTCTTATTTTTTGTCTCATTGGTGATGGGACAAATGAATTTTAACAAGCTAAATATATCCCTTCGAGCTAAATGCAAATTTGGCAGTGTCAATATAATTCGAACCAGAAATAATCAAGGTGTCCTGTTTTTTCTCTAGATGACTATATTTCTGTGAACGTCAACTGTACAGTAATATATGCTTTACCTCAGTTGTATCGCACAAAAAAAAAAAAAAAAAAAAAAAAAAAAAAAACAGGAGTTTTAGCATTAGAAAAATTCATATTTTCTAATTTTCCAAATATAATTTTGCTAAATAGTGTTCTTATATGGGAACTTTTAAACTCTGATATATAAAAAAAGATAATATATATATATATATATATATATATATATATATATTTTAATTTCTAAACTTGAAGTTAAAAATTTATACATTTTTAGATGTTTATATATGTCACAAAAAATTTATTATATGTTTTTAAATGTGAAAAATGGGATTTTTAATTTTTATTAAATAAGCATATTTCACACTTCTTCAAAAATTATGAAACATTCTGTTTTAAAACTTCATTGCAATTTTGAGACTCAGATTTAAGCATTTATATATTAGTGTACCTTGCTCATTTAACAGTAATTCAAAAATACTTATTAACCATTCTCAAAATTTAGTGTCTCATGAAGACTAGATGTGTTTATATATTTTTTGAAGCACTTTCATTTTTAAGAGAATGAAAGTGCTTTTCATTTTGAAGCTCTCATTTCTTGGCAGCTGTGAGAACCAGTCTTGGTTGGGACAACAATCTAAGTGGTTTTTCTAGTTTTGTGTATTGTGATGAATTTGTTTACTGCATATTTTTTTTCATATCATGAAAGTAGATGTTTTTAATTTTTTGTTAACTTTGCCAAGTGAAACTTCAAAACACCCTGCACTTAACTCTTTAATTAGTTATAAGTATGCTATGTCCCTCCAATCTCTTTTTATATAGTCATTTGATTTAACTTTTGTCAGGGCCGCTAATTAAGAAAAGTTCTGGATTAATCCCTTGATTACCCCATAGCTCTCATAAAGACAATTGCAAACTACACAATGGAAAAAAAAAGCCTGCTGTAAAAGCTGCTTGAGGTATGTAAGCTATGCTCTTAATAGTTTCTCCCGTCTCCTTTTTCAAGTAATTACTCAAGTTACACACACCGATAAGTTATCAAATGTACCTTCAAATGCATCGTGTAACCATTTAGCACTGACCAACTGGCTTCGAAAATTGAATATGTTTGACTCTTCTTGTGGTGAATTTTTTTTTATCAGACAATTGGATCAGCCAGTTCTCGCTGCTAGTTCAATCGCTGTTATAAGTGCATCAAGTATGACTGAGGCTCAAGTGGTTATTGATCTCTGTTGGTCTATCGGGGTTGGTTTTATGTATCAGGGTGCATACAGGTGCTTAAAAATCAAGAAAGTATTTGAATTTTTAATGGTCATTTTCCCAATAACTTGAAAGTACTTGAAAATTTCTATTTTCTTGGTTAAGTCTTTTGAAGTTGCAGGGATGAAAATAAGACAGGGACGAAAATGTTTTGCATATTAACTGTATTGTGTTTTTTTCCAAGAAGTTCTAGTATTCCTGAGAATTTCGTAAACAGTATCATTTTTTTACCTCCAAAAAATTTCTTCAATGGCTTCAACAATAAATAATAACATTAGTTTGCTATTTTTATCCCAGAGACGCATACACCTTCATATATGACAGGTTGATTGACGTTCTTGAAAAAAGAAATCACATGATACTTGAAAGTCGATGAAAAGTGATGAAATTTATTTATAGGAAAGGGTACTCACCCTGGTATATGCCTGTTTATTAGAAAGCTAGTATGTAAAGATTAATAGCTGATATTTAATATGTATCTTTGATTTATTTTCCAATTTGCTCTTTCATAGTTGTGCTTAATGAGTGGAGAAATTATTCAGATGAGTTCCTCCATGAATCTTATCTTTGAACCTGCTGATCTTGAGCAAGCTTCCCCAGCAACTGTATCCAGATGCGGTATGATTTATATGGAGCCACATCAGGTACTTTCAATGCTGAAAGAACAGCATTTATTATTGGTGTCCCAACGCTAACTATTTAAGTTGATATTTTGATGGAAAAGCACATTTTAGACTCATCTAAAGACATTTTAAACACTTTTGAAAATATATGCTTCTGTATATTCAGGGTTCCTAGAAAAGCCCTCGAGCACTCCAACAACTTAATAACAATAAATCAACTTAATAACAATAACACAACCGAAATAGAAGTTCTATAAGTGAGGTATATAGTAAAGTAACCTTATTCTGTCGAATGAAAGTGTTTACCGCATCCCTAGCAAAGAATTAAAGAAGTTAGGAAAATGAACTCGCCAACAAAACGAGATATAAAAAATGTCAATTACAAAGTTGTTCAATATTGTCTAGGTAGGAATCAGCATTAATAATGCACAAAACATGTATATATAAAGCAACAAATGCCTGTCATAGTTCATTGGTTGCTAGATCTGCAGCCACCTATTATAAATAATTATAATAGGTGGCTGTAATATTCTTTCTTGAATTCAAATGTACATTATTGATGGGAGAAGGCATTTTGAACAGGATTTACACCAAATTCTTGTGCATGCAAGTCATGTTTTTTTTTTTGTATCATTCTTGAATATAACAGCAATTTGCCTATAATCATATTGTGTCAAATAAATGCCTCCTGTAATCAAATTCGTGGCAAAAAATGATATATGGCATCCATCTTGTCTCAAAATCGTGATTTTTAAAGTTCTTTTTAATTCATATTGAGTGTTGCATCCATCCTAAAACCACTTTATTTCTGCTTAAATTCTGTGCATCTACATACTGAAACAACACAATTACAATATATGTGAGTTTAAATGCTCATCCAAATTTGATTATTTCTACAACAAAGCCTATTTTTCACCTACGTAAAATGTAAACAGCAAAATATGTAGAATGAGTTGTATTAGAAGTGCTGTAGTTCTTTAACACAAAATCATTTAATCCATGGATCTGCATAGCTGACATGAATGAAATATTCATTGATTTTACAAAGAGAAGGACGATTTTTTTCGATGAAGTTTTACGCATAGAGTTTAATTACTTGTAGCTCCATGGTCTTAATTTTTAAATAAAATAAATTATTAAAGTATTGTGATGAATAACATGAATGGGAAATTATTTATGAATGAAATGCTACTTTTATAGAGAGAGCCAGGCGTGTTATTTTTTCTATGACGTCATTTGAATGAGTTTCAGTTGTTTTCGATGAAGTTTTCAAATATAATAAATTATCGTAGTATTATGATAATTCTAAAATTATTGCAGAGGAATGTATCACATTTTAAAGATGTTTAAACCAGGCAATTTATATTTCAATGCCGTCATTTGAATGAAGTTCATTTTTTTCGATGAAGGTTTAAGTTTTCAAATATAATAAATCAATATAGTATTGTGATAAGTTTCAAAATATTACCGAGGAATGCATTTTAGACATGTTTAAATAAAATTGCATTGAAGTTGGAAAGTGTTTCATAATCAATGCCTTAAGCATGATTGGTCTTTCTTGTCTTTTTTGTATTATGAGAATTGTTATATTAAAAATCAATCTTATATTATTATTTCCTAGTAGCATATCAATGTTGGACTAATTTTGAAAATGTAGACATTTTGCTTTATTGCCTAATATTTATGTACAATATTGGGTGAATATTCGGTTTCATTGGAAATAATTCTAATGTAATGCTAATATTGACACATAATATTGTAATGCTAATATTTATCCAATATTAGTGGCCATCGTGTCCCCAATATTGGTATTACATTGGAAATATTTCCAATGAAACGCTAGGCTATACAATATTGATCGAATATTGGCATACCACCACTGTAATTTCCTTTTCCAAGAAGCGAGAATTCCTGGAGCTTTGATATTAGTCTAAAATTTTTCACATGTATAAAAGATTATTGTAACATAATTTTAGAGTATGTGCAGCATCATTAGATTATATAAGTCACATGTTAAATTTCGATGGAACAAAGATTCAATAAGTCTTATTTTCATGAAAATTTTATTAATTTCCTTTTATCTTAAATTTTTTAAAAGTATAGTCCTTACATAAAGCGCAGCATTGAACATATTCTGATATTTTTTTTCCACTGGGAAAAAAAAAATGGGAAGTCTACTGTCTTTCATAAAAGAGCAGTTTTGCAAAAAGAGGACCCATTGGAACAGCATATCAGCCATATTCGAAGTCTTTTATTTTGGTGAATCGGTTCATTAATGGAAGATATTTAAATTTTGCTTTTGAATGAAAATGAAATTTGTTAAATATAATTTTTTAAACAACCAATGAATATATTCATATTCTTATAATTTTTTTTTAACCGCAGATGTTTGTTTTGAAACGGCTGGTTTAGTGAATGAACAGCCAATGAATTTTAATGTGAAGCAATTATTGCACTATAACAGGTTATTGCAAACAACAAAGTGTGAAGTTGTTGTCACTCATCAACTGAATGGCACCAAAAATCTCAAAACTGTGGTGTAAAGGTACTCAAGATGATCAATCTAGCAATTTTTTGCTTGTAGTTAACAGGTTTGTTTAATAGATAAAGGTTTATGAACCTTCATTCTTCTTTGCTATCCCTCTGCAGGCTGATTTCTAGATGTGGTTTTCACGTAATCAACAAAAGTGTAAAGAGAAATGATTACTTTCATTCACTTTTTATGGTGGAGGTTAAATTATCTGATTGTGTCCTTAAAAAACGCAAGCTGCTTAAAAAATGCACTCAAACCATTCATATCTGACGATTTTGTAACAAAATATGAGGTAGGCTCCTATATGAAATATCACATTTTAGTTTGTTACTTGAAAACACGATGAATATATCTACTCAGAGATTTCGAATGTAGACTCTTACATTTACACTGTACTTGAATACTTTCCAGAATATAAGCAGGTTAGTGTACTTATGACAAACATTTTGCTCAAACTTTCAAACCCTTATTTTAGTGTATTATCCTTGAGCATGCAACATATAGTTGGCCATGCAGAAATCAGCAAATACTTAAGTCTATGGCCACAGTGCTGAATTCTGCCTTTGCTTCTGCTGTCTGCTTCTGCTTATAAAGCTACCATAGTTTTAGAGATAGAGGCACAAATAATGATGGGGTCATGTTATTGGATTTCATATTACATTTATTGTAGAGAAGTTCTAAACACAATTAGGTCATATTAGTTTGTAGGCTCCAATATCAATTGGGACATCTTTGTTTGGAGGTTCTTATATCGATAGGGTTATGCTCGAAGTTAGGAAATGGTTAGAAAGACATAAGGCAGACAAGCAAAAACATGGATGCTAAATTTTAAGTAGGTCCACACCGAGGCTGCCCATCAAAATTTCATCAAATTCAATACAGCCATTCCCCCCTGATTATGAGATAAACAGGTAGATATTAAATTTTATTTATATAGATTTTCAAATTTTAATATATATGATTATCACTTATGTACATAGCATAAAATAAAAGACTAAGTTATTCCTTTCTTTTGAAGCTTGGGTGGAGACCTTCTAAAGATTCATATTTGAATTCCTTGCGTGAGTTTGGCCTATCGGAAGACTACATATCTTTGATTGACGATCTCTTTGAGTGGCTCGTGGACCCTTGCCTGAGCTTCTTGAAGCACAGCTGTGTGACATTTTTGAAAACATCTGAAATTCACCTATCAGGGTCTTTAGTGAAGTTATTCGACTGTTTACTGAAGGATATGCTTGAATCACAGCCTTCAGACTTAGATGAAACTATCCGAATTTCAGATGTAAGTATGCCTTATCCAAATGTGTTTGTTTTACCTTTATGGGGTGAGAAAAGATTCTAATTTTGTGCAAATCAAATTAAAAGTAAAAAAATCTGATGTTTGCAGCACATGACTTTCCTTATATAATGCAATGAATTTACTTCTTTCAAAGGGAAAAAATGACAAAATGTCCACTGTACACAAATGTTCTTCCATAGATTCATTTATTTTTGCTTTATTAACTTGGAAATTTAAATTTTCAAATGTCTAAGTCATACTTTTTCAATAAATTCCAATCCTTATAAAATTGCTATGTTACTATTCAACAAATATAAGGTTTGTTTACTTAAAATAAACTGCATAAACAAATGTTGCTTTGCAGTGAAAATTCAGTGCAGTCCAATACACAGTAATGTTTAATTTTTTAAAATGTATTTTGTATTTTATATGTATTTTGAAAATGCATGTATTTTGTATTTGAAATTTTTTTAATTTGAAAAGTATTTTGTATTTTAAGCTATAAAACCTATGTATTTTGTATTTTGTATCAAAAATACATTTTTAATGAATTTTACCCATCTCTGATTGCAGTGCTAAGCTTCTTATTTGAGTTGTATTCTATTTGATTTAGTTTGTCTTCTATGGATGATAACACCAATAAGACATATATATTTACATATTTTAATTTAGATGTGGTGTAACCTTAAGACCAAGCTTAAGACCAAGTTTGTTGTGGAGCATGGTCTGATAAAAATTGTGTGCTGTACTCCCTAGCAACTATGTGATAATACTCTTCTAAAACTTGACTGAAATATTTTTAATTTGGATATGGAGTCTAGATTACTTTTTTGCATACCAGGTTTATTGCTAAAAGTGATCGAATAGAAATTGTGTGCTTTGCCACTATTACTCTTATGCATTGCCGGTTTATAATTTGTCTGAGACTTCACCAAATTCTTTGAAATTTGGATATGTGGTGTACACTTGAAATATCCCCCCCCCCTCCCCCCTGCTTCATAATGAGTCTTACAAATACCTAGAAAAATGAGTTTAAAATTCTGGCATATTGGTGATATGATTAAAATGCTGAGATTTTATAATTTTTTTTGTTAACCGTAATAAAATATGAATTATTTTTATATTCGCATGTCATTTTATTTTGTACTTCAATAGAATATATTCACTTTTTATTGCAAGAACATGTGTGTATTTTTATGATAAAGCAATATGTATAAATAGAATAATTTTCACTTTAAGCACATAGCTAGTATAATTTATTTCATTTGTGTGCTGTACTCCCTAGTCTAAGTATTTATTTCATTTGCTTGTATAACTGTCTTTAAATGCGTATTGCTTTATATTTCAGAACTCTTTTATATATGTATTGCTTTATGTTTTCACAGACACTTCGAGGCATTCAAGCATTTTTCATATTTTCTCTGGTTTGGACTATTGGCGGTACAATGAATAACAACAGCCGAGTTTTGTTTGATGAGTTCTATCGAAACTTGTTGGTTGGAAGTGATGAAGACAATCCCAAGCCCAAGTCCTTTAAGTTCACTAAACAGCAAATTTTTCCAGACACTGGCTTGGTCTATGATTTTATGTACAATTACCAAATTGGCAACTGGATGAGCTGGATGAATACACTTGATAAAGAAGAGTTGGAACTTTCACCGGATTCCCGTGTATGTAGTTAACTCATTAACTCCCATGTATTAGTTATATCATTTGTGTTATAACTAATATGATATTTAAAATTAATAAAACATTCTGCTGCTTGGCAACAAATTAAGAGTTTATATACAACATTTTCATAATGAAAAATATAGATAAAAAATCCCTGTGGTTAAAGTATTTATTTAATGAAGAGGCAGCAAATTTACAAGTTTAAAAGTTAAATTTTTCTATGTGCGTAATTTTGATCCAGAATTAACCCATTCTCTGAAAGAATGAACATCAGAAAAATTGTTATGGAAACCATGTGCAACTTGTACCTGAGACAAATGTCGATTGTCATATTAAACCAAGTAATGCTTTTAAGTAATAATGCATTAATTTCGCAATTCCTTCATTTTTAAACCAGGTTTTGTGTTTTTGTCACTCATCAGCTAAACATAAGTGATGAAATAACTAGAATACACAGGATTTTTAAAGCAAAGAGTTGTGTGCTCTCTGCTTATTTTTCCATTTCCTTGCTTATATGCTGCACCTTCTTAGAGAGCAGAAGTCACTTCGCATTTTTTTTATTGCCTGTGGGCCAAATTTGAGCCATAATAATTTTGGGCCAAAGTATCCGCAATACTTCTTAATGTTCCATAATTTTCATTTTATAGGCATTTAGAGATATGAAAATCATCTCTTATTTTATTTTTTATTGTAAAAATATTTTTCCGTCTCTCATCAGGTGCACCAGTTGATATCGCACCAGTTTAAAACCATGGACCTACAATATTGATTGCACATGCCTATATATGGAGCTGCAAGTTCTACCCATGCCTCCCCTAATAACATAACTTTTCCATCCTTTTTCATCTACACTATTAAAACTTGTCCAACCATGTTCATGTGTATGTTTGTATGTGGGTGCTTTTCAAGAATAAAAAAAAATATTGAATTTTTAATTATTTATAATAAACCATTCTAAATAGCTGACTTTCTGTCATTTTTTTTTTTATCCTTACAAAAATTTATCTCTTATCGCAAACGATTACTGATAGATATCACATCAAATAGGGGAAGGGTGCAAACAGTCATTTAAAACATAGACTAGAGAACTTTTGCAAAAAATTAAATTAAGCATTTTTGAAATTAAAGTTTGGAAAATTAAAACTGGAATAGATTTCATTACAATAATTGTTATGTCCAATTAAAAAAAAATAATAATTAAGTGGGCATTTCTGCATTTTATTCTTATTTTTGTTTTATTTAGTTGGATCTCCAAAATTGGAAAAATGTCTAGCTTCACCAATAGTCTATACATTACTGCAGTGTAAATTAATATTACAGGTGCTTGAAAATCGGGAAAGTACTTGAATTTTAGATGACCATTTTCAAGGACTTGAAAGTACTTGAAAATTACCATTTTTTTGGTTAAATCCTTGAAAGTGCTTAAAAAAGGCAGGGATGAAAATATTCCACAGATCCGCTGTATTATTTTTTCCAAAAAGTTTTGCTTTCCTTGAAAATTGCCTTAGTGGTTCCACTATTCCCTAAAATTTCCTAAACAGCATAGTTTTTCCCAAAAATTTCCTCAACAACTTCAATAAACAATAACATTAGTTTGCTATTTATATTTCCTTCCAGAAACTCATACAATTTCATAATGAGAGGTTGATTGATGTCCTTGAAAAAAAATTACATGGTACTTGAAAGTCCTTGAAAAGTGCTTGAATTTTTTTAAGGAAAGTGGACTCGCCTTGATATTATGCTAATACTGTGGCTATATTGAAGAAGTCTGAATTGGAAGTTCAAAGTTTTTGAGGGCACTTTTCTGAGTTTTTTTGCAAATTCTTTACTGCAGCAACTACATAGTTTTGTAATAAAATCTAAAATGAATCAATTTAAAAGTTCAATAATTTTGATTTTTGTGTCTTTTAAAATAATTACTATTTTTATTGTTTAGGTAAATGAATTAATAATCCCAACAAATGAAAATATTCGACAGAAATTTATGCTGAAAGTTTATACATCTCATGGTGTTCCTGTACTTTTTGTTGGGCCAACTGGTACTGGAAAATCAGCTGTTTCAAATAATTTTCTTATCAATTTACCAAAGAAGAGGTGAGTAACCTTAACACATCTGCTATCATTTTGGCTTAGTTATCTTTAATTTTTTAATTATAATTTACCTGGTATTAAACTTTTTTATGCAAAGTAATTTTATGTAATCCTTTTTTATGCTGTATAAAATTATGTAGAAATGATGTGCCATGATGTTAATATGACTGACTCACTACTTTGAATTTCTTGAAAAAAAAAATTATTTGCTCCCATTACATACTGCTCTAAAAACAAATTTGTAAGATTCACATTCAACCCTGGTGTCAAAACTTTTATGCTTAGCAATCAAAATCATTTCTGAGTTGCCATTTTATATAACCAAATTTTCAGAGAATAGAATTTATATCCCCCTAAAATTGTTATTATGTATTTTAAAATGTGCAAGTTGCCAAAAAAATGGAAATTATTTAAATACTCCATGTAATTTTAAATATGTATTAATTTCATATATTATTTTGTGTAATAAAATGAATATATCTCATGTCAATGAATCATAATAACAAAAGAGAAAGACACTACAGAAAGTTGTATAATGCACACATCAAAATGTTAAAATTTCAATTCATTAAATATAAAAAAAAAATTATTTGCAGCTGTAAAAGTATCTTTGCTTATTAATAAATCAGGAGGGTGATTCTTAGAATAGACACGCCCACTCATTTTTCAAAGTACGATCCAGCGCCAAGTTGGCGCGATTCTGTGGGTTACAATTCTATTCCGGCTACTTCGCGAATCTGGTAGCATCATTTTTTAATTTTTGATTTATAAGTTTTTGATATTGATTTAAATTAAAAAAATATTTTAAGTTTCCAGTGTTTTTAAAATTTTATTATTCTGCCATTACGCAATATTTTTATAATTCTGCCATTATGCAATATTTTTTAAATGCACAAAAATTGTATTTTGTAATGTTTTTATGAGTATTATTCACTTTTATTTATATTCAATTGCAATATCATTTAACAAAATTCCAGTTCATAAAACTCTAGAATAAGACGTCACTATTGTAGGAGGAGCTTGTTTTAAAACACGGGAATATACATCACTTCAATTCGGAGGAGTCAATTTCAAAACACGGAGAACGCGCCAACTTGGTGCAATTTTGTACTTAGAAAAAAACGAGTGGGGATCTATTCTGAGAATTTACCAATCAGGATTTTATAAACCTGTCCAAGGGTAGTTTTAAATGCGATTGGATTTTATTAATGTAATTACAGAAAATCCAATGTTTTACTGTACTTTTTTAACAGTGACAAAATGAACAAGTTACAAAAAATTATAGAAATGTTTGGGGTGGTCTATAATTTGAGGTCTAAAGAAAAATATAATCTTATAAAAAAGAAAAAATATCTGCATGTGTCACACGTAGTAGAAAATTGAAACTATAGACAGCCACAAAATTCCCTACATGCGTACAAAACTTATAAGACTGTGCATCTTGGCAATATTTTTTAAAAGTTTGAATTAGTTATTTTGCATTGAAGTGTAATTTTAAGTGATTTTCATACAAATTGGTTTCTTAGTGATTAAAAATATTTTCATCTTGACACCATCAGAAAGATCAAAGGACTCTCTTACCAATGAGCTTTGAACTGAATTTGTAGGACAATTCTGCTACATATAGTATGAAGTTGTATATAACCATTCATTTATTGTGTTTATATTTATATACAAACATAATGAATAAAATTTGTTAAAAATTTACATAAGATTACACAACATTTTGAAATGTATATGAACCTTTTGTTAATATGGTGACTTATTCACAGAAAAATATACTGCTGTTAAATATTCTTTGAATCATTTAAATAAATAGTATCTGAATATTTGAAATAATGAATATATCAAAAAGGGGATTAGAGCCTTTACTCTAATTTTTATTTTATATACTTATAATAAAAATTATAAGTATATATAATAAAAATATTAGAATAACATATAAACTATAATAATAATATAAATAATATATTCAGGTTGCATCTTATCATTAATAATAATATTTTAATTTAAGGTACCTTCCTAATTGTATTAATTTTTCTGCTCAAACAACTGCTGGTCAGACCCAAGATATAATTATGAGCAAATTAGACAGGTAAATTTTAATCTTAATTTTTAGAATTGTTTTAGGTAGTAACAATTTCATAAAATTTATTATTTTATTTATTGTTGCTAATTTTTCAATTTCTATAATCATGTTATGTTATTTATCATTTTGGCAGCATGGAAAAATAACTGAACAATATACTGACTAAAAACCTCCAGGGAGAATACTATCTACTTACTTTACCCTGGCAGAGCATCTTTAAAATATTTAATGATAGGACTTTGTAAATAAGAATTTAATTGGCTTCAAGTTTTGCATTTCATCTTTGGCTGAGACTGTTTTCAATACTTTCTTTAGCGCATAAAAATCTACCAGCTTAAATTTTGTGTGGGCGACGAGTTAAATGGCTACGACTTAAACAATCAAAATGTTTGTTTAACTCATTGCCATTCAATTAGAAGCTTCGAATAAAATATCATGTCATTTTCTCACCAACCCTATGCATCAAACATTATAATTTTATAACTCCATGCTTCAAACAATAAAATTTTATAACTCCATGCATCAAACAATATAATTCTATAACTCCATGCATCAAACAATATAATTTTATAACTTCATGCATCAAACAATAAAATTCAATTAAATAAAAGTTGTGTATCATGGAGATAATTTTCCTGCACCTTCATGTTTTAAACAATTGTAATTAAGGCTAAACTCATTGACATTCCACAAATGATAATAATTAGGTCCTTTTTTTCATGCAACATACCTATGTACCTAAGTGTAATATATAATTTACATGTCGACTCATCTCGCATTATTACTGGGGATCTAAGTACTGTTAAGGATGATATTCTCAGGCAAATCATAAATTAAGGTACCAAATTTTGCATTCCATTTTGCTACCATCTCAAAAATTTTCTCCAGTCTTTATTTATTGATTTTGATAAATTTATATACCAATTGGCGTGTTCATATTCAAAACCAATTCAATCAGTGGACATACACTAGATTAAATTTTGTTAAAAATGTAATTATCAACATAAAGTTTATGAAGCCTAATTATCCTTTAAAAAAACGTCATATGGCTATTAAAGATCTACAACATTTTTTTTATCATAACTTATGTTGATAAAGCATATAATAATTATGATTTAATATGTAAAAAATAAGAAACAATTTGAAATTTTAGAATAAATCATGTACTACCCATATCAGATTTCTTTTTTTTTTATGTTTTTTCTATTTGTTGTCAATAAAATGTTTCATTTATTGATTTAATTTCTACTTGCCAGGAGAAGAAAGGGTGTATTTGGTCCAAGCATGGGCAAGAAATGTGTAGTGTTTGTAGATGATTTAAATATGCCCGCTAAGGAGGTGTACGGTGCTCAACCACCCATAGAGCTTCTACGGCAGTGGATAGATCATGGGCATTGGTTTGACAAGAAAGACACTTCTGTTTTGGAAATTGTGGATGTGGTATGCTGCAATTTTTTCTTTAGTTATATTATTTTCATTTAAGAGAGAAGAGTCTTTAGTGTACATTACCAATTATAAAAAAGCTTACAACGTATTAAAAGAATTTTTTACTGATAATAATGAGTGCATTTACAAGCTAAATTTGTAATTTTAGTGTTCAAAGGTTTTGAATGGTAAAAAAGAAAAAAAAAAACATCTAGTATCAAATTGTTAAAATCAGAAATTATGTCTGACTGATATTTAACATTTTATTAATTTAAAGTTTGCATTTTGTATGTATACTAGAATAAGAACATTTTGAAATATTTTCTTTTTATAATTGATCGCCCCCCCCCCCCCCCACCTTATAATTTACCAATTGCACATAATTTCATTTAAAATTTCATACATGAGTAACTTATTTTTAATATTTAAAAATAATGTGCTGAGGTAATTTATAAATAAATTAAAAAATATAACATGAATTTTGAAATGTATCAAACATCTCCAAATCTCATGTATTGATCAATATATGTCTTTACAAAGCACACGTAAATTGCATTTGATTATTTTAAAATACATATAAACTTCAAAAAGGAAATGCCAAGTTATTTCTTAGTCTCAAAACTTGGTCTTAAATCTAAACCCAGAAGTTTGAACCCTCTTTGTCTTTTAGATCTACATCACATAATTGTCGCATTCAATATTAACTTATGCAAACATATTTGTAGAATATATTGTGACATCTTTTGGGAGATTTTGTGAATATATCAAATCTCCCCTCTTGTACTTTGGTGCAAGATGCATTTATTGCAAATGATTTTCAAATGTATGATTCTTCAATAATCTTGTATAAATGTCTACTGCACAACAACATCAAATATAAAATTGTCTTGCAGGTATCGTTAAAAGACCTTAAATACTCATCAATTTTAAGAGTAAGAATGCCTTCATGAAATTTTACAAACATTTTAGGGAAAGTTTGAAAAATGCAGGACATTTTAATTGAGATTATTCTTATTAAATTATGAAAAGGCATTTTAAAGCATATTAAAAACTTCACAAAAACATTTTGTTATGTTAAATATTAATAAACATAACAAAAAATATTTCATGTTTAATAACAAACAAAATTGAGCGTTTTATGTTCTTTATACATAATATCATTATTATATTTATACATAATATCATTATTATATTTATACATAATATCATTATTATATTTATACATAATATCATTAGTCAAAGTGTAGTTAATTAAGAAAAACTATATTTTCAGATCTGAAGTGCTATTTTTCTCTCATTTTAGATTCTTGTGACAGCTATGGGACCTCCTGGTGGAGGCAGAAATGAAATTACATCCCGTTTTGTTCGGCATCTAAACATCATGGGAATCGATGTCTTCGATGATGAAACACTCACCCATGTTTTTACTTCAATTGTCAATTGGCAATTTGTCAATGGCTATGATATCTCTATTCAAAGACTTGGCAAGGTAGTTTTTAGTTGTGACTTCTACTATTTTTATACTTCTTATTTACTTTTATTATTAGAAGAAAATATATTTTCCCCAATTTTTAATTTGAAATTTTGATGAGAAAACAATGTTTTGGAATCACCTGGCTACATTTTGAACATTGTTTTGCAAATATATTATGTGCATACTAGAGAGAATTGCGTAGAGTTGCTGGGGTCATTAATAAATGCCCATTATCTAAATATTACGTATACTACATAACGCTACTCAGTTTTCTTCAAATCCTCGCACACACTATTCACCAAGCAAAAGAAAAGAAAAAAAAAATGCTTTCAGCAAAGCAGGAAAAAAAAATATCCAAAACATCTAGGAGACCTCCGATATGCCAAGAACCCATCTATTATGTGCATGCGCCAATGGCCCTGATAAGGAAGAAAGTAGAAATGATGGTACAGGAATCGAAAACACAAAAAATTAACAATTCACTCTTTTAAGAAATTTATAATTAATGAACAGATAGGCTCACGAAATTATTTTTTTATTTAAGAACAGTGTGTGATACTTACAGTAGCTGCTGTTAACTAATAAACTTCAGATGTCACATCAATTTTTTATATTGTAATTTAAAAATCAAACAGGTATAAAATACAGGGAAAATATATGTTTTTTAAAAATTCATTGCATTTTGTCTAGTAATTGTATAGATTCTGTTCAAAGTTTGTTTGAAAGAGAATTTTTCGATTTTCAGATGGTGTAAGGATGGAAACTCTGTGATAATATTTTCGGTCACTAAGGAACCAGTGTATGTGAATATCACCTAAAATCCTTGTATATCAGGCTAAAACATAAATAAATTGAAAAGCTAATTCAAAATTTAAAAAAATAATGCAAAGGTGCATCTATTTGGGTCCTGAAGTACCCGTGTGTCAAATTTCATGGCTGTACGATGCTTAGATTTCTCATTACAGACTGTACAGACACACAGACATCTTTCTTTATTAAATAAGATGTGTATATCTGAGGAGTGAACACAATACAGTACGCAACCTCTTATCCGGCGTTCCAATATCCGGACTCTCCCAAAACCGGAATGCGGCAAAATAATGCCAAATTCTGCGCCAACACTCAATTATTTGCAAAAAATTGCGCCAAATAGCGTTTTTTTGTTTAAAATCCCGCCAAATGATTTTTTGCCTTAATTAGCAATATTATTATAAAATAATGCGTTGAAATCTACATTTTTCTCACTTCAACTGTTTGTGTTCCCGACATAAACAAAGGTCTGGCTAAATCCACAACTTACACCGGAAATCTTGCTAAAAATATTTCCGGAAGAAGAGGAAAACTGCAAGTATCATGGGGGTAAATGTGAACTCTACCTCCATGGTGGATATATTTGTTCCATGTCAGATAAACATACTTTCGACGAATGACAAAATAGTTTGTTTGTGAAACGATATAAAAAATTCATATTTTTAGAAAAAAACAAACATATTTTCTGTTTTAGAATGGGTGCGTGTTCGTTTGATGCCTCGATGACTTCGTAGTGGTAAAGTGACGTCATAACGTTTTTGACTGCAAAGTGACTGGGGCTTTTGAAAAAAGCTACGGAAACTAAAGAAATTTGCAGAGATTTTTAATTTTTTTTTCTCGTGTACTAGTAAGATTATAATTTTCAATTTATAGATTTCATTTTCACATATTTTTGAAATTCTTAACATAAAAATTAACTTTTGGCATTTTCAGTTAACCGTTTTGTTAACTGTACGCACTGATTATGAATAAACCGTAACCACGTTAAAACAGCTTGTTTTGATTTTTTTCACGGTGGTCTGCTATGATAATGCCGAAATGGTGACACAGGTGTTAAACAAGTGTTTCCGATTTACAACATATTGCTTAATTGTTTTCCTAGGATACAGGGGTTTAAAATCTTTTATAAGGTAAGTAAACATATATTCCTATCATGTTCTTTTCCAGACGTTTACAATTATCAGGCAATCTGGGGATGTTGGGAGAGGAAAAAATGCATGATTTTCATTTTTTCCACTTAAAATGGATAGATTTAATTGAGAAAGGGCTAGTTTCCTTGGGGGCGAAATTGTTTGCAGTATTTTCTGGGGCATGAAAATTATCAGTACTCAGGTTGTTTTTACCTTAGATCAGTCTGAGAGTTGTTAGCTAAGTTGTGATACATTTTAAGGAAATTCGTACTTTACATTTTTGGTTTGAATTATGTCCAAACGACCATCATCTGAGGAAAGGAGTTTAAAAAGAAAACGTGTTTCATTATCTATAAAAGATAAAGTGACCATTTTGAAATGTATGGACAAAGGTACTTCTGCTAAAATATTAGGAGATGAATATGGTGTGGGCCTTTCCACAATTTATGATTTAAGGAAGCAAAAAAATAAAATTTTGAAGTTTTATGCTGATGCTGATACACCACAACTTATGTTGGAGAGGAAAACACTGCATCAAGCAAAAACTGCCACTGTAGATAAAGTGTTGATGGAATGGATTAAACAACGACGAAGTGAAAAATTCGCTCTAACACGCAAACTTATTATGGCTCAGGCTAAAGAGTTTCATAAACAATTGTGTATTACTACACCTTGTGATTATTCATCAGGATGGTATGATAAGTTCAAAAAGAGAAATGGACTTAAAATTCTCAAAATTTCTGGTGAAAAGGCCTCTGCTGATTTTGAAGCTGCTGAAGCATATGTGGACACATTTTTTTCCATTGTTAATGAGGAGAGCCTGTCTCCTGAGCAAGTTTATAATGCAGATGAAACCTCATTATATTGGAGATATCTTCCACGCAAAACTGTTGACCTCCCAGAAGAGTCCACTGCAAGTGGCTTCAAAGATTCAAAGGAAAGATTGACTGTGCTTGGGTGTTCAAATGCAGCAGGCACACACAAAACAAAATTGCTTGTGATAGGAAAAAGCAAAAACCCCCGAGCTTTTAAAGGCATAAATGTCTTACCTGTAATTTATAAAGCAAATAAAAAAGCTTGGATTACAAGAGACATTTTTCAAGATTGGTTTGAAAATCATTTTGTAAAAGAAGCCAGAGCTCACTGCACTTCCGCAGGACTTCCTATTGATGCAAAAATTTTATTAGTGTTAGACAATTGTTCTGCTCACCCTCATCCTGAACTTTTGAACAAAGATAATGTGATTGCCACATTTCTACCTCCAAATTGCACTTCAATTCTGCAATCTCTGGATCAGGGAATTCTTCGCTCATTCAAGAATCTCTACAAGAGTGAGTTTTTGAAAAAAATGCTTATGCAATGCAACAATGGTAGTGGAATAAAAGACTTCCAGTCTAACTTCAATGTTAAAGATGCCATTTGGAGCACTGCAAGTGCATGGGAAAAAGTAGAAAAAAATACACTGGTCCATGGATGGTATAACTTGTGGCCATCAACAATATTTTTAGACGATGACGATGAATCAGATTTTTATGGCTTTTGGATAGCAAAAGACAAACAAATTGTGGAGGAATTGCTGCAATATGCAAAAGGCTTGTCTAGCACTGAATGTTTATTGGATGAAGAAGCAGTCAACGATTGTTTAAATATTGACATTGATTTGCCTATCACTTTACATATGACAGACAGTGAAATTTGTGAAATGGTTGCAAATGACAATCAAAATTTAGTTGAAAGTGATAGTGACGAAGAAGAAACTGTTGATGAACAAAATGAAATTCCCACAGAAAGAATGATGGACTTAACAGCTGAACTAATACGTGGCATGGAACAACAGAGTTTTTATACAGCGCAACAAATAATGTCTGTCTACAAAATTCAAGAGCAACTTTTGAAACATAGGCAGTTTAAACAGCCCACTTTAATTGAAATGTTCCAAAAAAAGACTTCTAATAACTAGCCTGAATAATCAACTTTTTTCAGACATTTTTTTTCTTTCAAAAATTTTCTTAAACACTAATAACATGTAATTTGCATTTTAATTAACCAAGTATATTTTTCATATAGATTGTAAAAAAGCTTTATTTAATACATTTATGTTTTTGAAATGAATTATAATTTTCTATAACGACATTTGAGACCATTCCAGTACGTTTTAGAAAAAGTGTTCCGAATTACGGAAAAACCCCTTATCCAGAATGCCTGAAGTCCCAAGCATTCCGGATAATAGATCCTGTACTGTAACTCAAGAAAGAATGAATGCACCCATATGCATAAATGCATTATATAAAAAAACAAAAAACCATATAGACTTTTAAAAATATATATGATTAGAACTCAAATTATTCAGAATTTAAGATGTTCATTCCCTCATTATTTCTTATGGTGAATCATGCCAATTCTTAGAACAATGGTAGTAATGTTTGTGATAGTTTGAACTGAATTACTAAAATTTGTGAGTTTTGAGGAAAAATGATAAAATTTGCAAATTTTGAGAAAAAGTGTAAAAAAAGTGTTAAAATTTGTAATCTTTTGGAATTGATGGCTTTTTAGTGTTTTTATCACTGATCTTATTTTTATTTATGCTTCTAAAATATCTATTATTTTCAGTTTTCGATGCTATGAAAGCAGCTACTTTTATCGGCAGCCCTGCATTAGAAATGAGAAAAAAGATTAAGCAAAACATTAATTAGAGGTGACACACAACTGTTCCATGCAAAAAGAAATGTACCAGTGGAAAGAAAAGTACACAACATGTAAATATCTATGTACTAGTCTGTACCCAATCCATGAAAAATCACAGAAAAACTTTTATGTGTTGTATCCCAAGGAATTTAAATATACTAATATCACACCTCACAAACCATTCAGGAGGGATTAAGATTTTTATAGTACCTGGTTGTCAATCTCTCCTCAGGAGAGGAAGAAACCATTGAGGAGAGATTAGACACATGAAATGAAGACCGGCCGTCCAAATGGCTGCTCATGTCCTTGGACGAGTCGGACGGTCTGGGTTTTCGACATAAAGTGAGGAGTTTCTTTTGACAAATCCCACTTGCCTGTGGAGTTTTCTTGTTACTCACACTAGAAATTATATTATTTGATATAAAAGCAGTCTCAGGAAACTGCCTCTTTCTTCTGCAGTTTTTAACCAAATTTTTTTAAATTACATTGTCACCTTCATGTATTTCCATGAAAATTTAAAACTGGAAATTTTTCTTGCAAACAATATTTTTTTATGGCATAGTATGAGACAACTTTTATTCTATGTCTATAACATTTCTTTTACATTGCAGGTTGTGGTAGAGGCTACAAAAAAGATATACATTTCAGCTATTGAAAATTTTCTCCCCACACCTACCAAAAGCCATTACGTTTTCAACCTCAGAGACTTTGCTCGAGTTATCTATGGTGTGCTTTTGATGCCGAAATCTCATCTGACTGATACTAATAAACTCACTCGTTTGTGGATTCATGAAGTTTACAGGGTTTTTTATGATCGCTTGATAGATGCCGATGATAGGTAATTTTAATTGCAATCCATATTATGAAATTAAAGTGTAACACCTTTTATTTTATGTGGGATAAGATACAGTAAACCATGAAATACAGTAAGCCTATTACTAGAGGCTCAATAGAATTAAGTGGTGAGCATATAGCAATTTCTATTGCTATACACTTATCATTTTCCACAATAAACCAACGTTTATCATGGAAAACAAATCAGTGAACATTTAACTTTTGATAGATTAATGAGCATTATATATTGTATTATTAGATATCTGAATTCAGGGTAATATATTTAGAAAATTTATATATAATATATATGTCTGTTTATATATATATATATATATATATATATATATATATATATATATATATATATATATATATATATATATATATTTATATATATATATACAGGGTGTCCAAAATAAAACTGGCCCAGAAAAGTTTTTCGGAATTTCGTGAAAGCGTAATCTAAATAGCAAGGAGATCATTAGAAATTGGGAAAGACAATTGGGAGTGAGAGGAGTATGCACAGACACTTGATAGAAACCAGTTGTTTGAGTGAGAGGAGAAGGTGCAGACAAGTTTAGTGATCGGTTGAAGTCTACTGTACTGAAAATGGTGCTAACGATAAAACAGCATGTGTTCATTGTTAAGTGTTATATGAAACACAATTCATGGAAAACTTGTGCTGAACTGTTTGCACAAGAGTTTACGAATGGAAGTGTGTTTGCAAAACTTCCAGCAAAATCTGCAATGCGAAACTTAGTGGCAAAATGGCTCGAAATGGGCTCTGTTTTGAATAAAAACTGTAACTATCCGAAATGAGTTCAAACACCAGAAAACATTGCTTAAGTGAATGATAGCCTGTTTAAAAGTCCGACAAAATCTCAACTCCGGTTATCTGTGCAAGTGTGAATTAAGAGATTGTCATGTTGGAACATTATCAAAAAGGACCTGCATCTTCATTTTTACAAATTTCCAACATCTTCAGTAAAGGGCAGTTCTCTTGCTCATTAACAAGGGTAAGTTTAGTGTCAGAATTAAAAACCTTTTCCGGGCCAGTTTTATTTTGGCCACTCTGCATATATATATGTATATATACTCACTGATTGATTGACTCACCCCCATATTTTCTCAATGTAGGAACCTGAATTTTTACTGGGAAGTTCAACATGGGTCATAAGCAGGGCTACTTTTGTGCATGGCACCTACATGCCCCATGCCACCAACATTTTAGGGACATCAAATGATCTAAAACATTTGTAGATATTTATTTTATACTTTAATTAAAACAGAAATTTTCAATGATTTATCTACATTTCCTTCATACTTTCACATGCAGAGAGAGCCTTAAAATAAGATATTAGTCAAGACATTCGTAGCTGCAGTAGCGGCCTATCATGTTAGATGGTACACTTGATGACCTTGAAATAAAGCCCTGGCTACCGTGACAGGGGCAAAAGATGGACTATTGACCCTGGGCACCATCATATCTAAATCAAGCCTTTGTCATAGGTGCACATTAAGAAAGAATATTTCTGTAATGCAGGGTGAGATGAAAAAGTGACATAATTATCAGTATCTCCACAACTCCTCGATCTTGGAACCTGGAAATTTACAGACATGTTCCTCATTAGTTATATGTGAACACCGAGAAAGGGTATTTCCGTAATCCACCATTAAGAGAGGTGAGAAAGAGTGTGAGCAGTATGACCAAGCAGTATCATCCCTATACAGTACAACCTCGAAAATCCGGACTTTGCCGATTCCAGATTTTCGATTTTTCCGGATTATAGAATTTGAATAAAATTCAGATTTAATATTAACTAAATACCCTATAAAGCACTATTTTTAGTAAAAATAATGGCAAAAGTTAAGTTAATCAATTAAAACATATTATTTAATCTAAAAAATAGGGCAAAAGAAATTTCTAAGAAAAAATATACACATTAATAATTTAGAATGTGTGAACGAAACGAAATGATAAAATTCCATTTTATCATATCTTTTAAATATTTGAATTAACATTTGTTATTTCATTAATTTTGGTTTATGGGAAAGCAGTTTTCTTTATCCTGTAGATGGACATTATTTCTGCTCGGTTATAAAGCTTCTTTGTTCAAGACCTTTAATTGCATGATCGATTGTTTGCATAAGATTATCAATGGGTATTTTTTCTTCTCCACATTTATCGTCACTACTTCGATCTTTTTTTATTTAATATCATATCACGAATTTCGCCATCATTCAATTTATTTACGATTGGCGCATCATCATCACAGTGCAGAACTTCCGTTATATCGGCTTTGTCGAGATTTAATGGAGTGCCAGAAGATTTAATGAAGTGCCGAGATTTAATAAAGATCGAGGATTAGCACTTTTGACGATATATTTAAAGGTGTAAATGTGTTTAAACCATTTTCGCTATTAACGAACGAAAAACAAAAAATAAGAACTTAAAAGTTTTATTTATTCTCTAACATCTATATAATATTATGTTTAAAAAGGCTGATGACTCTGAAAAAAGTAAAAACTTTATTAGTAATAGTCAAATATGTAAAAAATATCGCAGTAGATAAAATAAATATCTTTTCCAAAAAAGAAAAATATCTCTCCTCTCAATGATTTTTCTAAATTACGATGAGTCATTACTAGGCTGCAACAGCACCGGGACGTGATGGGGCAGGGAAAGCAAAGAAAGGAATTTGCTTAGTTCTTAAATCCTAATCGTAAATGCAGCTGATCCCTTTGAGATTCTGTGTGACCTTGTTGCTCGGTTCTGTGCGATACGATATTATTTAGTTATTTATTTGCTATCTATAGTATGTAAATATGGCTTGCTAAACAAAAAGGCAAAATATACAGTTTATTTCAAGCTGACACGTTCGACGAGAACGAAAAAATCGTCAGATATGTATCGGGAGGGGGAGAAGATTCCGAAGATAAACAGAATACATTGAAGAATGGAATTCATACTATGAAGCGAACAAAATAAATTTCCGTGAGCGTTAATATGAATTCTCAGGATTTTTAGATTTAATTGAACAATCTGTGATAAAATGTTACGATAACGTTTTAAAGTGTTTAATATTAAAAATTACATTCTTTCAGAAAAATGTGTTTTTCAATAATGCGAAAAGGAAATTTTGATAATAAAAATATCGTATTTACATAACGTTGTATATTTTACGCGAAATAATTCATCGGGAATTGTGACTTGAATAAGGGGGAGGAGGGATTAACGCTAACAACGTAATTCACGCTCCAACCACGAGCCGATCTACGGCCATCCATCTAAACTTTCGTTTCATTTCCGGGTTCAGAAAGTCGACCAAAAAATACGGTAAAATAAATAATCTTACGTATAAAATAAATAATCTTACCCTGTTGTTTTAAATCCGCGACTTCGTCAGTCCGGGAAAAGAAAAAAAAACCGAAAATTTGGAAAACATCCGGATTTTCGAGGTTGTACTGTATCTCATAAGCATGTCAATGTGATGGTCATGAAATTTTCCAGAAATATTCCTCTTTAATGAGGCATAAGCAGTAATATTTATGTATCCCTAAAGAGTGAGCAGGAGTGGGAGGGGTATTACCAAGGGGCATGATCTGTGTATGTTTTTAACCTCTAAAGTTATGAATATAAAATTTTTCTGGGATGTTCTTCATGAGCCATGAGTAAAAAGGGTTCACTTATGTCAGACAGTCTGGATAAGGAAAAAGGAGAGGGGGATTTTTCCATAACTAACCTTGAAAGGAATTAGAAAGTTTGGGTTGACCGAGAGAAATTTTCCTCACATCCCCACAACCTCTTGATCTATGAACTTGATATTTTATAGGGGTGTTACTCAAGCAGGATAAGTAAGCTAAGAAGTTATTTTATGTAACCCATTTTAAAGGATATTAGAAGGGGTGGGCTGATCACTGCATCTCCACAAGCGCTTGACTTGGAAACTGAATTTTTTTTTAATGGGATGCTTCTCATTGATCAAAGGTAAACTCTATGAAAGGATATTTCCATAACCCACTGAAGGGTAAGAGAAAGGGGTGACGTGAATGAAGGACAAAATCACCATATCTTTCCAATATTTTACTCTACTCCGAGGTCTCTGTTCTTTTTGAAAGTCTATAGTTAAAAGTTACTACTACTACAAGCTAGCCAATCTCCTTAAAATAATGGGTACTTAAATAGTGCACCACAAAAATTGCAGATTTCCCATTTTCTATGATAGATAATTACTTATGCTGTTTGTCACAAAGTTAGCTTATGCTGTTGTTACAAAGTTAGCTTATGCTGTTATTATAAAGTTAGCTTATGCTGTTATTACAAAGTTAGCTTATGCTGTTGTTACAAAATTAGCTTATGCTGTTACCAGTGATACCCATAGTAATAAACATTTTGAGAAGTCACTCTTTTCATCTATGACAGGGGAGGAGAAACTCCTGTTCGCTGTTGCCATTTGTACTCCACTAAATGATTCCATGTGGTCCATTGGTAGTTGCAAAGAAAAAAAAACGTGACAAAAGTAAAATTATATTTTTTTGATATTTTTTACATTTATCATAAGATTTCCCTTTTGGTGGAATGGGAAAAGTGTCTGTCGTAAAATATTATTGCAACTTAATATGTAACTGCAATGGCATCAAGGCAACACTCGGAAAACTTTGTGAGGATAACTGTTTGGAATTTGCTAAACAAACTCAGATTGTCCACTTCCTATATTCAAAGTCTGAATGAACTTATTGACAAAATACTACTATGTTCATTTCATGTACAAAATGCATGTATATAGTACATATTGAAAAAGTCTGAAGGTAGTCAGTATGTGTGTGTATGCAATTTTTAAAATGGCCCTAAAAGTCTTGTATTTTTCTGTGGTGACCCATGAGTCAGAAAATTTTCTCAACCCCTTATCTATTCAGGAAAATTTTCTCTTATACTTCCGACTCATGACTGAATACATGAATGGTTAGTTAAATTGAAAATTATACCAGGATATAAATAAGTTGGTAAAATTTTTCACACTGATTTATTTTGTTACAAAACAAAAATCATGATGTTAACTGCATTTCCCAGCTGAAAAATCAATCTATAAAATGTTAACGTGAAAAAGTTTATTTTTTTAATATGTAATTTCATTTTTTTTTAAAGATTTTTTTTATCTAACTTGAAACTGCATGCAGAAAATACAGTATTGATTTTCATTGTACTATTGCAATCCCTCAATTTTTATTCTCTACGAAATAAATGAATAGTTATTCAAAATAATATGAAACAACATGTCGATGCACTGTTCTCAAGATATTGCACACTTTTTTTTTTTTTTTTTTTTTTGTATCTAAAACTGTAAAAATAATAATTTATATACTTTCATCAAATAATTAGATTTTTGCATAATATTTTTAACAAATTTTTAACACTTTTGCTTAGGGGGCTAGGCATTCTTGAAATATTAAAAACCTTACTTTTCTCACAGTAAGTAACATCTCTCAAAGAGATAAGTGTTTAGGATGGAATTTGATATAATTATTTCAAAATAATCAGTATAATTATTAATTATCAGTATAATTGTTTATGAATTGCAAGAAAACTATTGTTTTTCTGCAAGATAGAACCAAGATTTAATTTTTTGTTACTCTACTATAAACTCTACTCTCACAGAATAAAATTAGTTAATTTGTAAGGAACATCATAGTTGAACACAGATTTTTTTTATCATTTAGTAATTTATGCTTCTTTTCTTGTAGGCAATCATTTTTTGGGATGATATCTGACATAACCTGTGAGCAGTTTAAACAGCCAATTGATAAACTTTTAGGCCATCTTGCCTCAGGAACTCTTACAGATGATGACATCAGGTGATTCTGAATTCTGCTTTCCCATATCCTTAAAGAAATACAATTAAAAAAAATTTTAATTTTTGTAATATTATATCATTCTTAAGTATTTTATTATACATTTTATTTTTTTAACCTGTTTTATGAATTATTTTTTGTAATTTATATAACTCTCCCATTTGCAATTTTTTTGCTAATGGGGGAGTTATGATCCCCCAAAACCCCTCTTGCCTATGCCATTGTGTCAGTAGCCTATTGATTTATGGGGAAATTAAATCAGAGGAAAGCCTTTAATTTCCAAAATAACAATGGAAAACGATAATGAAAAATGATATATGAATATTTTTTCTTAAAAATTAAAATAATAATGATAATAATAATTATAGTAATGTCAAAAAATTAGTCATTTAATATATAATTTTATTCAAAAATGAATAACATCTTTAATATGGTTCATGCACTGTTCTTACAATATTGTATTTTTTTTTTAAACCTAAAATGGAAAATATAAATGAAACATATTTGCTATTATTAAACGAGTAAATGCTTTGTAAGTACTTTTAACCAGAAATAAATGAATATCATTGTTTAAGAGGTATTACAATGCGTTCTCGAGATATTGGAAATTTTACTTTTCCACAGAGTGTGTGATGTCTCTTGTGGTATGCCAAAAACTTTCCATCATAGTTGAAAAGTGTTTATGATTTTGGTCATTCTGTCTGTTTGTCTGTTCGTTTACACGATAACTGCCTTAAAAATGAGTTTATTGAAAATAAATTTTAGTATGTTGTTGAGACTGTCTGTGGGGCATATGTGAATGTAAATGAATAATATCATCCAATTAGTTTTGGATTGAACCCGGGTTAAAACAGTGAAATACATTGAACCCTATGGGACTTAATTTTTCAAACATTTTTTTAAGCGAAGTTAAAATTCACAAATTGCTTCAAAAATTTTAGGAAATATTCTTATTACTACATGAAATGTTTAAAATAAATTTAAGCAAAATATGTTGAGTATTTTTTAAAAATGAAAATTGAAATAATAATTACACTCATGATATACGAAGTGATCACGTGACTCATTGCAAAATAATATATGGCCTTCATTTTTTCTCTGTTACTATAGGTGTTTAAAGATCGTTTAGATTTAGATTTAGTGTTGCATCCGTTATAAAACCACTTTATTTTTGCGTATTACAGTCGAACCTCGATATGTCGAATTTGAAGGGAGTAGAAAAAAAATTCGAGATATCAAAAATTTGAAAAATTTTAAAGAATTCATAAAAGAATATATACATCCTAGTCCTATACTTTACACATTTTTCAAAAAATCACTTACTTTATCTTACAGGCAGAGAATTGGGTATTACCCAAGAGAATGCTGACAACAAATAAAGCGAAGCTTGAAGTGATTGGATACACATTTAATGTAATATACATTATTAAAATTTAATCTTGCATTTCTTTACTTGCAAAATAGTCATCTATGACAGTTTGGTTACAGGTACTGAATCCTTCAATATCTATCACATTTTCCAAATGAGCTAGGCAGATCCAAATGAGCTTAATTTTGTGGCGATAGTTTACTTTAAAACTCTGAATAGTACCTTGGTCCAAAGGCTGTAACTTAGAAGTTGTGTTTGGTGGCATGAAATGAATTTTCACGGATTTTAATTTCGGCACTCTATTATGCGCTGTACAATTGTCCAAGAAGAGAACAATATCGCGATTTTCATGGGACATTTTTCTGTCTAGGTCCTTCTACCAATTAGTAAAAATTTTGGCAGTCATCCAAGCCTTATTGTTCGCAAAATAAATCATTGGAACAGATTTCATTCCTGAAAAACATCGGGGTTCAGTAGATTTACCTATCATAAGAGGTTTGAGCCTTTCTGAACCATCCATATTAGTGCAAAATAGCACAGTTAATCTTTCTTTGCTCCTTTTCCTGCCATGACATGCCTTTAATGGCCAGTTTTATCAGGCATACACTTAAAAAATAGTCCTGTTTCATCTGCATTAAACAGTTTTTGGATCGTATTTTTCCAAATGAAAAGATGAAAATGGTAAAATGATCTAAATGGTAAGATGAAAAAATTCGAGATATCGAGAGTTTGATGAAAAAAATTTCAAGTTAAAGAGTTTGTTTTACATTGAATGAATGAATGATATGAAGGTGGGTGGCTCCAGAAGAGCCTAGCACATCGACCAGAGGTCTATTGTACTACCCCAAAAAGAAAGTGAAGATCCCTAAGAAAAGAGACCAGTAGCCGATGCGAAAATAAGCAGGCACTTGACAGGAATGTCGTTCAACTCCCAAGGTTCAATCATATGACGACCAATGTGTTCGAATCTGTGAGCAGAGTAGGCCTCACAATCACATAGAATGTGAGCTGCAGTTTCTTCGCTGTAATTGCAGCCTCTGCAAAGCGAATCCTTGGAGACACTCATAATATTAAGATGTCTCTTGAGAGTGCAGTGCCCAGTAAGGAGCCCAACAGCTCTCCTGATGCCAGTTCTACTGAGCCTGAAAAGTTCCTTTTGACGTGTACTAGGGCAATTACAGTTGAGGATTTTCGCTTGCCTTTGACCCTTAGTGTCACGCCAGTTCTCACACTGAAGCTTTCTGAAGATGTCATAGACAATTCTTCTGACAAGGTCATTGGGAATACCCAAGGCCGGCTCAGGACCCACAAAAGGAGTACTAGAGCCTTTCCTAGCAAGTTTGTCAGCCAATTCGCTGCCAGGAATGCCCGAATGACCAGGCACCCAGTACAGAATGACACTATTATTACTAGCAATTGTACAGAGAGCATTATAGCATTCCCAGACAAGGGAAGACGTCACAGTGAACTTCCCCAGAGCCATAAGAGCAGCCTGGCTATCAGAACAAATGAAAATCGGGCTATTCTCATACTTTCTGTCATAGCAAATTCTACAACACATAAGAATGGCAAATACTTCAGCCTGAAAGACAGTAGCAAAATTGCCAAGCGGATAAGATAGCTCAGTGCCATCATCAGGGCAACAGACACCAGCACCAGTACTTGTGCCAATCTTCGAGCTATCTGTGTACCATACAAAACATTTATGTTTATTGTAGGTTGGAGTCCTCTTCCAATCATCCCGCGAGGGGACAAGAATTTCATAAGGCTTATCAAACGTAAATTTGACATGTATGCCATCAGGTGGCATACAGAAATAAGGATGCCTAGCAACATTACTGTTAAGTTCGCCCCAAGATAGATACCTTGAGTAATCTTTCCAGTGTTTCAGATATTTGAGTCTGTTCATGCAGATAAGTGCTTCTGCTTCAATACGCATATAGAGCGGATGCAAGCCAAGTAAAAGTTCAAGAGTTGCAGTAGGAGTGGTTTTCATGCATCCGGAGATTGCAATGCAAACCATCCTTTGAAGCTTAACTAAATCAAGTTTAGCAGTTTCACTTCTAATTCTGGACCACCAAACAATGGATCCATAAGAAATGATAGGACAGACTATCATCGAGTAAATCCAATGGATAGCTCTGGGATTAAGGCCCCAGGTTTTCCCAATAGCATTCCTACAAGACCAGAAGATTCTTCTGGCTTTAGTTGTGCAGTAGTCCAAGTGTCTCTTCCAATTAAGTTCCTTGTCAAAATAAATTCCCAAGAATTTAACCTCCTTGGAGCAAATAAGCTTCTGTCCAAAGAAGCAAATATTCCCAAGATTAAGTATGCGTTTCCTTGTAAACGCAACTAAGGCAGTCTTCTGCGGATTAACCGTAAGGCCTGCATTTTTACACCATGTCTCAACCCTCCTAAGAGCAGTAGACATCATGTCAGAGACAGTGTTGCCAAATTTGCCCCTGGCAATGATGACAACATCGTCAGCATATCCAATGCAAGAGACACCAGAGATATTAATGCTTTCCAAAAGAGAGTCCACAACAAGACACCAGAGAATTGGTGAGAGCACACCTCCTTGTGGACAGCCCGAAAGTGCATGCACAGTCATACTTTCACCAAGTAAAGATGCACAGATATACCTGTTAGATAACAAGTTCTTGATCCAATGAGATATCATGGTATCAACACCTCTTCTGTTTAGAGCAACAAGAATGGTGTCGATGGGTACTTTATCAAAGGCACCTTCAATGTCAAAAAAGGTAGCAAGAGCAATTTCCTTGGCATTGAGATTTCTCTCTAAAATAAAGGAGAGACTGTAAAGAGCAGTGTCCGTAGATTTGCCCGGTTGATAGGCATGTTGAGAACTAGACAAGGGCTTAGAGGCCAGAATCACTTCCCTTAAATACCTATCAATAAGCTTTTCAATAGTCTTTAAAAGAAAAGACGTAAGGCTGATAAGCCTAAAAGATTTGGCCTCATAATAATTGTCCTTTCCAATTTTCGGAATGAAGATTACCTTAGTATGCCTCCACGCATTTGGTATATGACCAAGGACTTGTTTTACATTAGTTTTATACTGGGCGTGAAGGGAGATGAAAATATTTCGAGATATCGAGGTTCGACATATCGAGGTTCACCTGTATCTGTGTATCTAAATTCTGTGCCAATGCAATTACAATATTTTTTTTATTTTAAATGATCACTAAACTTTAATTATTCCTTCAGCAAAGCCTAATTTTAACACTATAGTATAGTTTGCAGAATGTAAACAAGTCAAACGATTGTAAGGTGAGTTGTATAAGAATTGCTAAATTTTTTTTCTTTCAAAATTATTTAGTTCAAGTCTACAGTTTTACATAGAGAAACAGACACTTTATATTTCGATGATGTCAAGTTAATTTTGTGTAACTAGCATTGTCTTTTTCGATGAAGTTTTAAGTTTTCAAGTATAATAAATTACTGTAGTACTATGATAATTTAAAAATATCAGAATTAAATGTATCACATTTTAGATATGTTTAAATAAAATTGTATTTCAGTTGGAAAGTGTTTTATAATCAATGTTTTATGGATGATTCACCTTTCTTGCAAAAGACAGATACTGTCATTGAACATCCTGTAATCAATAAATGTACTTTTACCATTAAACACATGTTAGCAAGATGTAGTATAGGGAAAGGTGGCTATAAGCAGTTTTTATACATTAGAAATATCAGAATAAACAACATAAGAAAAGTACATTTTGAATATCGGGGTTTTTTTTTTTTTAGCTAATCAAAATTATTTAATATTTTATATTGAAGAGTTACGGTCTGTAACTTATGTAGATCTTAGTATTTGTGTAATTGTTGAAAGTGAGATATTTTAATTTGGTATAATAAAGTAATTAAAATTTCCTAAAATATATATTTCAATTTGGGTTTTTCCATTTTAATAGATTTAGTTATTATATTTTCCTAATAAAGTTGTTTAATTTTTAATTCCATTTCTTAATTTTAAATTTATTATTTACAATTAATGAGATTTAAAATAAACAGGTGTTCTCCCATGCATTTTTTTTTTTAATGCATTCAAAATTTCCTCTTTTCTGATCTTTCTGCAATTTTCGGCCTGTTCTCACTAAAATATTAAAACTTCTCAAAAATGTCAAATGTACCACTTTTACTATTACTAAGATATTTATCATTTTGTTGATTTTTAATTTACGTCCTTCACTAATTTTTATTTAATTGTTCAGATTAGACTTAAGATTATCTCTGTATCTACTTACCATATTTTATTAGGGAAAATTAAAAATCTCTACTCAAAGTAAAAAAATCCCTATTCTCAAAATGAAAACCCCTTTCCCTGCTCTGGCCCTCACAAAATTTTAGATGCGCTATAGGGATTTTGACACAACCTGAAAATTTTCCTAATTTCAATTCCCTAAGGTTGCCAACTATGTAATCATTTTCAGTAAGATAAGTAAAAAATTTCTAATTTACATTATTGTTTTCCTATAATATTTAAGGGTTTTTTTATCTGTAGGATAAGGAGGGTATCTTGGACATATAAGGACATATATTTTTTAAATTTTGAGCAGTAGTTTTTAGATTACAAATTTATTCACTAGTTTACACAGTGGAGAATAAATCGAATGGAAATATTAAATTTACAGTAAAAATATTAGTGTTAATGTAGGATGAATCAATGTACATAAAATAGTATTCTGTGTAAAATTGTATTCTTCCTCACCTATAATTAAAAGATAATGGGTGATAATTAAAATATTAAAAGAGGAGAAATTTTTCATTTTGATCATATAGGTTTACAGTTACATTTAGATTTTAGTGTGGCCATTTCAGAATCAACCAAATTAACAGAAACATAATTTTACCTGACATTTGACATCAGAAGTTTTCTCAGTTAAAGCTGTTAAGGAGAAAACTAGGGAAGCAAAAAAAAAAAAGAAAAATGCTAAATAATAGCACCGAGTGTATGGGGAAACAAAACTTTTTTATTTTATTAAACTTAAAAGTTTGTAAATCAATTACAATATGGTGGCAGACTAAGCTCAGAAAAATTAATCTTTACTTTAAAGTTAAACATTAGTGACCATTACAATAGTGGCAAATGTGCCCAAAAGATAAACAAGTTAAAATTAGAAACTGCTAAGACTAACATTAAAAATTAAATTAAAGAAATGTAATCTTTATAAAAATGAAACACAAATTAACTTTAAAGTAAGTGAATTGCCTTTTAAAACCTTATTACCTTAAAGATAAACAAGTTAAAATTAGAAACCAAAGACTAACATTTAAAATTAAATTAAAAAAATGTAATCTTTATAAAAATGAAGCACAAATTAACTTTAAAGTAAGTAAATTACCTTTTAAAACAAACTTTCTGAAGTGACTTGTATTTCAGTAGATATCTGAAATGCCTCTTTGAGCTGTGCAATTGTAGTAAGTTATTTCTTGCATACATTAAGTTACCTTTCCATTTAAAGTGTAGTGTAGATGAACTTAAGCAATTATGATCTTTAACATAAGGGTTTATGATCTAACTTTGCACCATAACTTGACTGTATACCAGTTTGAGCACTATTACTTTAATTAAAGTTCTTTTTTAACTTTTCAACTTAATTCAACCATGAGAATTAAATAAAAGTTTAATCAAATGAAAAGTTATAAAGTATTTTAAATTTCAACACCACAGTTCTGCTGAAATCTGTATTATTAAAACTAGTAAAGTGAAATTGCTAAAAGTCGGTTAGTATCAAGCACTTACAAGAGTTATTCCCCTGTGCAGAATATAATTACATTACATTATATTATATCACATGGTATTGAGATTAATTAAAACTGGTGATATTTTGGTGGTATGTGGGAGCCATCATATAACTGTTCTTTTTTGTACTAATGAGAAAAGTCAGTTTACAAATTTTTTACTTTAATAGGATTTTGAATGATTAATTGTGTTCATAAGTTGTGAGATACATGAAATTTATTATTTCAGATTCATTATGTGTTGAATTACTGTATGTTTTTAATTCATGTTTTCTAATATTATTTAGAAACCTGTTCTTTGGCGATTACATGTGCCCTGATGCAGAAGTTCGAGTGTACGATGAAGTTCAAGATTTAGATGAACTTTCTAAAATTATGAATGGGTATGTGTTGAAATTAAAGTTGTTTTTTTTGTTTTCTTATTATTTTTTTAAATAAATATAAGGCTTGTAATTGTTTTGTTTGATTAATAAACCATGTACAGTAAATTTCCTCTTCTAATACTACTCAATTAAAAAAAATTCCATTCATTTTTTCTGAATATCAAGTAATTTAAAATGTCACCATTTAAAACTATACATTAGCAATGGCTTGGGATTCCATATTGAAAAATGTAGCTAATAAACAGTGTTAAAAGAATGCAACTAAAACACATTATTTTGAAAAATGTTGAAATGAAAATGTATGTATTTAGAACTTTTCTTTGTTCAAACTAATATTAAATAGCAATTATTAATATATTTTAATGTAATCATGTAAAAACAATCAACATCATCATCTTAACTTTACTGTGGCTCTGTCATGGTTTCTTGGATGTAGAAGACACAACAAAGCATGGTACTTTGTTTTATGACCATCTTTAAAATTTGACATACACTCAACATATAAGAGAGATAATTAATAAGTAAAAAACTCTTTGTGAAAAGGATAAGGAAGACTTGAACAATATATATAAGCACAAATAGTACAATAATGCAGCATACATAGGGTGACCACAGACCTGAAAAACCGGGAATTATCAGGGAATTTTATGCTTCTGGAAGGAAATATCAGGGAATAAAGGGAATAATCAGAAAATTCCAGATGCACTGGATCCCCTTCATCAGTGCAAGAGAACCAACAAACCCATTTCAAAAGAGGAATGGGTTGTATGCTGCATTATTGTATTATTTGTACTTATATACATTGCTCAAGTTTATCTTATATAAGAAGTGTTCATTGTTTAAATAGATAAAGGCACTTGAAGTAATTCATTTGAATTAAATTTTTGAAATAGATTGTGTATCCATATAATACCACTTGAAAGTTAAAAAGCATCAGATATTGATTCTGTGTTATTACACTTTTAACGTCATACTATATGTGTATATAAAACTGTGCAGTTGTGGTAATGGTTCCTTTTACTACCACCTTGTTGATTTAAAGTTAATATTAAGCATCAATAAATTTGAAATAATTGCGTAAATAAAATGTAAAGGCCCATAATTCCATTGTAAAACTGCCGCATAACCTGTCATCTTAGAACAAATCTAAGGAGGCTAAAAATCATGAAAACAACCAGAATTAAACTCAAAAATAACTAAAATTAAAAATGAGGAACTTGGCAGAAACTAGTTTAGTTCAGATCAAAATTTTAAATTTTAAAAGATTATTTAATAGCACATTTAAGAAAGTATACAAAAATAAGGTTAACAATAGCTACTAGTGTACAATGAAAAATAAGGTTAACAGTAAATATTAGCATGCAATGTGTGTAAATCAAAGTATATCATATTTGACTTTACAGCAAGTTTTTGATTACACCTGCTTCAGAACAACTTATTTCTTATACTCTCTCAATTTTCCCTTCCCTCCTTGGGGATTTTATTTATAATTGAAATTTAGCATATCCTACATCTGGGATATCTTTAAAATTCGAATACAGGATCGGTGCCCAAATTTTTCCTGTGTACACAAATATATTTAAGAGCAGATTCTGTTCTCTTTGATTTCGTCACTGCACAACATCATGGGAAAAAGTTTCCCTCACCTTGATTCACCTAGGGAAGGTGAAATTTCCCAAAGAAATTTGGTTTTAGTGGATCACTTGATGACCAGCACAGGAGTCAATACCGCACCGGCACAGAAAGCAGTCAGCTCCGGCATCCTCGCACTGCCGGTCAACATTGTTATGGGTGAGCAGGACCATTGTCTGAGACTGAGCTGTTTTTACTTTAGCTCATGAAAGTCTGAGTGATGAGCCTCTGTAGTGCCCAGCATGGTTCACAGCCAAGAGCAGCTAACTTGCACAACACTTCCCACTTTCAATCCCAGGACAGACTGTCATCATAAAGCAGTGGTTTAGCAAAGAAGTTTACAGTTCCATCAATGAAAGAAACCAAAAAAAAATCAGCTCCACACAGCACGTTCTTCTAGAGCCATGAGCTATCAAAGAGTCTTCTCAAAAGTTTGAATGCCACATACATGAACTGGGCAAAACAGTTATGTAATCCACTCAACGGTCTCCAGAACATGTCATTATAATACTTTAAAAATACTAAAAAATTTGGTTGTCTGCAATTTTGTGGAATGTGATGATTAAGCATCGGTTTGCAATGTGAAGGAGATTGCATAATTACAATGACATAAATAAAGTTGTATGGGAACATGTCAAAATAATTGATACTTTAAAAAAAGATAACCAAAATATTGGCCATAATTAAAAGCCTTTTATTAAAATTTCCTTTTACGACGTACTAAAATTACACAGCCATAGCACTTTTGGGCATTACTATGCCCTTCATCAGTGGCGAAGTGAAAATAAATGGCAAACATGTGCTTAAATACAGGCCATAACTGCCAGACAAAATTTACATATTGATCATTTTACATTTTTAAATACGAGGCATGTTTTTTAAGTAAGTACCGTTTTGGAATTAAAAAAAGACGTGCAAAGATATCGCAATAATTTTATTTCTACATGAAAGCCTGTACCTTAATCTACTTTTCTACATAATTTCCGTGGCCTCCCCCACTGGGTTCCGGTCAAAATTGGGTGGCACTTCCCGACCGTCCAAACAGTTACCTTACACCTTTCTGGTAGGTCGGACGGTCTGGGTTTCAACAACAACATAATTTCCGTGAATATTGAGGCACTTGTCATAACGTGGCACCAGTTTTTGAATACCCTCCTCATAAAATTCTGCCGCCTGACTTGTTAACCACTGTATCACAACTGTTTTGACTTCGTTATCGTCTTGAAGACGCTGACCACCCAGGTGTTTCTTCAAGTGCAGGAACAAATGGTAGTCGCTGGGCGCCAGATCAGGGCTGTATGGAGGATGATCTAGAGTTTCCCATTTAAAGGATTTGATGAGATCTTTGGTCCGATTAGCCACATGTGGACGGGCATCAGGCCCGGCTCTAGGTATTTTGCCGCCCCAAGCAGAAAGCAATTTGACCGCCCCCTCCCTGAAATTCATTTTTCTCTTAACCTTTATAAATGCAATAGAATAGAGAAACACTGCTATCTCGCCAGTTTTTAGTCAATTTTGTTCCAAATGTTTTTCAAGTGAATGGATCCTTCGTAGGATTAAATCTTTTGATTATTCGTTTTGAATAAAAAAATTGTGCATTATCTGAAGAACGAAATGTATTAGTATCATACAAATGATGCTACTCAAATTTAGATTAAAACAAATCTGTTGTCTGATGCATGCCATTCCATATATATTAATATATTTTGCTATTAAATGTATTTTATTACTTAACTCATCATGAATGATGTGTATGTGTCTGTCTGTTCCAACTTCTTTGATGACATTTCAACATACTTTCCTACGTCCTAGAGAGCTGACATTTGGGACACAGCGTAGTCTAGTAGAACATTACAATTTATTAAAGTCTGTCACATCCTCAAAAAATAGAACCGGTATTTTTTTTTTCTACGAAATGGCCTGCAAAAATTTCATTAATGTAAAATAGTTAAAAAAAGACTTGAGGGACTGTACCAAAGAAACGTCCACAGCGTAGAATACGTGTTATCACATGGGTGTTTGTAAATGAAGCAACGGCTTACATAAACATTTCATTTATTTCTACAAACTGCCAACAAGGTCTAATAAGATATAAAGTTATGTATTACGCGAAATGTTAATTAAGTACCAGAATTAAAGAAATAAAATATAGCAATCTGATTATTGCTTGATAATTTTTATCTTATTTCGCGGTCGGTCGCATTCATCTCTTGAACGTGTCACCCCTCCCAATACGCGTACATCCCCAGCCTAACACTTGGTACCACTGCCGTCCCTCTCCGACTACTACACGCCAAACTACAATCCTTCAAAATCTCTCTCTTTTCATTACGCCCGATTTGCTGACATAGACCCCATGCTAGGTGCCGACAAAGACGTTATACATCAAAAGTGTCCAATATTCAACACTAATATATATATATATATATATATATATATATATATAATAAAAATAATTTGAAAATCCAATGAAAGAATAGAGAGAAGATGAAATATATATAATATATACAAATATATATATATATATATATAACATTGCCAAGTTTAACTGTATAAATTAAGCTCATTTTTTTTGTACTTTGCAGTAGAACTAAAATGATTTTTTTTTTTATTTAGAGTTCCCATTTTTTAGATGTTTCTTATAATGTGCCTCCATTGAATCTGTTATGCATAAAATCTTTTAGTCAAAGTTTAATCAAAGTTTCTATATTTATTCGTTTTTAGAAAACAATTACAAAAAATTGAAACTTTCTTATAACTAGATATGACTGAAAATCAATAGGATTTTATTGATACCGATTTGGTATGCTTCTATTATGTAACTCGCTTGATTATTTCGAGATATGCATTTCTACCTGTCGGAAAGTAAAATTTTCTAATATCTTTAAAACGACTAGTGATAACTACTAAATAATGTTGTCTATTTCTTTCTGGCTAGAAGTACCTGCAAATCATTTATTCCTTTAACAATAGTGAATAGTATATATAATGCAAAAAAAAAAGTCTATTTTAAATCAAAAACGTGCAATACCTCAAAACACACATTTTATTGTGCTGTAAATGGTGTAATATAAAAAATGAAATATTACATAAAAAATTAATAATTTTGTAACAAATTATAATATAATCATTTACAAAAAATTTTTTTTTTAATTATCGAAATAAGAAAATTTGAAGATACTGGCCTTCGAGAAAATTAAGAAGCTGTCAGTTATTGATTGTATACCAAATATATTTTGATTTGCTTAATTTGTTTGATAAAGTAAAATTTTTAATGAGAACTTCTAAACAATGGTATTCATTTATTTTCTGTAAAATTTAATTGCAAAATGTGCAATAACTTAATAATGTTGATTGTATTTAATTTTTTTTTATTTTTCCTGTTTCAAATAAAAAATGCAAAATATCTCGAAAACAGTGCATAGAGTCCTATATAAATGAAAATATTCGCTTTTCAGTGAAAATTGAATTAAATATCTATTTCTGTAACAGTTTTAAACATTATACTTTTGATGGTCATCTTATTACTTTCCTTATATACAATAATGTATAAGGAAAGTATTGTGACGGGGTCGAAAATTCGAATTCGAGTTTTCGACGGGAAAGCACGTTTCAAGCATCCCTGATCACGAATCAAACATTTTTGAAGTGATGTCTGTGTGTGTGTGTGTGTGTGTCAGTGGAGACGATAATTGACGAACTAATGGACCGATTCGAACGAAATTCGGTACAAAAATCACAATCCGTAAACACTGGAGGCTTATTGTTTTTATACGCAATCGGATGTTCAGAACCCCCTAAATTTTCGAGTGAAATTTTGAAAAAATCGTCAAAAAATCAAAACCTCTACTAAAGTGGCGAGATTTTGGTGACGAATTTGGTGGAATGTCGCTAACTTGGCGACTTTTTAAATGTTGCTAAATTAACGAAAAACTCGCCAAATGGATAAAAATAACGCTAAATCAATGACGACGACATGGAAAATGATGACTCATTGACGAAAATTCAATATCTTGGAAAGAATATAAATAACTACTATAAAAATAATCTATTTTTTTTACTGTAAAAGTAGTAAATTCATTGCATTATATAAGGAAAGTCATGTGATGCCCACATCAAATTTTTTTTTATTTTAAATGTTCGAAAAATTGATGGCTTTCTTCTGTCCCATTTATCAGAAAATGAATGAATCTCTGATATTTATTGATTGAAGAAGTATTACCAAATTGTATTCTATTTTATTGATTTGTTATAGAGATATCATTGCCAAAGACTCTGCGTGTCTTTCAGAAATGCATTTCGGGGGGGGGGGGAAGCCCCCCTCCCCGCCCGATACATTTTATGATACCGAACCAAATGCTAATAAGTTCAGAAACTCACAAAATACTTTTTGTGAATTTAACCTAATTTCCACTTCTTATGTGGCAGCATTTGAATTATTTTTATAATTTTATTTCATGCATGATTATTTTCAGAATAAAATTTTGTAGTTATAATTCAATTTACATTATTTTAAAATTTTTCATACTCTTGTTTAGCCGGAGCAAGTTTTTCTCGCAATGTTTGAATAAGTGTTTGCTATACATATTCATTACTTCCATATATGTATATATATAGTAATTACTTCTATATAGTAGTTAGTTAAAATTATATTAGATAATTTTACCCCTTTGAGGTTCCATTTTCTCCTCTCCCCTCAGACAAAATGTCCTGAAAGAAACACTGCCCATATTGATAGACATCATTGAAAATATGGTTGATTAGTATTCAAGGATGCTCAACACTGATAAATTTATCAAAATCCGAGCGTCCGATTTTTGATCCCCAACACAATACTTTTCCTTTTTTATGTGTGTTGCTGGAAAAGAAATTAGATATAGAAAGGATATTTTTGTAACTCTTGTTGTGATATTTATTATACTTCCCTGGCTAAATAGAAGTAAGTATTTTCACATATCATTTTTAAAGATCTATACGCTTTTGATGGGACTAATTACAAAACACTAAATATTCTTTATTTTTTTGTTGTCGGTCAGTCTATCGCTAAATCGTGGTACCCTGCTGTTCTCCGAAACTACTGAACCAAATGAAGTCAAATTTTGAACATAGTCAGGCTGTTACTCGATACAGTGAATAACGTCATGATTTATTATTATTATTTTAATTTTTTACTAGTCATTCGCAATTTGAACAAATGTCGTTTTCGAAACATTACAATACTACTACTCAATCGACTGAAATAAAATTTTCTGAAAGAATATGGCCTGTTATATGCTTGAAAAAATAATCTAAGAGGACACTTCTATGCGCCACACTGCAAGTATAATATAAAAAAATATAAGAAAAGTACATGGTTAAAATGCAAAAATTAAAAGTTCCAATTAAATAGTAACATCATTGAAACAATTCAGAAAGTTTAAAAAATTTACAGTATTTTTTCTTTTACTTTTTATTTACCAGAAAGAACGAAATTTTTTTGAGGTTCATAATTTTTTTTCTGATGTCTTAAATAAAAAAATAAAAATTAGAAAGTTTGGAGTTCTACATGTGAGCCAGTTGGTTTAGAAAATAAATTTTAATTGATTTCCATTAATTTTAAAACTAAATTCCTTCCTATTAACTTTCGTTGTACGAGGCATGTTTTTTAAGTAAGTACCGTTTTGGAATTAAAAAAAGACGTGCAAAGATATCGCAATAATTTTATTTCTACATGAAAGCCTGTACCTTAATCTACTTTTCTACATAATTTCCGTGAATATTGAGGCACTTGTCATAACGTGGCACCAGTTTTTGAATACCCTCCTCATAAAATTCTGCCGCCTGACTTGTTAACCACTGTATCACAACTGTTTTGACTTCGTTATCGTCTTGAAGACGCTGACCACCCAGGTGTTTCTTCAAGTGCAGGAACAAATGGTAGTCGCTGGGCGCCAGATCAGGGCTGTATGGAGGATGATCTAGAGTTTCCCATTTAAAAGATTTGATGAGATCTTTGGTCCGATTAGCCACATGTGGACGGGCATTGTCATGCAGCAAAACGATACCCTTGCTCAACTTGCCACGTCTTTTGTTCTGGATTGTACGACGCAGATTGTTCAATGTCTCACAATAAGACGCTGCATTGATTGTCTCATTACGAGGCAGAAACTCCACTAGCAATACTCCTTTTTTGTCCCAAAAAACTGTGCACATGATTTTCCGGGCAGAAATTGTTTGCTTAAACTTCACTCTTTTGGGTGATGATGAATGTCGCCATTCCATGGATTGTTGTTTTGATTCTGGTGTGACGTAGGCCACCCATGTTTCGTCACCAGTAACAATTTGGTCTAAAAAATCTTCACCTTCATTGTGGTACCGCTCAAGGAAAGTCAATGCACTGCCTAAACGTTGGGTTTTGTGCAAATCCGTCAACATTTTTGGAACCCAACGTGAACACAATTTCCGGTAATTCAAGTTCTCGGTCACAATGCGATACAAAACACTACGAGAATATTGAGGAAACCAGTCGCACATTGATGAAATTGTAAAGCGTCTGTTTTCTCTCACCTTTTTTTCCACTTTCTGCACCAAATCTTCATTAAAGACCGAAGGACGCCCACTCCGTTCTTCATCATGCACATTTGTGCGGCCATCTTTAAATGCTCTCACCCATTTCCTTACCATTCCATCACTCATAATGTTTTGTCCGTAAACTTCACAGATCTCACGATGAATATCGATCGGTTTTACGCCTTTAGCACTAAGAAATCGTATAACAGCCCGTACTTCACAATCGGCGGGACTCACGATTGTCGGAGGCATCTTAAACACTCAGTAAACAACGTATACAATGAAGAATCAGACTGTAATGGCGTCAGTGCGTAGACAAGAGATGTAGGTAACCAGCGCGGAACGCCGACCGTAGCGCTGCGGCGGCGGAATCGCAAAACGGTACTTACATAAAAAACATGCCTCGTAAATACTCAAATGCCAAAGAATGTTATATTCCATTGAATTCTTACTACATAACTTAAACACAGAATATAATATATGTAAATGATATTTTTATGATCCGATATATTTCGTTTAAAGAATTCAAGTTTATAAAATAACAGAGGTTTTGAAGCGGCAACATGTGAATATGCTGAATATTGCCTTTGTTTTAAAAATTACCTCATTCAAATTATAGTAGTTATTTTTCAAATTAAACGAAGCTTTAGCTGAAATCCTGATATTCAAAAGTTTGAATAATTCGAAAAAATAGAAATTGCCCGTAAATAGCGTAAGTAATATTAATACATACTTTTAATTAAAAAAAAATAAATACTGTATTAGATAAGGAAAACGTATGCAGAAAAAAAAAATCTAAAAATTGAGCAAAACGAGGAAACAATTGCTATGAAATTTCAAGGAGCTAAATTTAATATAACATCCTAAGGGCAAACAAACACTAATCTGTGCGTAAAATTTAAAATAGGTTTAGCTAAAAAGTGACTCGATAGATGCTGTATATAAGTCGTTGTAACGAAAACTATCACAAGCTTTAAAGAATATACCGATTTTATACCTGGAAGTTAGAATAATCTGAAGCTCCTTGATGGGGGGGGGGGGGGTCTAATATGCTATATGTTAATAGAAACCATTTTTAAACAATCATAAAACAATTATATCTTGCTTACCTTAAATTTTAATCTTGCATAAAATGCTAGATGAATATTTTAGATAATATCAAATTAAACTGTATAACATTTAGAAAGAAAAACGATAAACTATTCTTTGCTACAAGAAAAATGATGTTTGACGTTTCTCACCGAAACGTACAACTTAACTGATTCACCCCAGAACAAATTTCTCGCAAAACAAAATGATTGATAAACACATGTTTCACAGTCGATGTCCCATAAATTCTACAGTGGTCCACTGATGTCTCAAGATGTCTTTTGAGACCTGTCCTCGTCCAGTTTTCTAATTACTTTCAATGTGGACACCTGTCTCCAGATAGATGTGAAAGAAGTCGTTTATTTATGGGTCTAAGTGATTGGGAAGAGGATATCCGGATTTGAGCTTTGGAGAATAATTAACAAAGGATGGGTATCCTGGCCCGGCAATTCTGGGTGGGACCCCATCGTTTCAAGTAAAGTGCCCTCTCTCATCGAATTTTTTCATGAAATAGTCAACAAAAACCAGTTTCACATAAAAGCTTTTGCAGTTCACAGATAATGGTCAATATGCCGCCCCAGACGTGCTGTTGATGGCTGTACTGGACGCCCGGTGCGCTAAAGTAATTAGTTGTTACTTGTGTTGCAAGATAAACAATTAGGGGAGACATACTGGAAGCGATCCCATTTAGCCCTCCGGTCCTCTTTTTTCACGGGGAGAATGAATGAGAGCCGTTTTCACTCTTTTATTATCTGGGACCAAATGTTTAATACTTTTTCAGTGTTTTTGTTTTGCCTACATCTGCCCTTGCTCGCGCCCCAGAACTGTTTTATTTAAGACCTAGAACTTTTTTTTATTTAAGAAGAACGTAACAAGATTTTTTTTATTTAAGTTGACTGAAATGCCGCCCCTAAAATGTGCCGCCCCAAGCAAGTGCTTGTTTTGCTGGTGCCTTAAGCCGTCCCTGACGGGCATTGTCATGCAGCAAAACGATACCCTTACTCAACTTGCCACGTCTTTTGTTCTGGATTGCACGACGCAGATTGTTCAATGTCTCACAATAAGACGCTGCATTGATTGTCTCATTACGAGGCAGAAACTCCACTAGCAATACTCCTTTTTTGTCCCAAAAAACTGTGCACATGATTTTCCGGGCAGAAATTGTTTGCTTAAACTTCACTCTTTTGGGTGATGATGAATGTCGCCATTCCATGGATTGTTGTTTTGATTCTGGTGTGACGTAGGCCACCCATGTTTCGTCACCAGTAACAATTTGGTCTAAAAAATCTTCACCTTCATTGTGGTACCGCTCAAGGAAAGTCAATGCACTGCCTAAACGTTGGGTTTTGTGCAAATCCGTCAACATTTTTGGAACCCAACGTGAACACAATTTCCGGTAATTCAAGTTCTCGGTCACAATGCGATACAAAACACTACGAGAATATTGAGGAAACCAGTCGCACATTGATGAAATTGTAAAGCGTCTGTTTTCTCTCACCTTTTCTTCCACTTTCTGCACCAAATCTTCATTAAAGACCGAAGGACGCCCACTCCGTTCTTCATCATGCACATTTGTGTGGCCATCTTTAAATGCTGTCACCCATTTCCTTACCATTCCATCACTCATAATGTTTTGTCCGTAAACTTCACAGATCTCACGATGAATATCTATCGGTTTTACGCCTTTAGCACTAAGAAATCGTATAACAGCCCGTACTTCACAATCGGCGGGACTCACGATTGTCGGAGGCATCTTAAACACTCAGTAAACAACGTATACAATGAAGAATCAGACTGTAATGGCGTCAGTGCGTAGACAAGAGATGTAGGTAACCAGCGCGCATGCGCGGAACGCCGACCGTAGCGCTGCGGCGGCGGAATCGCAAAACGGTACTTACATAAAAAACATGCCTCGTATGAGGCATTTAAAATATAATTTAATTATAAAATACAAAAATACAATAAAAGAAAAAAGGTTCATAAATTAAATGGTAACCAATAGGAATGTCATAAAAAAACATTTAATTTATAAACCTTTTTCCTTTTATTGCATTTTTGTATTTTGTAATTAAATTATATTTTAAATGCCTGGTATTTAAAAATGTAAAATGATTAATATGTAAATTTTGTCTGGCGGTTATGGCCTGTATTTAAGCACATGTTTGCTATTGATTTTCACTTCACCACTGACGAAGGGCATAGTAACGCCCGAGAGCGCTATGGATATGAAATTGTAATACATTGTAAAAGGATATTTTAATAAAATACTTTTAATTATGGCCAATATTTTGGTTATCTTTTTTTAAAGTATTAATTATTTTGACATGTTCCCATACAACTTTATTTATGTCATTGTAATTATGCAATCTCCTTCACATTGCAAACTGATGCTTAATCATCACATTCCACAAAATTGCAGACAACCAAAGATTTGTTTTTAATATGACCACTATCTTTGAAAAATGCAGAGTCTGGAGAGTAGTTGAGCTTTTCTCTTAAAGGCAACTTGTGCTTATGGTATTATAAAGGAATAAGAGTACAAAAATGAACTTTAATCATTATACGATAGAAATAGAATATGGGGAGTAAAAAAATGAACACAAATTATTATAAGATAGAAAAAAAAATATAGGGTAAACTTGGTGATTATGCTTTGAGTTGTAATTTAAATTAGGAATAATTAGAAGAAATGTTTTTAAGTAATAAAGCATGTTAGAATGCATTTGCATTATAGCGCAGCCAATATCTTTGCTAATTTGGCAACAACTGTAATAAATGACTGTCAAATTCATCACTTTTTTTTAACTAGTTAATTTTATTTCAGGTATCTTGATGATTACAACCAAATGAGTAAGACTCCAATGCACTTAGTCTTGTTCAAATTTGCCATTGAACATGTTTCCCGCATATCAAGAGTACTGAAGCAAGACAATGGCCATGTACTTCTTGTTGGTAATTTTTGCCTTCTCATGCTATGGCTTAGTGCATTGTATTTGTGGAATTTTTCAAAATCATGATTTCGATGGAAATACATACTTTAAGACCTCATAAAATGTTCCAAATGCTTTTGGAATGATGGTCGTCAGTTAACCCTTTGATAGTCGTGAGACATTCTATTACATGTTCAATCGTGCAGCATACTCAGTATGCTGATGAGTTTTCCCTATCCAGATTCTTCATTTTTCACATTTGTATATAGTTTTCCTTATTTTCATTATTTTTAGTATTCTTCTAAAGTTTGGGTGCATACTTTTATGAAAAAAATATTCAATTTTAATGTTAGATTGTAAACTAAGAGTGTACATTTTATTTTATTTTATTTATTATTATTATTATTATTATTATTATTATTATAACCCAACAAAGCTGAAGTATGGATTTCCCATGAATTTGGAAGTTATTTTTTGCATAAATTACGGGACATGGGACTGTTTGATTAGGAACATTGACATTAGTGTGACTATGTGGTCAAGCAATGTCAAAGGTGGCTTTTTTAACATTACAAACACCACATAATTTCAGGTTACCATATGGTAACTCTAGCTTTTGATGAGTGAATCATGTTACACTTTGTCTGAAGAGAGGTTTTCTGTGCATATGCATCATTATTATGTGAGTCACAGGAGTTTCAACTTGAAATGACATATTCAGTACGCCTTGTGACTGTCTCAGAATTAATTGTTTAGTATTGTTTATTATGCACTTGTCAGCGTGAAATAGTCAATATCTACGGCAGCAAGAAAACTTGTTATGTGCTACAGTTTTATGAACCTATATAGAGACCAACAAGTTCAGTGCTACTGTATAGTTGGCTTCATATTTTTTCAAAAAGAATAAGCTTAGGCTATACAAGGCTGCAATAACCAAGTTTATACTCACAGAACTTATTCATAGGGAGCATTCCAAAAGGCTATACATTTCTACAAATATTGTTTTTTTTTTGTGGAGGCATATGTGCTTCCAGAGTGGAGGTAGTGTCCTCCTCTGAAGTTGATGACATCATGATTTAAAATTGATTAAAATTTTCGATTTTTATTGTTACTTTGCATTTTGTAATTTTTGTATTTTTGTTTTTCTATATACTTCCTAGTTATAAATTTCTATAATTATAATTTTTTTCGGATGACTGACATGCTGCAGTATCAGGGACATTATCGACATGTGATCAAGCCCTGAGAGTTGCAGGATATTCCTGTCAAATGCTTGCTGATCTTTGCCTCGGCTACTGGTCTCTTCTCTTAGGGACTGTTTTATCTTTTGGGGCCAGTACAATAGACCTCTGGTCGCTGTGCTATTCTCTCTTTGAGCCACCCACTTCTAAGTCATAAGTCATCAGGGACATTACGATTTAATCTAGATTAAAATTTTAAATTCCCTTCTTTACAGTGCATGCACCTGTCGAACCGGTTTTATTGGCTGGATCAGAATTTACATTTCTAGTATGAACAAGGTATTCGTATGAAAGCATTGTCATTATTGTATATATTTTATGCAGGCTTATAGGAAACCCCAATGATGCTACACGATAAGACAACTTAGAAGAGGATCTGATAACATTTTTTAGTGAGGTACAGGGGACTTCCTTATTTGTGTTTTGTTAGAGATAATGGGAAAATGACAATTATAAAGTTGTAGAGTGTTGCAAAATTACTACAAAACATGTTTGTTCTCCTATAAAAATGGAAAGAAACCCTGAAGGTCATTGTATAGAATCAAATTCCCTTCCCCCCAAAATCAAACATTTTGGCAATGCAGCAGAATAAAATTGACTTTATTATACACAAAATGTTCACCTTCAACGATGCAAACTTGCACAGGTGTAATAAGATACCTCTGTGCATTTCCCAATATCTCTATGTGTACACTGTTACATGCAGATGTTAATAAAATTGTCTTATTTAGAATTATTATTTAGAGAGTTATTATCCATCTTTTGCAAGGGGGGGGGGGCAAAAATGTTTAGTACCCATTTTACAATTCTCTACAACTTTGCAATTGACTTTTTTCTCTATCTTTAGCAGAGAGTAATAGCTCCCATCACTAAGGGGGGTCAGCTCCCCGAAAGTCATCTTATCATGTAGCACCATGGGGGTTCCCTATACACCTGCATAAAAACTAACTCTAAAACTTCTCTAGTTATTTGGCTGGTACATAACTTTCCTTGACACCCTGTATATAACTGCATTAGAATTATAAAAAAAAGTTATTTGAATTAAGATATTTCTACAATTAACTGTCAAAAATACTTTTAATATAGTTTATAATTGAGAATCATTTTATGTTTCAGGTATTGGTGGTAGCGGAAGACAAAGTGCTTCAAGACTGGCTACTTATATGGCAGGTTATGAAACTTTTCAGATTGAAATCACAAAAAACTACACTAATACAGAATGGAGAGATGATTTAAAGAAGGTTGTTATATTCTCTCTTTTATAACCTCCAATGATAACTGTTCAGAAATTCAACGAAAATTTAATGTTTTTTAAATACATTCAGTTTATAAGAAAGTCGATAAAACCTTAATACTTTGTACCCTGTTGATCTGGATTTTACTTAATCCATGAACATGCAATGTTCTGTAAATACATTGAGTTTGCAAGAAAGCCAGTAGAAATGTAATATTTTGTACCCTGTTGATCTGGATTTAACTTAATCCATGAAAATGCAATGTTCTTTAAATACATTCAGTTTATAAGGAAGTTGGTAAAACCTTAATATTTTGCACCTTGTTGATCTGGATTTTACTTAATCAATGAAAATTTAAGGTTCTTTAAATACATTCAGTTTATATTAAAGAACTTCCTATATACAGAAATCATATATTTAAAGAAATATATCTATAATCTAATCCAAATATTTCAAATATATAATATATTCTAAACAAACATATTCGTATGACTATTACTGAATTAAATATTTCAAAAATTAAGTTGGGAAAACTTTAATATTTTATACCCTGTTGATCTAAATTTTACTTAATCCAGACTATGGTTATAGTTTTCTATATTTTAATTTTCACTGAAAGGGGTATAAGTTATAATCTTTTAATCCATTACAAATACTTAAGATATCTGTGTAAACTTATAATAATAAATGGAAGATTATGGAAGTTAGTAAATATAGAATGCACTTACTCAACAAATTCAGTACTATCCAGTTTATGTTATGACCTACTTCAGTCAACTAGAATCTAGCTAGAACATAAGAATTTAAAGATCAGAGTGATACAAGATTTAGCCACATTTTTAAAAGTGATCATATATGGTTTGTGTCATTTTAAAGATCCATTTTGTTTGTTAAAACATAATTTCCAATTTTGTTTTAATTAGTATTCTGCATCTACATTTTTTTAAGGTCCTTAAAAAAGCTGGTGCTGATGGAAAAGCAACTGTCTTCCTATTTAATGACAATCAAATTAAAGACGAATCTTTTGTTGAAGACATCAACATGATTCTGAATACGGGAGATGTTCCTAATCTGTACGCTGCAGACGAGAAAGCAGAGATCCTGGAGAAGATGCAAGCTGCTGCTAGGGATACTGTATGTTTTCAGTTTGATCTTTTTGATTATATTTGCCTTCCATAAAATATTAGTTAATTATACCATATGGCATGGTAGCTCTAGATTTTTTATTGCTTTTACCAACCTGATCGCCAAAGGAAATTTTCTTCACCAAGTGGAGTTTCTATTCACCAAATTTTATTTTAATGTTCCATTTGAAAAATTTGAATTGATTTATAAATTCTTAAATTCCAAAGATCTTTGTTTTGGAAAAGGCATATAATTATGTCTGTCATAAATAGCGAATTATATTTTTTAATTTGTTAATTTTTGAAATAATTTGGATATATTGGAATTTTTTAAATATTTCAGGGTAAAAAAATCGACACTACTCCATTATCACTTTATAACTTTTTCATCGAAAGAGTTCGGCAAAACCTTCACTTAGTTCTGGCGATGAGCCCCATTGGTGGAGCACTACGGAACCGGTTCAGAATGTTTCCATCATTGATCAACTGTTGTACCATTGATTGGTTTCAGGTAAGTTTTATTTCTTGTCTATATGTAAATTTTTTAAAGGGAAATTTCTTGGTTTATAGAAGAATTCACCAGTAAAATTCACAAAACTATTTTATGTGTTAGGCAAGCTTTTGCCATTTATTTTCTTCAACATTCATTATATATTAATTTTGCATTCAAATTCTTAATAGCTTATATTATAAATTATATCATTTGTTTTGAGCCTTTTTCTCATTCAGACAAGGCTCTTTATAATTATATGTGCTAGTGAACAGAGAAGTATGCCTTAAATGCTCATAATGTATTCTAATGATATGCTATTAATGTTAATAATTTTGAAATAGAATGGGTAGAACTATAGAGAAGAGTCACCGTGTAAAGCTCAGAATTGTCATTCATTAAAATATTGTTTCAAAATGGCCTAAAAGAAGTTGTGTAATAAAAGTACTGTGGATTTTGGTTAATTGGCAATCCTTGCAATCAAAGGTTCTGCAAATTGGTAAAACCTAAAGTTCCGGTGATTATTAACCTTTTACTGAAGGACAGTTTTATTTAATTTTTCACTTCCTGCATATTTAAAAAGTATATTAAAAAGAAGAAAGTGATTAGGATGTAAATACTTGTAAAAAATGGGTTTTAGGGATAAATAATGGCACACTCACTGATTTTAGCAGGAATTAACAGAATGTCTTTTCTATATTGTTTACCAAAGCTTAGTAGAAGAAAGAAGAATGATTTGGGAAATTGCCAATTACTTAGCAACTTTAATCATTAAATGTTACATTGCTGAGAATTCATAGAAGTGAAATAGTTTAAATTCACATAATCAAGAAATTCTTTAACCCATTAATATCAGTAGGATATTGCATAATATTTTATTTTCTCTGTTCATACATGAGAGGTGTAATTTTGTTTAGTATTGTCCTCTTGATAGGAATGCCAATAAAAATCATTTCTCATTTAAGTGTATTCAATATGTTTTTATTTGTTATTAAAACTGACATTAAAAATTATTTATATTTATAGAAAAAAATATTGTCATCCTCACTGGCTGCCATGGATAGCTAATGAAACAAATTATGTATAAAAGCTATCTCAATCAACTGCTGATCCCCAGTATTTACCAGTGCCATCATTTAAATTTACTTTTTTTATTATTTTCCCTACAATACAAGGTAATGCATAGGGAAAGTATTAGAATCGTGTCAAAAATTACAACTCAGATTTTAAATAGATCTACACGTTTTGAGCACTCTATAACATGAAAAAAATATTTTTAGCATGATGTCTGTCTGTCTGTGCAATGTATGTATCCCCTCTAGTTGATTAACTAATTAACTAAATTTCACAAAATTTGGTATATAAATCGCCTGTGGAATACTTTGGTGTTGATTAGATTTTGGTACCATTTAGAAAGAAAGAACCTGCCTTTTTTTTCCAAAATGGCTGCAAAAATTGCCAAAATATAAAATAAAAGACTATGCTCAAATGTATCAATTAAATGCTTGTTTTATACATAATTTATAATTACAAAAAGAATAAGACCAACCACATAACTCTTAAGACTAACTGTTCTCTAGATATTTTAGTTTTTCATGTTTTTGCCATGCCGCCTTTGAAAATGTGTCTAATCCCCAAATGAAAAGTGAAATAAAATTGCAAATTCAATGTGATTTGAAGCAATTGTCTGTGTTATTTTGTGCAATTAAACTCAAATCAATAAATCAATGAATTATAAAAGAAAGAAAGAGAACATGAATTTGAATCTGCAGAGAAAGTCATGTGCTGCTTACATAAGATTTTTTTAATATAGAGATAATAATTTCATATGGTTTTAAAATTTGTATATTTTATAAATTGCAAGTGATACCAAATATTTTTGCTAAAATATAAGTAGGTTTTACTTCTTTTTGTTTGTGATAGTCGCTGTAAAATTTCATCTTTTCCAGTCATGGCCTGATGATCAGGGTTGCCACTCAACCTGGAAACCGGGAAATGTCAGGGAATTTGAAAACAGTCAGGGAAAACCGGGAAAAGTCAGGGAATTTCGCGGGAAATCTGGAATTTTTTTTTTAATTTAAATAATGCAAATAAAATTCACAATGTGTACTAAGAACGATTGTTCAAAAGATCAAGGATCGGAAAAACCAGTTATTAGCTCGATGAACGCAAATATTTCTGGCCGCCGTCTAGGCTAGGCGTAACGCGTATTTCAACCCAATAAACCAACCATCCAACTTTTGACGGCGCGGCGCCGGCGCTGCCTAGTACCGTGCATTTTGCTGGCTTCAGAGTATTGTAGACGTGCCAACTCTCCGGGGCCGGAGACTCCGGATTTTTCATTACTTCTCCGGCCTCCGGATTACTAACGAAATTCTCTGGCTTTTTTTGTTTGAAATTTATCAATTAACCAGACATACTATAATTCCTCGGAAACCCGATTTTCCACTTTTTTAGCACTGATTTCTACCATTCCCGGGATCGTAGTAAATCCATAATAAAATGCAGGGTAAAGCCAATGAAATTAACGGAGATTTACGGCCGCGTGTAATGTAAATTAAAATATCGATCGCTTATTTTATGAAAGTAATAAATATACTTCTTCAAAGGTTGTCTAATTCAGCATAAATCGCTAACATGTTATTTTGTTCATTAATTTCTCATAAACGCTGCGATTGCGCAATTCAGTTTGTTCTCATGAATCGCCGAGAGTACAATGATATCTTTTTCCATCCATTTCAATCTTCTAAATATTGCATTTTTGATTGACTAAACTAGCTTATTTTCATATTCTGATTAATTATTATGGTTGATTTCTTAATTATTTTCGCATAAACAGTGCGATTGCGCAATTCAGTTACATCGCGTGAATTGCCGAGAGTACGTTAGTATCTTTTTCCATCCATCTCCATCATTTAAATGTTGCATATTAGATCGACTAAACTAGTTTATTTTCTTATTATGGCTAATTATTAAGGTTAGTTTTTTATTTATATTTGCATAATACAAATTTTTCTATTTTGAAAAATGGGTAGCATGAACTCACTCTGTGAAGGGATATTTCCCAAAAGTTTTATTAAAGCAATGATTTAGGCAAATAAAAAGGAAACCATTTTAGCAGGAATATAATTCTATATATATATATATATATATATATATATATTTATTAAAGATCAATATTTATTACTTTCTTTAGTGAAAACCTGTGTTTTACCAAACATAAATATTTGTTTTCATTATAAAGTAATTTTCACGGGATAAAACCTTTATATATTTTTTGTTTTATAATTTATTGTCCTGAAATTTGATGAACCACTTGCACCATTTCTTTATGAATCTGTGACAACTATAGCACAGTCAATTTTGCAGAGATTTGTAAAACCTTGTGTTTTAGACAAAAATGCTTCATGTCTTTACAAAATTGATGGTCCTTTAAAAGATGAATTGAGAAAGATAAAGAATAAAAAGAATATAGACATTTTGAAAATGCAACAATTCATGTCTTAAAGCATATCAAAGATTTGTGCATAAACTTTTTGAGCGTTCACCTGTACGATTTCCATTGACTAAAGCAATATCGTTTCTTAATCCTGCAGTTTTTCTTCAAACTAATTTGGTGATTGAGCGTTTGTCAGCATGTCTAGAAATATTGGTTTCTAAAAAATGGATATCAGGATTAAAAGCTGACAACATTCATCAAGAGTTCCAAAAATGATTCAATGAGCCTTCAGTAGTAAACATGATGAAATCTTGCAAAAGAAGTGATACAAGGCTTGACGATCATTGGATTAGTATACTGCATCTAAAACAAGTTTCTAATGATTTGACCTTTTTTATAAAATTGCTTTCCATTTTATCACATGGTAATTCATTTCTTGAAAGGGGATTTTCCATTAATGCAGAATGCATTATTGATAACCAAACAGAAGAAAGCCTTGTAGCATTAAGACAAGTTTATGGAGCAAAAAACAATGCTGGGGGAGTTGAAGCAATTGATATAACAAAGGCCATGATTCAGTCAGTAAAATGTGCACATTCCAGGTACATTGATACTATGCAAAGAAAGAAAGAAGCAGAAAGTAATAAAAAACAATTGGAAGACAGTCGAAAATATGTTGCTTTAGAACTGAAAAGTTTAGAATGGAAGAAAAGCAAAATAATGGTAGATGCTCAAAAAGAAGCTGCACTAATTGAAGACAAAATAAGAAATCTCCAAAAATAATATTTTCTCTACATACTATATTCACTCACTATCACATAACTTGTATATTAATATTTTTGGTGTTAATTTATTTTACCACATTTATTATAACAAGTGTACATGATTTGTCTAATTTACCAAAGCAATTGATTTTTTTTATTTGTATATGTATGTCAAATATTATTTATTTGTCCCAATTTGTAACAAATTTTTAATTGAAGTGTAAATATTTTAATATTTACACTCCAATTAATATATTCCCAATTATAATATTATATTCTCTATGTTAAAACACAGAGAAAAGGTATACGTGTAAGCCTAGGTTAACTGAATAGTTTATTGCGCTGTTTTTTATAAACCTGGAATTTATCTGGAAAACCTGGAAAAGTCAGGGAATTTCATATTCTCTGGAGAGTAAATGTGTCTAATCCCCAAATGAAAAGTGAAATAAAATTGCAAATTCAATGTGATTTGAAGCAATTGTCTGTGTTATTTTGTGCAATTAAACTCAAATCAATAAATCAATGAATTATAAAAGAAAGAAAGAGAACATGAATTTGAATCTGCAGAGAAAGTCATGTGCTGCTTACATAAGATTTTTTTTAATATAGAGATAATAATTTCATATGGTTTTAAAATTTGTATATTTTATAAATTGCAAGTGATACCAAATATTTTTGCTAAAATATAAGTAGGTTTTACTTCTTTTTGTTTGTGTTAGTCGCTGTAAAATTTCATCTTTTCCAGTCATGGCCTGATGATGCTCTAGAAATGGTTGCTAACAAATTCCTTGAAAGCTCAGATATGGATCCAGACACCAGATCTGCCTGTGTTAAAATGTGTAAACACTTTCATCAAAGTGTATACAATATGTCTGAAAGGTGTTTAATTTTTCATTTATTATTTAAATTGATGTCTGTTGCATATCTTTTTCATTATATATATATATATATATGCATATATGCAGGGTGTCCCAAAAACATTGACCTCGACTTTTATTCCTTAAATATTGATCTTAGACATCTATATATATAAAAAAGAAAAGTACGTATGTATGTATGTATGTATGTATGTATGTATGATCCAACATCACAGGAGAACGGCTGAGTTGATTTTGTTTAAATTTGGTGGATAGTTTTGAAATAGCCCCACTTAAAATTTAGTTCATATTTCAAATTTCTAACACCAGGGGTTGTCGCAATATTAATGAAAGACGAAACTTTTGTTTGTCTCATCATCACGGCTGCATCGAATTCAATGAAATTTTGTGGGTAGCTTTGAAATAGCCCCCATAAATTTAGTCCGAGTTTCAAGTTTCTAAGACCAGGGCCCCCATAAATTTAGTTCGAGTTTTTAAGACCAGGGGTTGTCGAGATAATTATGGAAAACCAAACTTTTTCTTAGGAGTTCTACTCTCTAACTCTAAGATTCCCAACGAAAAGGGTTGCAAATCGTTGGTTCAAAACGTCAAAGTCAATTACATCTCTGAATTTTGTGGGAGTTTTTTTGAACATATTAGTTTGTCACTTTTGAAAATCGCAGGATTGAAATATGAATTTAAATGGAAACTCTGTTACCATGATTTATTTTTCACAGGCTTACTCAACAAATTTTATTAATTTGAATAATAAATAAATGAATATAAAAATATCTATCTATCTATCTATATATATAAAGAAGAAAATATGTATGATTCAATGGATCTGATTGGCCAAAGAGTGGCCAATCAGATCCATTTTTTTTTCTTACATAATGCAATGAATTTACTTCTTTCACAGTGAAAAAACAATGTATGAGATTCACGACCCTATATGTTCCGGTGTAATTTTTATCAGAGTTTTGCATCGTAAATCCTGAGTAACACCGGGTAATCGCTGTAGTATATAATAAATTACAAAGTTGCATAAAAAAAGGTACAGAATTTTATGAAATTGATTAAAATTTTCTAGGGAATTAAATTATAAGAAATACAAAATTTAAATTTTTATATGACCCCTGTACAAAAACATTTCCTATGAGTAAGTGCCCCCATACACTAATAAGGTGATGCACAAAATTTCAGCATTTTATCATAAAAAGTCCATGAAATATGAAAAGATAAAAATGTTGACTTAAACCACTTTTTGATGCATTGACATGGGTTCTCAAAGGGGAAAAATTATGTCGGCAGATCGTGTTTCAGGGGGGTCATATACAAATTACAAAAGAAAACAATGATTACATAAATAAATAATAATTTTGCTATCTATTGATACAAAAGTATCTACACTGTGTAGAAATAATAATTTTACACAAAGATTACAAAGCTTATTCAAAATGTTTTCCATTCATGCCAAAGATTCATTAAAGATAAGAGGCAGATATTATTTGCCTATGATGCACTTCTTCATTGCGTCATTTGCACTCTTTCTGTAAACATTTACATTTCAATTTGTGATTAATCCCTCACCAACTTTGTTTAAACATATCTCTGGAACTTTTTGTGATAAAATGCTGAAATTTTGTACATCACCTTATTAGTGTATAGGGCACATTTTACTCATTGGAAATGTTTTTGTATGAGGGCCGTATAAAAATTTAAATTTTGTATTTCTTCAAATTTAATCCCCTGAAAATTTTTATCGATTTCATAAAATTCTGTACCTTTTTTTACGCAACTTTGTAATTTATTATATATGTCTAAGATCAATATTTAAGGAATAAAAGCCGATCTCAATGTTTTTGGGACACCCTGTATATTGTAAAGTAGATTTGTGGTTAAAATATTGATAGTAAAACCCTGAATCAAGTTAGGTACCTGTGGGTTAACCAGTTTTCTCTGATTGGGTTTATTTTATTTTTATTTATTTTTTTTAATTACCCAGGTCGTCCAACTCACCCAAAGGATGTTGTGCAGTTACAATGAACAACCAGGAAAAGCATGGAAATAACACGAATAAATGCATGTGCAATAAACAAAGACAATACACATAAACATATAGTAATAAACTTATTGAGATCCAATGTTGCTAATTAAATCTTTTAATATAAAATGTATTTAATAAAAGCCTTCCAAAAAAAGGCAAACAAATTAGGAAAAAGGAATTTAGAAAAGGAAAGTCCTAAAAGAAATAAAAGAAAGACAAAATAAAATTTAAAGATAAAATAATAAAATATCTAAAATAAAAAAGAAATAACACAGAGATACATATACTAAAAGAACAGTGTAGATATTAGCTCCAAGTAACATTAATCAAATAATAGTAAAAGCATAAGCAACTGATAAACTATCAGTTTAAGTGGTACTATCAAAAATACTCTGAGCAATTAAAATACAATTTTTAATTGTGTTAATTGAATTTTTGTTTTTATAAATATTAGAAAACCAAACGTGTTAATTTTTAGAAGGTTTGGTCAAATGCAATTTTTTGTTGTGAGAACAAGAGAAAACATAATGGTCAACATCCCTATAATTATTACAAATACAATCTTTTATCATTCAAGTTGCGAGCCGGGTTTTCTTTACTTTACAAGCAGAATTCGGACTGCGGGTCTACCTGCACAAATAAGTTTTAAAGGTTTTACTTTATCAAATTTTTTATGAGAATAATTGGATAAATGTATGAACGAAGGTTACAGACTTTAAACTGAAGGAAGTTGTGTTTATGTGTTTAAGGTAGTTGGATCACATGCTGCTGGTTCAGTTCGGGTTGTGGGTCGACAATTTTCTTTATTGCAGGTGCATATCGAGTTTGATCTGTCCTATGCAAAGGCTCTCTGCATTAAGAAAGCTAAACATAGGGTTTTTTTTTTTTGTAACTTTCTAAAACTAATATAAGTTAAAGCAGTAAGAAAACTAAACATGAACAAGAAATATATTTAAATGTATATTTTCTTTCTTTTACAATAGAAAACAGTTCCCCTTCAGAATTTTTATTCATTTTAATGAAAATACATATTTTTTTTAGATTTCTGAAGCACATTTTTGGCATTTCTTTAATAATATCTATTTCCATAGAGAGGACGTAAGGTAGAACAACAAACTTTTTTTTAATTCCATTCACCTGGGAGTACAAAAGTTGTGTATCAATACACAATATCTTCCTTCAATATTTTATAGTAGATTAACACTTTGATCATCTAAAAGTGACTTAAAACTTCATAAAAAATATAAAATTTCAGAGTTTTTTTAAATTTGTATTTCAGAGTTAATCATTACTCAAATGGACTCGAAGGAGGGGGGGGGGGGTATATGGATAGTGCTAACTAGCTCTCCCCCAAAAGTTTATATTTCAATATTTAAGTTTTAATCTGTTTCAAGTGACTTTAAAATAAAAAGAATTTAAATTTTCAGGTCTGTTACATACATCTCTCTCTATATTAAAAAATAAAATAAAATAAAATAAAAGAGCTAGTGTTATAAAAAGTAAAAATTTATATTCTAATACTTATTTGAATGCAAATGAACTTGAATAGTATGAAATGTATATGAGAAATAATAGTGAAGCCTTATACTTCAGATATTTGCAATTGTTTATTTTTTTTTTAAATTGCACTCTTGATAATGTGGTTTTATCTACAGATACTACTTTGAATTACAAAGAAGAAATTATGTGACACCAACTTCTTACTTGGGTCTTATTCTGACTTTTAAGGAACTTCTTTCTAAAAAACAAGAAGACCTGTTAATGCAAAGAAATCGATATGTTGTAAGTAGATTTTCTCTTAAATAAAGTAATTTGCGTTGGTTCATTTTACTGCAATCAAATATAACATATTTTACATCATGCTGTAGTATTAAAATTGATGAACAAGTTTGTATGATAGAATTGTGAGCATGAATCTGGTATATGTTGTTTGAAATATCAAATTCTATTGTTCTTGTGGCAAACATTTAATTTCACGGATGCTTCCACTTTCTATTTCATTTCAACTTCACCTTTACTGCAATATTCTGTACCTGAGCTTTTATTGTTATGCACTTTTTTCAAATCATCAAAAATACAAATGTATTGGCTATTAAAGTGCAGTTGATATAAGGATGTAATATAAACAATATAAAAAGCTCCCATTACAAATGAGGATCTTTCCACCACCTTGTTTGTAAAATAATCTTTTTAATAAATTTAAATGGTATTAATGGGGACATTTACAAAATGGTTACTATATTAGTATGTTTCATTTTATCTACTCAATCTGTCTATTTTTTATTAAATGTTATTTGATCATGTGTTAAAAAGGTGCCGTGCACTTTTTGTAATGCAGAATTGGTAAGTAAGAATTGGTGCCGTGCAGAATTGGTAAGTAAACATCCATTTAAGCATTAAACATTGTTATGACCAGTTTAATACTCTTAAAGTAACACACAATAGCCCCTGATCCTCTGTAGGGTTAGATTGACTCCATTTTCTGAAAGACATATAATACTATAATGACCTGGATCTATCTGTTTATCCTGAATGCTTGACAAAAAAGTGATGATCTTTGTGGCGAATTTAAAGCAAAGAAATCGAGTTTTTTTAAATGTCGCTAAAATAATGAAAACTTTGCTAAATTGCCAAAAATAATGCCAAATTGATAAAACTTAAAATCAAAATGAAAGTAGGATATTGATTTTAAATTTTAGGAATGGGTTGAAATTTAATTCAATTAATAAATGATGGTATATTAATTATTTTTCAATAAAGTTTTTCTGTCTGTACCATTTAGTGAAAAATTTGGTGGCAAACCTAGTGACTTTTAGAAAGTATCGCAAAATTGAGCAAATATTGTCAAATAGACAAAAATATTGTGCCTATACCAAATGCAAGGACCAAAGGGTTGTAAGATACATTTCTGCATGACCTGCTTTCTAGACCATAATTTGCCACTGGTGTATAATTTCCTAAGTCGTAGATGAAGATTTCACATGAGACAGCCAGTCAGAAAGCAGAATGAGGAACAGCCCAGCCAATTCGAAATCTGAAACTAACACACAAGATTGGAGTGCGTAACAGTTAATTCTCCCGAATTTTCTGGAAGACTCCTGCATTTTTACACCTTCCGATTCCTCCCAAAATATAAAAATATCTTGAATTTTAGACTATTTTGACCAAAATTCTTTATGTAGAAAAGTATTGGAATACAATCTCTACAATTTGTGAAAATTTTTTACAAGTGCTGCATTTTTGAAGAAAAGAAAGTCCTTATTACACTTTAAAAAGATTAAAACTTCCCATAAATGCCAAATATGTCACTATTATTACTACTAAGGTACTTCACATTTTGTTAATTTTTAATTTGCTTTCCATAATTATTTTTATTTAATTGTCCAGATTAGATTTGTGTTTACTTCTGTACTTACTACCATATTTTATTAGAGAAAAGTAAAAATTCATACTCCAAAAATAAAAATCTCCTTCCTCCCTTCAATCCTTATAAAATTTTAGACAGGCTATAGGGATTTTGGCACGATGTGAAAATCTCCGTAATTTCTATTTCCTAAGGTTGTTAGGCATATCCTTGAAACAGCTGTATGATGCATTATAATTCTATTTGTGCTTAATGTGTTGCTGAAATTTTTTTTATCCTTTGCACAAAGTGTTTTTACTTATTAATATTCCATAATACCGTAATTATGTCTGTCTGCCTATTTTAAAACTCTTTGCACAGAAAAGTGCTCATTTGATAGGAGCATTGCCTGTACTAATTTCTAGTTTTTGCTATTTTTCAGCAAGAGGTATTTGATGCAATGACCAAGGCAAACGAAGTTTCTTATATAATTAAAATTTTTCTAAAATTAATAACAAAATGAATTTTAGACTGAATAATAAAATAAAGATTTAATGATTGTCATAAGTAACTCAAATATTTAAAAACTTTTATAACTAATTTGATGTTTTAATTTAAAAACAAAAATGTTATTTTTTAAAAATACTGAATTTTATTTGGGAGATACGTTAAAAGTGTAATATATTAATAAGCACAGTATTAAAAGAATGCAATGAAGTGTATGCAGTAAGAAGATAGTTGCTGTGTACACATCAAAAATATCCTGAAATGCATTGCAAATTTTATCTTCAGGTTGGATTAGAGAAGTTGGAATTTGCCGCGTCTCAGATTGCCATAATGCAAGACGAAATCACTGCTCTTCAACCGGAACTTGTGCAGAAAGCCGAAGAGATCGAAAGTCTGATGGTGGTAATTGAGGCTGAAGCTGTCGATGTAGAATCCCAGAAAGAGGTGTGTGGTAGAGTGTAGAAACTCCTATGATTCGGATTATTATTTTTTTGCTATAGAAAATATATTGACTTCTTCAATTGAACTTAAAAGGTTTCATATTTATTTACTGTTAAGCATGTCAACTGATGGGATATATAATATAAGGTACTTGTGCAGTTTACCGACACTTAACTGTTAATAGCCAAATAAAATGATAACCAGCCAATTGTGTATATGACGTTTCGGAATGTTACTCCATATGCTAATAGTCACTGTTGTTGCTAGGGAAATTGCAAAACCTGATTTAAAGCAAGAGTGGATTTATCGATAGGCAAATAAGATGGTCTTTTTGGGCTCCAGATGTATAAAGGGCTCTACAGTACTTTGACCTATTGAAAATACATAATCATCCCAAACTTATTAACTGTAAATTCGCTTTGATTGAAAAATTAATCCTAGTTGCAGAATCTATTGACAATCTGTGCAATTAGGATATAATTTACAATATTATCATTTCGATCAGTTTTCATTTAAGAAAAAATGTCAAAAGAAACTGGTAGAAGCCAAATTTTGTGTAAAAACAATTGCAATTCACTGGAGTGTGGCTCAACTTGACTTCTTCATACCATACCAGAATCCATTTTTAACACTAGAACGACGGATATTTTGAACTACCTAGAATGACGGATCATTGATTTGTTCTCTTATTATAAAACCTAGAATAATTTTCTTCTGTGTTTTCAATAACTTTAAGAAAATAAGAAAAGTCCTAAAATTTCAGTGGGCTGGGATTAGCTGTTTTGGAGGAATCATTCCTCAAAGTAGTGCAGACAAAATGACTGCTTCCATCATTTTAGTGTTAAGTAGCTTGTAGGTCCCTTCCCCCCCCCCCCCCCCCCCCTCTTCAAATTTTACCAGTAAAATTTTAAAAAATCTGTATCATTGGTCCAAATAATTACAATTATAGCATGTTACTATTCACTTTAAAGGGCTTGATTTATAAAATACTTGACAATGTTGCCCTCCGGGAGGTAGCTTGCCCCCCTACAGGGTTAATGGCTAACGAGCACAAAAATTGTATCATAGCTATTTTTCACAGCAATGATTGAAACTATTAATTTGCATGATCATTGAGCTATAAATAACCCCTTTTATGTATGATTATGTCAAATTTTGTCCTGTGCTGCTATGTTAAAAAAAATATAAAATTTCGAATAAATTTAAAAGTTTTAGCTTGCATTTAAAAAAGTTCTGGTTTTGAGATTTTTCAACAATAAAGCCGGATATAAAGTTTTGTGAAAATCCAATAATATTTGAGGTAGCTATCATATACACATGAAATCAACCACAGACAGATAGACATCACTCCAAAAGTAGTCAAAACTTATTCAGGAGGTGCTAAAACATATATTAGCATCAAAATCTCGAATTCAAAAATTTTTGCAAACACACAATACTTTCTTTATACTATATTACATAGTATGAGAAAGTAAAAATGGGTTTCTTAAAAGCTGAACGCAAACTGCTTTATATAAATTGAGACCAAGACATACATAGCAATAATTTCTGAGGTTGATTTAATTTTTGCCCCAAATAAGCATTACAAAAAAAAAAAGGATATACAAGGTATGAAAACATTAATTTAACAGGCATGAAATAAAAAATAACAAAAGGTGTGTTATGAAGGTTTCCCTTCCCTTACAATTATTAAATCTCTTTATTTACTAAATTACAATTTACCTTTACTTATATTTTACTATTAATACTTATTATATTTATATTTAATTTATTATTTATCTTTAAGTTATTTACATTTCATTATTCTAAGTTATTATTTATATTTCTTGTGATCGTATAGTATTTTCTTAATCAATAAAGTTTACTTTTAATAATATTTATTATTTATTTTGTTTCTTTGTTTTCTTTGGTTATTACCTACAGCTTGGTCTGTGCTCAACTATGATACCTTTTAAAAACACCTCAACATCATATAACCTCTAAGAAAATCCACTTACCTTTAAATAAATAAATAGCACAGCCAACTACAACTAAAGAATTCACAACTCATTTGTTAAATTAAAAATTAACTTTTATTAACAATTACTTAAGTGCTTCCAACATAAACAAGTTAGATTTTATATAATTCTTATTCAGCTATTTTTAGTGGTTAGTACATTGCCAAGAGGATAATTAAAATTAACTTCAGTTAAAGTAAAACTCAATTAACACTTTGAATATTCATAGGTAAATTCAAAAATAAAACAAAACCCAGGAAACAGAATCCACTCTGGTCTGAAGACCAGAGTTTGGTCTGCCTGAGGAGCTGTCCACCCAAACTTGAATTTGAAAATAAAAGGAAAATATTAAAAATCACATTTCTTTTCATTTACATTACAGCAATACAACTTTGTTAAAAATAGACAAGTAAACTCATTTTAAACATTTTTCTTTCTAGATACTAAATCTTTCTCGGTGCTGACACTTAAACAAATTATTCCCTTTTTTTTTTTGTTTCAAATTTAATCACTTTAAAAATTAGATGACACTGCTTGCACGCACACCGATCTCTGAACACTTGCCCTGTTCACTCAGGGCCCCCAAAGGCTTGAACACTTGATGGTACCAAAATGGTAGATATCACAAAGGCAATGTTTGCCTGCACCCGATCACTGAACACACACAATCGATGGCACGAAAATAGGTGATAATCTGTGTTGACCATTGTACGGCGGCAATGAGGTAGATGATAGAGCAATTGATACTGCCAGTGCAACTACGAGCGCTTCCCGAAGAGGGTAGTCCGTGGTTCATAGATTCAGGCCACCTCTTACGTTCTGTTGATACTCCGTGGAAGTTGTCCAAATATGAAGCACGCCCCTGCGACTCATATGAAGCACGCCCCTGCGATGTCAGGCAATTCTGCACCATTGTAAAACATACTTCTGGCGACCACGGGATACGGGCGCCCTTGCATGGGCCCGTTCCACGGATCTTCAAAGCAAAAAAAAAACAAGCCTCCTCACTCTATGCTGGTCAGGAATCGAATGTCGCCAGGCAACACGCCTGTCTCCCAGGAGACGCAAAACTTGGCGAGCGAAACTCTGCGCTTCGCGCCCACGCATACACTGCGGAAATAAAACGCTGTTATGCCAAGAATCAGAAAAAGAATAACTTCCGCCAAGCGGCAAGCCGCCGCGCAATGGCAACACGCCAACCCCACCGGATGCAATGCACCCCGAACGCAGGTGTTTAACTGATAAGCGGCCGAAAGCCAAATTTCGTCTTAAAAAGTGCCTTTTTTTACGCAGATTCGTGAATGAACTGAAGTTAAGTTAAAAGACGCGAGCGAGAGACCGAAAGATTAGCAAAAGATTATTTAACGTTTAAAGGCACATTGCGCACAATTTTGAATAATAAAAACATTAAAAAGATAACAAATTACGTTAAAGGGGAAATAAATCGCCGAAATATTCGAAAACAACAAATAAATTTTGAATTTTGAAGGGAAAGGGGAAAATAACGAATTTTAAGCTATTACATAATTTTGAACTAATAATTAAATTTAGAGCTGTCAAATCTCGGCATAACATAATTCCTCTCGACCACCGGAAAAAAAAATTTTGAATAAAATTTTTCACAACAAAGAGCCGAAAATAACCACAAGAGAACACCATCCTGGTGGCAGAGAAATTGTAAAAAGACGAGAACACTCGCTTCATGTAGCAACTCCTGGGATTACAAATCTGAAAAAATGTCTACAATAAATGAATTACATACAGGGAAGGCACACTGATCAGAACCATAAAATTTAAAACTTGCACTTTTCTTAGACTTCCATTAAAAAAAATTTCGTATCTCTCCTTTAAGAGAAGAGAAAAACCTCCAAAAAGAAAACATTTATTACAACTGTAAAATTTTCAAAAACTCGAACTAAACCTGACGAAAAAAATATATATCTGAATTCTCACCAAATTTAATAAAAAAAATTTGAAACTCAACATGGGAAAAATACACTGCTCAGAAACAAAAAAAAATCAAATCCCTCCCAATCAAAACAAAAGCCAAACAACCCCAGTAGTGTGTAGCAGAGCCTGGCCAATGTGACATAAAAAAAATACACTTCCCATGGCGCCCCCAAGCATTCCTTGCTTTTGGGTCCGCCTCCTTTCCTATTTACACAGCATGTGCCCTCCTGGCTTCATGCTTACACCACCCTCAGCTCTGCCATGCACTACTCACTTAAAGCAAATGGTCACCAAAATTTAGAATTTAAACTGCACTGCGGCCAGGTGAAAGAAAATCTCAAAACACTGAAAAACAGTCTGTCAAACCATCGTTCCACATCCCTCCGTTTCGCAAAAAGTGATACAGAAACAAACCCTGCCAGACTTTCAAACAGAACCAAACCCTGCCAGACTTTCCTAAAAACAAAAATATCTAACCAAAAGTTTTCAACAAAAGTTCCAAAAGGCCAATGGCAAGACAAAAAAAACAAGTGTTTCCAACAGGCGAGAGTACACGTGTGTACTCCCTCTAAAATTTAAATTTTATAAATGGTACCTGAAGTATCAAAATTTTCACAATGAAAAAGTTGAATACAAATTTTTTGAAAAAAAATTTTGCAAACCGAACTGCCAGAGCTATGTACTTCCAATTCGGGTAAAGAAAGGAAAATTTAACTTGAACATGAACTGAACTCAAGCCAGCGAGATCATAACTATTGTAGGCCCAATGTAGCACACAACCCTGAAGGTCCCATTAAATTTCCTAAAGCAAATCCTGTCGAGCGAGAAATTCTCCCCAAAAAAAACATCTCTGCAGCAGTGACTTTCATAAACAAGTGTACTTCCACTAAAAATTACACTAACTCAAAGGTTCCCAAAAAAATTTTCCAAATTAGAAGAACTCCCACAAATGGTAAAATTTTGAAATTCAAATTCCCGTCCCAAAATTCGAAGTACAAACCTCAACAAAAAGGGAATCCCAAGAAAAATATAAATTTCAAGCAAACCCAAGTTTTAGCTCCACCTCCCAGAAAATTAAAATTCTGACAAACAACAAAAAAAAATTTTCAAAAAATATAATTTTAAACAAAAATAAAATTTAATTCAACCTTCCAGTCCATAATTCAATCTTAACACTCCCAATCATCATAAGTAAAAAAAATTTTCAATTACCTACAAAAAAATTTCTCAATTTAAAAAAAAAATTTTCCAAAACAAATAAAAATCTGCTTTTGTAGAGTGCATCACCCAAGCAGTTGGAAAGAAGAAAAACAAAACTGAATTCCCAATTACTTGTCATTACAATAAAAACATAAATTTTGATGAAGACTTTGGACCAGCCGAAGAATTCAAAGGGTCGAAACATAAAATTTTTGAGGAGGCCTCCAAGATTAATAACACGACTAAACAACTGAAAACTCAATTCCAAAATCTCCTCCCTCACATTTGAAGAAATACACAATCTCCCAGCAACAAACTTTTAAGAGCCAAAACACTTTTAAACAAAACCGAAAAAAAAACATTTCATAAAACTAACTTAAATTAAAAAAAATTTCTCCAGGAATATTTCTCCAAGAACAATCTCCATTTCCCCCAAAACAAACATTCTGAGACTGAACTTGCACAATTTAACAAAAAAAATTTTACACTACCCAAAGTCGATCGCTTGGCTGAAGGATCAATGACACAAGAAAAAACAATTTTTAGCGGGCAAGTAATTCTCCAAAAAGGAAAGTGCATTCCCCAGCTGAGCACCTTAAAGGCGGCTTCAAAGCACCAAAGTGACAGTTAACATGGCCTACTGAAAAACAAAAAAAAAAAATTTCTTTTTCAAACACATTTCTGTGAAGAAGAATTTCTATGAAAACAAGGCTTCCCAGACCTCAAAATTCCTCCGGGTGACCATGAAACTAACCCATTAGCCGTACCTTTAACTTCACCCAAAGCCAAGAGTTGTGACTAATTACTCAAACAAAAACAAAAGAAAACTTTTGATCACTGTTCTCCCCCTATAAAAAATTTTCCCAACCCAAAATTTGAACTGAAACTCAAATCCAAACTATATTCCAAAAGAGAAAATAAATTTTCCTATCATAAAAAAAAATTTCCTAACATTTAAGACTAACCCAGATCTTTGGCATATTTCTCTACTTTTACACAGCAAATTCAATACACTTAAAACACAACTACTAATACACATACATTTTTCGCTATTCTTAGCACTCTTATTTCCAATAACTCTCTATCCCAAATCTCATAAAAACTGTTGCAACATTTTCTCTCTTAATCTCAAAAAAAAAATCTGACAGTGGGCAAGGGGTCATGAATCCCTTCCCAAAAAAAAACACAATACACAAATACATCATGGGCAAGTGATTTAATTCCCGAGGGAAAAAGGTGCATTCCCCAGTGAACACCTGAAAACTGTGTGGCATCAAAGCACTGAAGTAGCCATTATGGGCAGACTGAGAAAAATTTTTTACCCACTTAAAAAAGTTGAGAAGGAATGGTTTAGCGAAGCAAGGCCTCCTTTGAGCCTGAATATCCCAGAATTCCCACAACAAACCACCACTTCTCTACCACACACTTACAAAACAAATAGCCAAAAGATCCCTAAAGGTGAAAAAAAATCTCTCAAAGTCAAAAAAAAAATCCTACTCAAAATCCAAAATTACACTGAGTCAAACTCCAAAGTTTACTTTAAAAAATCTATAAAACAAACAAAAAAAAATATCTTTAAAACAACAAGCTATGGTTAGCTTACACAGGAGTAAAAAGAAAAGAAATTTCAACCGACAAAGCTTAAAAAACTCCTAAATCTTTCTAACTTTTCAAAAACTACAATATTATTTTTAAAACAACCTAAATTAATGAAATTATTTAGCTAATTTGGTGCCCTTCCCCATAGTAAACATATGAAACATATAATAACATAAAAAACACTCAAATATTGATTACCTTAAAAAAATATTATTATGGTGGACAGCCCATTTAATTATTATTATATTTTATTCAGTGGACAGACAACTCAGGCAGAACCAAAAAGGTGAACGGCACCACATGTTACGAGGGTTTCCCTTCCCTTACAATTAATAACCTTCTTTAATTACTTAATCATAATTTACTATTTATACTTTAATTATTATTTCATTTGTTTCTTTATTTACTTTAACTCAACCATTACTATTGCTTGGTCTATGCTCAACTATGATACCTTTTAAAAACACCTCAACATCATATAACCTCTAAGAAAATCCACTTACCTTTAAATAAATAAATAGCACAGCCAACTACAACTAAAGAATTCACAACTCATTTGTTAAATTAAAAATTAACTTTTATTAACAATTACTTAAGTGCTTCCAACATAAACAAGTTAGATTTTATATAATTCTTATTCAGCTATTTTTAGTGGTTAGTACATTGCCAAGAGGATAATTAAAATTAACTTCAGTTAAAGTAAAACTCAATTAACACTTTGAATATTCATAGGTAAATTCAAAAATAAAACAAAACCCAGGAAACAGAATCCACTCTGGTCTGAAGACCAGAGTTTGGTCTGCCTGAGGAGCTGTCCACCCAAACTTGAATTTGAAAATAAAAGGAAAATATTAAAAATCACATTTCTTTTCATTTACATTACAGCAATACAACTTTGTTAAAAATAGACAAGTAAACTCATTTTAAACATTTTTCTTTCTAGATACTAAATCTTTCTCGGTGCTGACACTTAAACAAATTATTCCCTTTTTTTTTTTGTTTCAAATTTAATCACTTTAAAAATTAGATGACACTGCTTGCACGCACACCGATCTCTGAACACTTGCCCTGTTCACTCAGGGCCCCCAAAGGCTTGAACACTTGATGGTACCAAAATGGTAGATATCACAAAGGCAATGTTTGCCTGCACCCGATCACTGAACACATACAATCGATGGCACGAAAATAGGTGATAATCTGTGTTGACCATTGTACGGCGGCAATGAAGTAGATGATAGAGCAATTGATACTGCCAGTGCAACTACGAGCGCTTCCCGAAGAGGGTAGTCCGTGGTTCATAGATTCAGGCCACCTCTTACGTTCTGTTGATACTCCGTGGAAGTTGTCCAAATATGAAGCACGCCCCTGCGACTCATATGAAGCACGCCCCTGCGATGTCAGGCAATTCTGCACCATTGTAAAACATACTTCTGGCGACCGCGGGATACGGGCGCCCTTGCATGGGCCCGTTCCACGGATCTTCAAAGCAAAAAAAAACAAGCCTCCTCACTCTACGCTGGTCAGGAATCGAATGTCGCCAGGCAACACGCCTGTCTCCCAGGAGACGCAAAACTTGGCGAGCGAAACTCTGCGCTTCGCGCCCACGCATACACTGCGGAAATAAAACGCTGTTATGCCAAGAATCAGAAAAGGAATAACTTCCGCCAAGCGGCAAGCCGCCGCGCAATGGCAACACGCCAACCCCACCGGATGCAATGCACCCCGAACGCAGGTGTTTAACTGATAAGCGGCCGAAAGCCAAATTTCGTCTTAAAAAGTGCCTTTTTTTACGCAGATTCGTGAATGAACTGAAGTTAAGTTAAAAGACGCGAGCGAGAGACCGAAAGATTAGCAAAAGATTATTTAACGTTTAAAGGCACATTGCGCACAATTTTGAATAATAAAAACATTAAAAAGATAACAAATTACGTTAAAGGGGAAATAAATCGCCGAAATATTCGAAAACAACAAATAAATTTTGAAGGGAAAGGGGAAAATAACGAATTTTAAGCTATTACATAATTTTGAACTAATAATTAAATTTAGAGCTGTCAAATCTCGGCATAACAGGTGTGAATGACTTTAGCGACACATAAAATACGTTTTCTAAATAAAAACCATTACCAGAAGTAAACCATTACCAGAAGTAACCATTACTCCATTACCAAAAATAAATAGTATGACCATTGTATAATTTGTCCCATTTTTAAACCACCCCTGTTAAAAATATAGCATTTGAGGGGATATTTAATATTCTTTGATGCATCTAGAAAGTATCGGTCTTAAAAAAAAAAGGTTAATAGATCTTTAGACATAAATTGACAAATAAACTGATTGTGTTTTAAATATTTAGAAGATAATTGACCTTTTGAATAATTTTAAACCGAAACTATAATCAAGCATTAACTTGAGGTCTGTATAATGTATTTTTTGACAAAAATCTATTTACATGAATTTTTTTTTTTTTTTTTTTTTTTTTTAATTAGAACCGTTAAATTGAAACCATTTGCCAAAAATCATCACCAATTTTGCTTTGATTATCATGGTATCTTTTTAACTTTTTAGTGTTATAATGTTTGTATTTTAGAATGATTTATTTTAGATGGTAAACCAAACTTATATGAGGCAGTGATTTAGTGAAAACTAAAAATTTTTTAATGTAGTATTGTTCTTAGAAAATGCATTTATAATGGTCTAGTTTTATGCCCTAAATAAGTATGTGTGGTGCATGCAATCCAGATGCACAACTTTTGTTAGCTTTTGTTAAGAAGTTTAATATTTAAAGTTAAGCTCTAGCATAATCAGAGCTGAAAAATGATCAGATTAGTACGAGAGTCATGTTGAAATTTTTGAAACGGGGACAGATGATATGCGCTAGAAAAAAATTATTGGTTGGATATTTACATTTGAACTCTTTTATGTCTGTAGACGATAATTTAGCTATCGTAGAATAAATTTTGAAAGAAAAGAAAATTGAGTTGATGCGAGAATATTATCGAGCTATGATATTCTATGATTTTAAAATGGGGCTAAATCAAGAAGAATGTCTTCAACGTCTACAATTTGCATATGGAAATGATTCTCCATCTCGTGCCACTGTAATCAGATGGTTTACAGAGTTTAGAAGAGGTTGAAATTCTCTCCTGGATGAAGAATACACAGGAAGACTTTTGTCAGCTGTAGTCCCAGAAATGTGTCGACCATTCAAAAAATGATAGTCGCTGTACTTACCAAATGATACAGAAGGAACTTGACATTGGATCTGCAGCTATACCTGAAATTATTCATAAAGAACTGCATATGAAAAAATTAGTTTGTCGTTGGGTCCCCCATCATTTAACACAACACCAAAAAGCGGAGCGTGTCAGAATCAGTAAAGAAACTCTAAAATTATTTAATGATGGTGGACACCACATTATTTCTAAAATAATAACTGGTGATGAAACATACATACTGTTTTTTGACATTCCAACACGTCAAAGGAGTAAAGTATGGGTCTTTGAAGATGACCCCAAACCAACAATGGTGAAAAGACAACGAGCAATGAAAAAAGAAATGCATGCTGTGTTCTTCAGAAGTACAGGTCTGGTCAAAGCCATAAAGCTAGAGGGTCAGAAGACAGTTACAGCTAACTGGTACACCCCTAAGTGTCTTCCATGCTTCACCATGAACAATGCATCTTCTCATTCAGCAAGAATGACAGTCGAATTTCTTGAGCAAAAAAACATCAAAGTGATAGAACATCCACCCTATTTTCCTGATTCTTGCTATGTATGACTTTTGACTATTTTTTAATCTAAAAAAAAAATTTACGTGCATGTCGTTTTTATTCCGAAGATGAGATTGATGAGGCTATAAAAGCATATTTTTCATTGATCCCAAGAAATGGATGGCTTGAAGTATTTAATCTTGGGAAAATTCGCCTACAAAAGTGTATTGATGTTGTAGGGGAATACTTTAAACACTCCTAAGAGTTGGTAAGTTTAACTTGTACCACTTAGGCATATCTCAAAAATTTAAGTGTTGAAGTGTTGAAAACCCAGACCACACGACAGACCCGAAGGCTTACTGTTGCTAAGTGTGTGGCTGGGAAAAAAAAATTTAATTGTGTATAATGTCTTAAATTGAGGGGGATAGTTAATGAAATATAGACCTAGTAAATATGTAACCCCACCCTATGAGGAAATTTTGAGGTTTTAAATTTTTATATCTAGTTTCAATATCTGATCCATATGTGTAGCAATTTTCAGCATTCTAGCTCATCTAGAAGTTGCTTACAATTAGTTGTCAGGTCCTGGCGTTACTTAGGTTTAAAATGCAAATCTTTGATTAAAATTACATGGGAACATATAGTGAATTCTCGAAAACCAAATAAGGCTTTAATTATTATGATAAAAAAAAAATCAGTATACTGGAATAATATGCTCTAAATAGGTGCCTAGACATATGTTAGTTTGCTGTGCGAATACACATATGTTTGTGTTACACTCACGGTGTGATCATAATATGCCTTTGATCCGCTGCATGGGTGCACATGTTTCTAAATAAAAGTCTTTAATTCACATGGAATGCATTGGGGACTGGATGCATGACATGTGAGCAAATGTAATATAACTTAAATAAACGTGTGGAGTGCATACAATCTGGATATATGCTTTTGCTAGTTAAAGCAGTGGTGCTCCCCCACCCCTCCCGGAACCCATTGGAATCTATCAAAGATTGGAGAAATGAAAAACAACATATTTAGTTAACAATCCCCCTTCTCCCCTCCAAAATTTTTTTTCTGGTGGCGTTACTGAGCTCAAGCCAAGAAGCATAACCTTTAAAGCATGCTCTAGCGTAATTAGAAGCTGAAATATACTCATATTAGTGAAATGCCTAAAAAGGACTGCTATGTTATGAATTGAAAGATTTAAAAGTAAAGTAAAAAGTAGAAACAAATAGTTGAATAGTGAGTCTGAATATTGGACGCTTTTTTACTTTCCCTGAAATACATGGTAATGTATAGGGAAAGTATTGGAATCATGTCGAAAATTGCAACTCGAGTTTTCTACGGATCTACACATTTTAGGACCTCTAGAATACGAAAAAACTATTTTTAGCATGACATCTGTGTGTTAGTCTGTGCAATGTATGTACCCACTCTAACTCAAAAACTAATGAACCGAATTTCATAAAATTTGGTAGGTAAGACTCTTGGGTGTGACCCTGGTGCTGATTAGTTTTTAGTACAATTCGGAAAAAAAGAACCCACCTGTTTTTGCGAAATGGCCCGCAAAAATCTCATTCACTCTAGCTGAAATACAAATTGACCAAATTTCACAAAATTTGGTAGATAAATCACATGTAGGATACTCTGGTGCTGATTAGATTTTGGTACGATTCGGAAAAGAACAACCTGCCTTTTTTTACGAAATGGCCCGTAAAAATCACCAATATCTAAAAACAGACTGCGTATGTTCAAATATATCAATTAAATGCTTGTTTTATACATAATTTTTGACGATTTAAAGAATAAGAACAACTCTATTACTCTAGGACTAACCCGGGCGCGGTAGCCCATTGGTTAGCGCGTTGGAGTTGCACTCGGTAGGCCCGAGTTCGATTCCAGCCACTGCCAAAACTGCCGCCGTGTTCATGCGGAGTACGATCACGTTAAACATGTGGGTCCGAAAGTCCTTCTGAGAGGTTGGTGGTAGGGGAAGGAGGGTACGGTCCCTGTGGATGCCTCCCCCACTGGGTTCCGGTCCAAATTGGGTGGCACTTCCCGACCGTCCAAACTGTTACCTTACACCTTTCTGGTAGGTCGGACGGTCTGGGTTTCAACAACAACAACTCTAGGACTAACCATTCTTGAGATATTTGAGATTTTTTGCATTTTTTTATGCCGCCTTTAGAAAAATGTCCAATTACCAAATAAAAGCAGAAATTGAATTAAAAATGCAAATTTAGTGTCATTTTGTGCAATTAAACTCAATTTAATGAGTTCTTAAAGAAATAAAGAAAAAATGAATTTTAGTCTGCAGGGAAAGTCATGTGCTACCCACATCAGATTTTTAACTTTCATACAACAATGTTTATTCATGTCCAAAGCAATAGCAAGACTCATTCAAATATAAACCAGATATGGAGAGAAAAATTGCCTCCCCCCAACCCCCTATGAAACAATTTTGGGTTTGAAATTTTTGGTCAGTTACAATACTTGAGCCATCTATGTACCGAATTGCAAATATCTGTTCCTTCTAGAAGTGTGTAAACATTTCCTAGACATGCATGCATATACATACAACTTGTCTTGTTTACATAGATATATATTTTATGTTAACCTGTTTTACTCTAAGGAAAACTTGAGCAACATATTCAAGAACAACTAAAATAAAAAGCAATATGCAGCTGTTTTGAAGGCACCCTGGATCCCCTTCATTAATGTTGTAGAACCAGCAAAGACAAAGTCAAAAAGATGAAACGAGCACAAATATATTTTTTTTTATTATTTTATTTTATTCTTGAATGCATTGCTTAAGTTTTCCTTATCCTTTGCATAAAGTGTTTTTTACTTAGCGTTTTACTCTGTTTGATTTTAAGAAGTAATACCTGACATTGGAATAATTTTGTAGCTCGTTGCTGCTGAAGAAGCTGTAGCAAATAAGAAAGCTGCCCAAGCTCAAGCTATAAAAGATGACTGTGAAAGAGATTTGGCTGAAGCAATTCCAGCAATGGAAGCTGCTGTACAAGCTTTAAATACTTTGAAACCTAAAGATATTACTGAAATGAAGTCCATGAAGGTATTATTTGTTCTTAGTGCTATCAAACCCTGTTCTACTTATTTGAAATAAGCAGTTTTTATAGTGTTGTATATTTTGTGTGACCAGATGTTCAACGATACCATATCTGCCAACTTTTATGCATTATTTGTAAAATTTATGCAATTATTTTGATTACTTTTTACACCTTTCTTATCATAGCCTTATTTTAAACATCCCCCCCTCCCATTTTTGTTCTTTTTAGACTAGATTTTCATTTAGAACATTAACAGTGTGAGTTTCTGCCAGTACATAAAGATCACACATCCTTAAAACCCAAATAATCTCCGTGACTAGTCCATTCAGCACTGCCCACTTCCATAACACTTAATACAGCCATAATTGTTCAAACTAGTAAAGTATCAACTCTAATCTCTTAATATTTTTTTTCATTATTATTATTATGCTCATTATATATATATATATATATATATATATATACAAGTATATACATATATATATATATTTAATTGAAGAATTTTTATTTTACTTGTATTATATATACCTGAGATTGATCATTAATAGAAAATGTTCTGTATAGCAGAAGTGAAAGGAAGATGGACTGAAATGTAAATGTGACATCAAAAATACTATACATATATATATAGCAGGGTCCGCGCTAGCCATTCGCTTACGCGCCAAATGCGAAAAGATCGCAAAACTGGCGATAAAAAAAATACTTTGGCGAAAAAAATGGCGAATGATTTTTTGGAAACTGTGAAAATTTCGTAAATATTTTTTTGGAAAGTAATATGGAATAAAAGTCCGATTTAATTTGGAATAAAAGTCAGATTCCAGACAAGTAGGCCTATGATATACGAGCGTTGTCTCCCGTCTGTTTTGGGGACGCTCGTTCTCATGTGACAAGCTCCAAGTATTCTTTAATTCCCAGCACGCTGCTCCTCAAAATGGACGGCAGATAGCGCGCATTCCTGTCTCTCAAGCGTCCTTGACTCACCGCGGCAATCAAAACATTATCTGGATTCCGTCCGTTATGTGAGCCGATTTTTTTCGTTAACCCCGAATCGCACAACCGTTAACCCCCAACACAGTTATTAGATACTCTCCAATAAACAAACCAAAAAAACACTTTCAACTTAAAATCCTGCATTATAGTTTTAAGCAATCCGTTACAGAATTATTTCTGAAAAGAGCCATTTTTTGTTGAAAACGATCAGCCGTAATCAGAGAAACAAGTGATAAACATCGAAAGAAAATGTATGTAAATTTTTTGATGACGCGTATACAATGGTAGTCCGGAGCATCTGGAGGGCAGAGAAATTAGGAGTGTGCGATTGTGTAATTACTACCGCATCGTTTTAGGATTGATTGTCTTGCGGGAAAAAATAACTTTTAGACTTACGATGTTCTTTTTTTTTCAGACTCCGCATATAAATCGCCCCCCTCCTCCACTTTGAAGAGTTTTTTTTTGTCTTTTTTTTTTTTTTTTTTTGTCACAAATTTCTCGACTTACGCGAGTATATTACGATAAATAAAAAAGCATTTAATTTTAGTTAAAAATAAAATAGAAAAAAGGCAACTACTGATTATTATCACAGATGCCAATTTGCGGTTTGCTGTTTTTGTCATAAGTTGAATCGTAGTTTATCTTTTTGTTACGAATTTTTAAGCCTGCCTGGCTTGTTTTCGTTTCATCTTCATCATCATCTTTGTGGTTTTATACGATCCTTACGCCTGCCTGAATTTTAAAACCGGCATTAAAATTTATCCCTTAGATAGTTTTGGTGCCTAATTTTAAAGAAATATAATGATGATACTGCATATAAAAATATTATGGATGTAGCAAGAATTGGTTTTGTTGGAAACTTGGTTCTGTTTTCGTCGCGATTCTCGTTATCGCGAGAACGTGTTTACATTTTTAGAATGGTTCTACCGTTCTCGTGAACGACTCGTGACGGGAACAGAACATGCCATTCATGCAAATCGCCATCTCGCCGCGCGCGCATTCTGATTTGCATATAGTGAGGGCGCTGCCGTCAACGGTTGTGTTCCGGAGCGTACCCATCACAGTGTATATATGATAGGACACATTCTCAGTTATTCAGAGACTTTACAGACCTTGACTGACCATGTAGTAGACGTGGGAGACTTTTCAGAGTTTAAGATCTTGTAGTTATGCAGACTTAAGACTCGACGTATAGTCAGATCGATCAGACGGTGATCGACGGTGAAAGACCTTGTATGGAAGGCAGACCTTGATCGGTAGAGAGTAGTCTAACTTCTAAAGCCATGACGTGTGACCTGATGATGGTGGCTTCATTAACGTGCACGGCATGTGTGGTACAGTAGCTGTTTTTTCTACTTACCGATGTTATAGTAACTGAGAGTGTGTGCCTAGTCATAAAAACTGTTTACAATCTTTTTCATGAGCTTGCTAGCTCATTGTATATAATTTTGCTTTGCAACGAATGTTACAGTGTTTTATTTTGTAACTTCATCTGATGCAATGGATCTCACAACAAATAAATTGTGTTTGTGTTTAACGAGCTTGCTTTCTTGAGAAAACACATCACTACTGCATATCATCTGCTACAAATTTTTCTTTACCAGCACTTCAGATATGGATATGGCCAAAACACTGCTAAATCTGCAAATGACTTTCAAATTTTCTAGTCTAGTCGCTCAGCTAACACAGCAATAGCAGCCGACATTTGGTTATGGGCCAGTAGTATGTCAAGGCCATAACTTTTATCCGTGATAAAGCAGCAGTGAAGAGTTGTGAATTCCATCGACGGGGGCCGCGACCGGCGCCATTTGCATCAAGCAGAAAGGTAAACAACGCACTCTAGTCACAGTTAAAGACTATGGAGGTGAGCAACGGCATAGAAGCGTTAAACAGGGACAATTACGTCACCTGGCGTAATGAAATTTCATTTATCCTGAAAGGAGAAGGATGTTACGGCCACATCAACCGTACTGCATTACCAGTCGACGAATCTACGTCACGCCGCGAGCGAGAGGAGTACATGCGCAGCAGCGACCGCGCACTTTCCATCCTGTTTCGAAATATCTCGGCGGAGTACAGAGAACTGCTCGACATCGACGACAGCCCGGCGGATGCGTGGGAGAAGTTGGAGGCGCATTTTGAGGCCCCAACGCGCGCCAATTTAGTTCATCTGTTGGACGAGTTTTTCAGTCTACGCCCGGAAATCGAGGAGCCCATCGACATATTCTGTACGAGGATAAGGAAAGCTGTCACCAAGCTCAAGAACGTGAATCACCCCGTGGAGGATGTGTACGTGGCATTCCAAGCCATCCGGTATCTCCCAGACCAGTACCAGAGTATCATTCAAATCATTTATCGCTGGAGCGATACTGATTTTAAATTGGATAAAATTCAGAAAGAACTGTCTCTGGAGGAGGGCAGGATTAGACAGTTGAGGAAGGATCATGACAATAATAATGTAAGTTCCAATTCATCTGTATATTTTTCAAATGTTAGCGCTAAATGCAAAAATGTCACCAAAGTTAAAAAGTCTATTAAGGTCATAGGACCATGCTTTATGTGTAATAAAACTGGTCATGTAAAGGCAAAATGCCCAAAATTGAAAAAGATGACTAGCTCTAGTATTATTGAAGTATTTTCAAATATAAATGTAGAAGCTAATATTGTTGATAATCCTGACAATAGGCTCAGCTGGGTGATTGACACCGCTGCTACGCGACACTTTTGTAATGATGTTAAAATGTTTTCAAAATTTGATAAATGTAAGGATACATCTATGTCGCTAGCAGTGGGTGATATGGAAAGCCCAGTTGAGGCTATTGGAACGGTGAACATGTATGTTAAATTTAAAGATCATACAAATAATATTGTGCTACAAAATGTTATGTATTCACCTAAATTACGGCGTAACTTGTTGGCCGCATCTGTATTAGAAGAGCAGGGCTATTCTTTTAGTGCAGCCAAAGGTATTCTATGGTTTAAGACTCCTGAGGGAGAAAATTTCTTTTACGCTAAACGTAAAGAAGGATTGTATTTCTTAAAACCACAGTACTCAACTAAAAGTTTAAATAGTAGTGTTGAGGGCCGTAAAGGAGATCAGGATAGGGACAAAAATTCTAAACAGGTTAGAAAAACCCCTGCAACAAATAGTCAAAGTCAAAACAAAATTAGGCCTAACTTGAATAAAAGGAAAAACAAATCTGATTTAAAATCAAAGTCAAATAAAATTAGTGGTTCAACAGTTGAAATTCTGAACAAAACTGAATTATGGCATAGAAGATATGGCCATATTAACTCAGACTACTTGCACCAAACAAGTAAAGTTTCCGCGGCAAACGGACTCCCAAAATTAAAATATGCAAAAGTAAATTGCATTCATTGCAAACTTGCAAAATCTAAAAGAGTTTCGTACAAACCAATAGGCAGGATTAGATCTACAGAACCTTTGCAATTACTGCACATGGACGTTTGTGGTCCAATGCCTGTAGCTTCATTGGGGGGAAACAAATACTTCTTGACTATTACAGACGATTTTAGCCGCAAGGTGTTTGTTTTTATTTTAAAACAAAAATCAGATGTGTTCAAAGTTTTTCAGGATTTTCAAGCTTGTCAGGAGAGACAATTAGGCAAAAAGATTTTGTGCATCCGTACTGATAACGGCATGGAATTTTGTCACGGTCAATTTAAAGCTTTTTTGAAAAAGTTAGGGATTAAGCATGAACGATCTAACACTTATACACCCGAACAAAACGGGGTATCTGAAAGATTCAACCTGACAGCGTTAGATTGTGTCAAGGCAATGCTTAATCAAAGCAAAGTTGGTGACAAAATGTGGGCAGAGGCAATCCTATGTTTTACTTATACAAAGAACAGGATTTGCCATAAATTTAAAGTTAAAACTCCACACGAATTGTACTATGGGAAGAAGCCTGCTGTATCCCATCTCAGAGTTTTTGGATGTAAGGCTTATGCTGGTATTGCAAAACAGCTTAGGAAGAAGCTAGACCTAAGAGCTCAACTGGGAGTTATGGTAGGATATGCAGAAAATACCAGGGGCTATAGAATTCTTCTTGTGAAAGAAGGAAAAATATTAGAAATAAGCAATGTCCGTTTTGAGGAGATGGAAGCAGCGGAAGGCGTCCTGGACCCCATTCGACCTAGAAACTTCACCCAAAAGAAATCGGGTTTTACTCGAACATCAGATTCAGGATCGGGATGTTTGGATAGTGAGTCAGAGGAAGAAGCAGGTGAGAGCCATGACACTAGTCATACTAGTGAGGAAGAGGACTCTCCTGCTGATTCCGATCTGACCCCCTGTTCAAACATAGATTGGGAAAGGAAAGCTGTACCCAGGCCTGATGGAACTCGAACTGATGTTTACTACTCAGTGAGGGGTGATAAACATAGGCTGAGAAGTCATAATGATGTTAAAAAATTCTGTGCTAAGGCTAACATACATTATGACCAAAATTTGTTTAACTTCAGAGAAAAGAGGGATATCAAATCCAGGCCAGAGGCAAGCAACATAGAAATAATAGGTGATATTGATCATGTAGTTTCTTTGCTAAAGGGAGAATTTGATATCAAATCTCTAGGGAAGGTCCAAAAACTGTTAGGTGTGGAATTTGCTGAAATCAATAACAAAATTTTTATACATCATAGGCAGTACATTAATAAGATTTGCCAAATGTTTGAGGAATTTTTAGCATTAAATTTTTGTAATCAAATTTCCAAAAACAAAAATGATTAAATTTGTAACTTCTAAATTTTTTTTCTTTCTTTTACAAAATATGGTTAGGATATCGTATATTTTACTCCTCCCTCTGTGATGCAGATAATTGTATCTAGAGTATATATATGTGTATTGTTTACAATGAACTTTCTAAAATTTTTCACATTACACTGAATGTATATATATATCCATGTTTTCAATTCCCGCATAAGACAGTTATGCTTATGTGTATTATTTTGTGTGTTTACTCCTTGTTATCATACACTTGGCTATGATTCATTGATGACAAACCACTTATTTAAATTTGAATACAACACAGAAAGAAAAAAAAAAATCTTTCATTATCTGTGTCATTGCTATTAGTATTAATTATGTATACTGGTCTTGGACAGAGATAATGAACAGCCATAATTGAATTTGATATTTATAGTGAAATTTTTAATCTTAAATGTTAAATTTAATAATTATACATAAAATTTTCTACATAATTGAATTTGATATTTATAGTGAAATTTTTTAATCTTAAATGTTAAATTTAATAGTTATACATGAAATTTTCTACAAATTGAATTTAATATTTATAGTGAAATTTTTTTAATCTTAAATGTTAAATTTAATAATTATACATAAAATTTTCTACAAATTGAATTTAATATTTATAGTGAAATTTTTTTTAATCTTAAATGTTAAATTTAATAATTATACATAAAATTTTCTACAAATTGAATTTAATATTTATAGTGAAATTTTTTTAATCTTAAATGTTAAATTTAATAATTATACATAAAATTTTCTACATAATTGAATTTGATATTTAAAGTGAAATTTTTTTAATCTTAAATGTTAAATTTAATAATTATACATAAAATTTTCTACACAAATTGAATTTGATATTTATAGTAAAATTTTTTAATCTTAAATGTTAAATTTAAATTATTATACTTAAATTTCTTGAAACTTAAATTTTGACTTAAATTAAATTTTTTGGAACTTAGTGTTTCAATGATATCTAAATTTTTCTTTCAATGATAAATTTTTTTTTGCTTAACATGAAAAGTAATATATATACTTTATGTTTTTGCTGGATACTAAAGAACTTGACATTTTTGCTGTTATGTTTTTTAGAATAATTTCATTGATTGATAGCACGTGCGCCGAGATTTGGGGTTTTGCATGAGGGGGCCGATTGTTGGAAACTTGGTTCTGTTTTCGTCGCGATTCTCGTTATCGCGAGAACGTGTTTACATTTTTAGAATGGTTCTACCGTTCTCGTGAACGACTCGTGACGGGAACAGAACATGCCATTCATGCAAATCGCCATCTCGCCGCGCGCGCATTCTGATTTGCATATAGTGAGGGCGCTGCCGTCAACGGTTGTGTTCCGGAGCGTACCCATCACAGTGTATATATGATAGGACACATTCTCAGTTATTCAGAGACTTTACAGACCTTGACTGACCATGTAGTAGACGTGGGAGACTTTTCAGAGTTTAAGATCTTGTAGTTATGCAGACTTAAGACTCGACGTATAGTCAGATCGATCAGACGGTGATCGACGGTGAAAGACCTTGTATGGAAGGCAGACCTTGATCGGTAGAGAGTAGTCTAACTTCTAAAGCCATGACGTGTGACCTGATGATGGTGGCTTCATTAACGTGCACGGCATGTGTGGTACAGTAGCTGTTTTTTCTACTTACCGATGTTATAGTAACTGAGAGTGTGTGCCTAGTCATAAAAACTGTTTACAATCTTTTTCATGAGCTTGCTAGCTCATTGTATATAATTTTGCTTTGCAACGAATGTTACAGTGTTTTATTTTGTAACTTCATCTGATGCAATGGATCTCACAACAAATAAATTGTGTTTGTGTTTAACGAGCTTGCTTTCTTGAGAAAACACATCACTACTGCATATCATCTGCTACAAATTTTTCTTTACCAGCACTTCAGATATGGATATGGCCAAAACACTGCTAAATCTGCAAATGACTTTCAAATTTTCTAGTCTAGTCGCTCAGCTAACACAGCAATAGCAGCCGACAGGTTTCACATGTCCTATGACAACAACCATCGTTGAAAGAGGCTTTAGTAAACAGAACATAAATTTCATTAGGTAGTAACATCAGAGTAAAAAATCTCAGTGACTTGATTCTTATAAATAGTGAAGGGCCAGATATGAAAGATTTTAACTTTAAGGCAGCTTTTGAAAATGGGTGTATAGTACAAAATTCGATGCTTGCCTGGTTTATATGATAATGAAACTATGTGAATTATAGAATAAATTTGTCATTTTTGTAACTCATTGTGATCTTTCATTGGTAAATACAAGTTTAATTTACTAATAGCCTGTTTAATGATTAAAAAAATGAAATCTACCTATCTTTATATCTTGTTTAGAATGAAATTAATATTATTAGCTGCATTATGGCTTAAAAGTAAAAATTTTTTTACCGATGGCGACGATAACTTTGACTAATAATCATGTAATTTGGCTAATGATTTTTCAATTTGGCTAATTTGTTGGCTAACAGTTTGAAATTCCTAGCGCGGGCCCTGTATATATATGTAAGTTTCTATTTATGTTGTTTAATTCTTTTAGATTTATTAATTTTCCTTCCATTAGCCAGTTCCAATGAAGTTTATAGTTATATACTATCGTCATTGTCAGAAATTGGCTATTCGTTCAGTTTTAGTTCGGATTACATATACCCATGTTCTTTTCGATTGTATTTTATCATTCCATATTAATTATTCCCCTCATCCCTCTTTTTACTATTATAGCAATAAGTTACCTACTATTTTTATCCTATTAGTCTTGGTCTATAGTTACTTAGGATAACACTTATTTGTAATGGATGTGCTAGAGATGGGTTTTTGTACTTACAGTAGTTTATGCATAGTTTTCGCTTATAAATATCATTTTTTTAAATATCAATCCTTTATTATTTATATATATATATATATATATATATATATATATATATACATATATATATATATATATATATATATATATGTATGTAATAATAGTTTGAAAATCCAATGATAGAATAGAGAGAAGTTGCAACTCAAAAAACCCTAACTTTAAAATATGCCTACTTAATAAAAAGAAGTATTAAATAGAGAATCATCAATCAAATGGAAAATAAAATGCAAATTTCTAGTCATCAAACTGGAGATAATCAACAAATACCAATAGAATGGAATCGATAATTGAAAATCAAATAAAATCCAAGCATTAAAGCTATACACATGGATAAGCACTAGGCCTAAATAAATCAATTGTTCATTTTGAAAAAAACTCTTCTTCAAGTCCAAGTATTTAATCAAAATGAACACAAAATGTATGTTTCTGATATTAGAGATAGATTATATCTATAAACTCTAATAATTTGGACTACATACATAAAGGTTGAAAAATGATAAAGAAAACAAGAGTACCTGAAAAAAACTCTGCAAATTCCCTAACTATTGGAGCCCAGAATGAAGAGATCAGTGTTGCCAATCACAAAGGATAAAAGTAGAGAACTACTGTTGCTAATCATAAGAAATAAATAAGAGCATTGCGAAAAGGCAATAAAAGGTGATATTCTACAGTAAGAGCTACAAAATAATAGAGCGTATAATATAATTGAAAACAGTGAGGCTAATGTATAAAGGAATGTAAATACAATGTAATGTTTATTCAAGAGATTGTTGATGTCTGGCTAAAATAAGATGAGAATTCAAGAAAATTCAGCTAATCCAAACTTTTTAACTATACTGATTTACTAAATATGCTGGATATTTATATAATTTACTGGTAATTTTTAGATTATTAATATGCATAGCATGAAATTTTTTATCTGGTAATCTATAAATTCTGAAAAGTTGATTAAGTATAATATTTCTAAATAATTGAATCGAGTTGCAGGAATTAAGTGGTAATATTTTATTAATGTTAAAATTAAAGGTCTTTTTTATCATATAAATTAGTAACTATTCCATTAGTAGGTTCAATAATTAGATTTAGATTTAAATCCAAAAAATTAATATTATTACTAATAGTGGCTTCATTAGGAATTAATTCCAAATTGTCTGTATAGAAATCTATATGGCATCGTTTTCAGTAAATACAGGGTGCGGCAGAAAGTACTCCCCGATTTGGGAAGCTAATAGAAACTAAACGAAACAAGGTAGAAAAAAAATCTTTTTATACCTGAGTAGTACACATAATGCAGTTTGAAATCAACAAGTTTTAAAAATGACATCACTTAAGTGGCATCCTCCATTGGCGATAATAGATAACCAGTCAGATAACCGAAGGGCAGCTGCGTGTTTCCGTGCAGAACGCCGTGGAGATTGTTGAATTGAGGTTCTCACAGAAGCCACATTTTCTGGCCCTGTTGCGGTCCAAGGTCGGCCTGGAGATTTCCTTTTTAATGCAGAGCTTGTTTTTCTGAAGTTAGACACCCAATCGTGAATTGTTTTCTTATCAGGAACGGGATCACGTCGACTGAGCTCAAAGCGCAGGCAAAACGCTCGCTGCGTCGTTATAGGAGAACCGCCATTTCGAATGAACTCCTCCACAATAAAAGCACGGTGTTCTCCCGCCCAAGCCATAGCGTAAACTGAAAACTGCATAAACGTAGCTGTCTAACGACACATTCCCCGCTGTTCTACCCCTACCCTACCCCTAGCGGCGCAGTTCCCAAATCAGGGAGTTCTTTCTGCCGCACCCTGTACTAAACAAATTAGATCATCAGCATATCTGTAAATTTTATAATCTATTGAAGTAAGAGACTGTTCATAATGATAAAGGTATAAATTAGCTAACATACTGCTACTGCACACACACACACAAATAAATATATATATATATTCTAGAATCCACCACCAGGAGTGAAGCTTGTCATGGAAGCTATATGTATTATGCAAGGAATAAAGCCAGATAGAAAGCCTGATCCAACTGGTTCTGGTAAAATGGTGGAGGAATATTGGGGACCTTCTCAAAAATTGTTGGGAGACATGAAATTTTTGGATGCATTGAAGTCCTATAATAAAGATGATATTCCTGAGCCCATAATCCAAAAAATTCGCCAGAAGTAAGATGTCTTTCTTTTAATTTTTTTGTTTCTATATTGATTTGACGTAGGGGTGTAACACTAAAAATATGCAAAAAATCATAAAAATGAACAAATCTATATATTAATAACAAAATATTTAGTGTGTTGTGTGCACGTTTTGATATATCATTTATGCCCATGCACTTTTTCCCTTTTTTAAATGCTAAATCTATTACTTGGAAGTTTCAAATTAAGCAAAATATAAATAAATGTTATTTTCAAAGTGTGGCATTAGTATTTAAAATGCTTTGGCTTTTTTTCATTGCACTTACTTGAAATTTTTGCAGCGATTTTTGCTTGAAATTTTTGCAAACAAAAAATAAATATTATTTTTTGATGAAATAAAGAAAAAAAAAAGTTTTTTTTTTTAAATTTCTGAAATTTAAAATTCCTGTATTGTATTTGTAAATAAATGAGTATTATTGTTAACATTATAATATATTATCTTGAACAAAATCCTCCAAAAATGAAAGAATGAAAAAATTGAAATGGTAGAATGGGAAATAAATAGTGAAAAATATGATTCCATGTTTTTCATATTTTAAATTAAAATTCAATAAGAGTGCAAACTTTTTTACAGTGATATTTCATTAAAATAACAAAATATTTTATTTTTATGCATCTCGATGAATTGAAGATTCACTCAATTCTAATTTTCTGCATGAATATGGAGTGACATCTTTGCATTTTAATTAAAAAATAAAATTCTAATTACTCTATTTCAGAAAGTTTTATGAATTAAGTGAGTCTATAAAAATTGTGATTTTCCATTTAAATGCTCATCCTAAAAGCAGTTCTCTCTCGTTCATAATATCAGAACTGGAGGCGAGTTCAGTATTATAAAGATATCGTACTTTAAATACAGAGCACAGGGGACTTATAGCAAGCAGTGGTACATATATATAACGGTTGTTAAATTATGTTGTACAATTTTCTGTTCACACGGGAAAATGTGGAGCTTGGGAGTAATTTTTGTTCAAAATAGACGTTTTGGAAATTGAGTGCATTATCTGTGAATCGATGCTGGGTAATTTGTTCTAGTTTCACATAATGCATATTTTTTGTATATCTATTGACCACTACTTTTGTCACTTGCTGTAATTATTGATTTATTAACTATATTCATAATACTCACAGAACCAGCTAATTAGGGGGCATTATGTGGATATGAATATGAACTTTTGCAGTTTCTGTGACTATGAACTTAGCCATTGCAGCCTCTTACAACCTAAGCTCGATTTTTAAAAAAAAATATCTAATACCTGTTGTGTAGTGGAACTGAATTTGTCAATCTTCACAGAGATTCACAAAATTGTGGCACATACATAGTAAGTTTCTTTCTGCCATTGTTGGTATTTGCTATTTCATGCTGATGACTATATAATAAGTGTAAAACCAGTCCAAAAATATTGTTTTCTGTAAGGAGAGCGTTATCTCATAATCACAATGTTATTTGTATTTTTAGTATGAAATGTTGATCTTTTAATTGTATATGCCAGTGATTCTTTATTAAGAAACATTATATGCTTGTGAAAAGTTAATACAGTAATAAATGTCTACAAAGCCACCTCTATTTAGAAATCACTGGTGTTATAAATCAGTTATTTTTAGTGTGGAATGATTTCATGCTACATATAATGTTAAATATACTGTTTCAATGAGCACTTATGTAATTACAGTCACTCTTGTATAACTATGCTTATGTAACTATGGTCTTGTGTAACTAGCTTATGTAACTATTCTTGTGTTCCTAGCTTATGTAACTACAGTCACTCTTGTGCGGTTAAAGAAAATACACTTGAGTGAAAATATTATGAATATGCAAGAGAAAAAGAACACATAATTTCTGATAGAATATTTAGACTTTCGTCTGATTGGCTCAAGTATTATTGTTTTAGTGTACTATTTCAAATACTGTTGATTGGGTTATTATTTTGTTTACACTCTTCTCATTGGCTTCCTTTTGCAGATATACTACAAATCCAGATTTTGATCCTGCTGTCATTAAGAAAGTTTCTGATGCCTGTGAAGGTCTTTGCCGCTGGGTCAGGGCCATGGATGTATATAACCGTGTGAATAAAGTAGTTGCTCCAAAGAAAATAAAGCTGAAAGAAGCAACTGCAGAAGTTGCTATTCAGATGAAAGCTTTGAATGAAAAAAAGAAAGCTCTCAAAGCTGTGAGTTTGCTACCATTAATTGATATTAGTGAAAAAAGCATTGAATGTGATGTCTAGTATAATGTTTTAAATAAACAGTGTAAAGTGCTATATTTCCATTTTCTATTGGTCAACTGGTATATGTGTATAACAAGAAAGATCAATCATTCATAAAACATTGATTATGAAACACTTTCCAACTGAAATGCAATTTTATTTAAGCATCTCTAAAATGTGATGCATTCAGCGGTGATATTTTTTAAAATTGTCACAGTACTACAATAATTTATATTTGAAGACTTAAAACTTCATTGAAAAAAATTAACTTTATTCAAATGACGTCATCAAAATATAAATCGTCTGGCTCTCTATATAAAAGCGATGAATATTTCATTCATACACTTTTATTCCAGACTTCAGAGTAATATAATTTTGCGTGAAAAAATTTAGCAATTCTTATACAACTCATGTTACAGCTTGATTTGTTTACATTCTGCATCCATTAAAATTGGGTTTTGTTGTAGAAATAATCAAAGTTTGATGATCATTTAAACTCAATATTGTAATTGTGTTGGCACAGAATATAGATGCACAGTAAATAGGCAAAATAAATCGATTTTAGGACAGATCCAACACTAAATATAAATTTGAAAGAACTTTAAAAATCATGATTTTTACACTGGGAAAAAAAGATGGATGCCATATTTTATTTTGAACTATTTCTAACTATTATTCCTCAGTGACATAGCAGATTTTGAATTTTTTTTTTGTAAAAACAATTCATCACATTGACTGTAAATTTAAAATAAAATTTAGATTTTAATGTAATTGATAAAAGTCGGCTTTGATTTAAAAGTAATTGATGAAAACTAAAATGATATACATACTTGTAAAAATAATTATTTTAGAAAATATTCTTTCTGTGTGATAAACTAATCTAATTTTTCCATAAAATTAGACAAATGACAAAGAAAATTAACAGGACCAAACTCGGTCAACAATCTTTTAACAAATGTCCATTGGGCCCAATTTTTTAAATACTAAATGCGAACCTGCCTCAACCAGGCCGTAAACCTCACTGGATTTACAATAGGCGGTCTATGTGATTGCATAGGGCCCGCATGATGGAAGATACAATGCTGCAAAACATTTTATCAGAAATTCGGGGAACCAGAATGTTTTAAAACTATGTATGAATTCAGCGTGACCTCAACCCTTGCATGTAGATTTACGATAAGTGAACTAAACATTTGCTTGGGGCCCCTCAGACAGTAGACCCAATGCTACTAACCCTTTCAATAGTAATTCAGGGGACCCAAATTGATAGTAAGAACTCAGACTGGCATGAAATCTCGCATGTGGATTTACGATAGGTGGTCAAAGTGACCATTTACTAGAAATCCAGGGGATCCATTTTTTTTTTAAACTAAGTAAGAACTCGGGCTAGCATGAAATCTTGCATGTGGATTTACGGTAGGTGGACTAAGTGATTTTATACTATCACATCATTTACCAGAAATCTAGGGGCATGAATTGTTTAAAATTATGTACAAACTTGATCCAGTCTCGAAGAGGTTTATAATAGGTGGACTAAGTGATTGCTTAGAGCCTCCAGGAGAGTAAATACGATGCTGGGAAACAATCTCAACAAAATTCCAAAGACCCAATTTTTTTTAATTAAGTACGAAACTAGCCCAGCAGCACACTTCACGTGAGAATTTACGATAAGCAGACTAAGCAGTCGCTTACAGCCCCAAGACACTGGATCCGCTGCTTCAAGAGCTTTTGAAAGAAATTTAGGGCACAAATTTTATGAGTATGAACCTGACCCGACCAGACATCTCAAATGCGCAATTATGATGTACTTGAGCTGCATGTGAGTGACCGCTGTCTGAGATGTTATGGTAAGAGAGGGCAGGATATTTTGATTTTATGAAATAAAATATTAAATTTCTTTCCTGCAGTTTCTTATCATAATAACATCAACACAAAAAATGTTTTAAGATGTTGTGATAAATGTTCCTGTCTTGATTTTTGTAATCATTGCTAAATGAATCGTTTTCCACTCAGGTTACCGACAAGCTTCAAGAGTTGAATGATACTTTTACCAGCAAAACAAAGGAAAAGAAAGATTTAGAGGAACGTCTGGAACTTTGTGAGCAGAAAAAGGAGCGAGCAACTAAAATGATTGGAGGTTTAGGAGGGGAGAAGGATCGCTGGAGTGCTGCTGCTAACAGCTTGAAACTTGCATATGATAATATAATTGGAGATGTTTTGCTATCTTCTGGAGTCATAGCTTATTTAGGAGCTTTTACTGTTGATTTCAGACAGGTAATTTCTTAGTGTGATGCATCTCTCTACATTGGCCTTTGCAGATTCTTGAATTGTTCAATATAGTAAAGCTCCCCGTGCTGTTAGTAAATTAAACTATTAGCATGGAAATGGGTTGTCATAACCAATGTTGTTGTTGATGGAAGTTATGTCATTTTGTTATAGTTTCAGAGTTGTTTTATTTCAAAAATAGAGTGCAATATAGACATTTCAAAGTAAGAGACTTTGGTGAATAGCATTTTGCGTTCTAGCTGAAATCGGTTCTGCTTGTCTCTGCATTTAATACTTATCTCTCTCTATCTCATCCTCCATAAACTGCATTTTTGTGATATATATACACGGCAGTAAAGCCAATAAACTCACTCCTGAGTTTATGAATCACCTGCATCTTTTTTGTAAAATTCTCAGTGGGCATGTCTCCTCTACCCCTTGTTACTTGACAGATTTAGAGGTATAGTAATATCCTCGCACTGGCTGACGATTTTCTTGCGACTCCTTACACGCATAACAGATTTTCAAGCAGGGTTTATTCTTAACAAACTGTGCATATGCATTTAGCATATATAAAAGTGTGTTCTCTTTGGTGCGTTACTATAAGTGACCAGTCCTCATGAGCAGAGAGAAAATGTTCTTTTATAGATCTATGATTTACTCACATTTTAATTTTTATCCAAACATTTTCTTGTTTACATAGCAATATAAAATGTAAAAATATCTGTGTACACAAACACCAACACAAAAGTAAAACAGAGTTGAATATAAATTAAAAGTATCTATGTAGATAAATGTTGAACCAAATTTGGTGCATACTTTTAAGTATAAGATAGCATTAAAAATAGATAGTTAAATTGTGCTTAATCAAATTATTAGTTCTGAATTATAGGTTCCAAAATGATAAAATAAACATATTATTGTTGCATATATATCAAATAAATGAGAATATTTGTATTTTGTTTGAAAAACATCTGTAAAACTAGCTGCAATTTTGACTTGAATTTTAAATTTTAAATTATTTGTGTACAGTATATGCGTTTGCATCTACATATCTCTTTGTGATAAGATTATCTTTGTGTTTTACAAGTTATTACCAATTATTTTATCGCAGTACCAGCAGGGTTCCCACGCACCTGGAAAACATGGAAAACCTGGAATTCTCAGGGAATTTGGAAACATATAAATCTCAGGGAAAACTCAGGGAATTTTTAAAAATTATTATTATGTGAGACAAGTTTATTCAAGCTTGAACAGTTTTTTAAATAAATGTGTTTCAATTTGAATTATGAATTGATATTTCATTATCTATCCAGAATAAACAGAGACTCCTAGTACTTCCATTTTTCCATTATTATTTTTTTATTTAGGATTTAACTAAGTAACTTGCTGTAGTTGTTTAATCATCGAAGAATCAGTTTAAAACTTGCATGAGAAGTGGAGTATTGTTACTTCTGGTAAGTTCATCAAAAATTTTTACTCTAATTATTGTAATTATTAAATTGTTTTTATATAGCAAAACATGTTTATTTGTTTATAGCCTCAAAAACATGTTTATTATATGATGGCCCCAATGAGGTTTAACTGAGGGGCATTTGGGTTTCATTTGTGCTTCTTATTTTGAGTGTAGAATGATTAAGATAGAAGTACTTTTGAAATCCGTTTTAATTTTATATATGTCTAATAAAATTTATTTTTGCTATTTCGGGTATTTTATATATAAGCAGGAGTGATTGTAGTCTGGATTGTTGTTTTAGTAAAGTTACTTTTAATTAATTTCTAATGACTTTTTCTCTTTTACAGATTGAAACAGCTTTAATTCTTTAAGAATGTCTCATTTCCAAACTAGCTTTAATCGTTTATGGATTGATCCTCATGTCAACCCAGAATGGTCACAGTGGCTGGAGGAGGTAGAAAACCAAATGCAAGCAAAGTGCAAAATTTGTAAAAAAATATTTAAGCTTAGTAACATGGGACGTCAAGCTGTAGTAAGCCATTCTAAAAGTGTTACACACAAGAGAAATTCTGTCTCTCAATTATGCATACCTTTGAAGAACTATTTTTCGTGTACTGTTGATGCTAACAATAAACAAGATAATGCCAGTGTTGCAGAAAAACAACAATCACAAGTAACATCACTTTCTGTTCCATCATCAAGTAAATCATGTTCAACCTTGGATAATTTTTCTTCAAAGGATGACGTCAAAGCTGCAGAAATCATCTGGACTTTAAAAATGGTCATGGGCCATGGTTCATTCAATTTCCAGGAAGGATTAGGACACATTTTTAAAAAAATGTTCAAAGATAGTAGGATTGCTGAACAATTTGCTCTTGGTCCTACAAAAATGTTATATTTAATTTTGTATGGTTTGGCACCATATTTTACAAGTTGTCTAACTGATGACGTCCTGTTGAGTCCTTCATTTGTTGTATGCTTTGATGAGTCCTTGAACAAAGTAGTTCAGCGTGAACAAATGGGCATTGTCTTGAGGTACTGGGATACACTCGAGAATAAGGTATCTACCCGTTATCTGACATCGATATTTTTAGGGCATACAACAGCAAAAGATTTCCTCAAAGTTCCTAGAAGCTTTAGCCTCTCTGCCTCTGCAAAAAGTGATTCAAGTGTCAATGGACGGTCCGAATGTAAATTGGGCTTTCTTTCGTAAATTATCAATGGATTTGGTAACAGACGAGGAAGATCCAGAGCTATTATCAGTTGGAAGCTGTGGTCTTCATGTCGTTCATGGTGCTTTTCGGTTTGGCCGCAAGAAATCAGAATGGAGTGTAAATGAGTTCCATTATTTTTTTAGAGACTCTCCTGCTCGGCGTGCAGATTATGTTAGGATTACTGGTAAGATTGATCTACCTCAGAAGTTTTGTGCATCTCGTTGGCTCCAAAATGCATCGATCGCCGAAAGAGTTATAGACACCTTCTCTGATTTAAAAAAAAAATTTCACCACAGTAAACGTTTCCAGTCATCACGTTCTTTGTCAAATATCATGGTAGGGCTTCGTGACCCTCTTATGCTTGCAAAGCTCAACTTCTTCATGAATCTTGCTAGCTCCTTTGAACCTTTTTTGAGAATGTATCAAACCCCAAAGGCCATGTTTCCATTTCTTCATGATTCACTTGAAGAGATCATTAGAGAATTAATGGGAAGATTTATCAAGAAGGACATACTGGATAATGCTAAAAGCAGCTTCAAATTGATGTTAGGAAAGCTGACAACTTAACCAAAATTGACATCGGAGTTAGTGCCATGGCTGTATTGAAAACCTGTGGTGTTTCAGAAATGGACAAATTTATTTTTTTTAAAAGTTGCAGAGGTTTTTTTCGAGTCAACAACAGAAAAGTTAATGGAACGTAGTCCACTAAAGTTTGCTATCGTCCGGGCATCCAGCTGTTTAATTCGAAAGCAAATTATTCAGTATCCAGCACGTTGCTCTCAGCGCATGGAAAATCTTGTGCAGGAACTTCTCAAAAAGAAAAGAATAAAAGGTGTAACTGGAGATAAAGTAGTTCGACAATACAAGACTTTATTACATCAAGTAAGCAGTGAAAAGGAATTGAAAACTTTCTCAGTCAAAAATGATGAACTGGATTCTTTCTTTACGGGTATCCTTAAGAATAAAGATGAATTCTTTGAGCTGTGGAATGTAATTAAGATGATTTTGATTTTATCTCATGGAAATGCCTATGTGGAAAGTGGATTTTCCATAAACAAACAAGTTTTAGTTGAAAATCTTAAAGAACAATCGCTTGTGGCCATTCGTCAAGTTTATGATGCAGTGAAAGTAGCAGGAGGAGTGTCTAATGTAGATGTCAATAAAGATATGATCCAAAGTGTGAGAGGAGCACGTAGTAGATATGAAGAAGCATTGGAGAAGATAAGAAAAAAGGAAATTGACTCTAAAGCTAATGAAAGAAAGTGCAAAGCAAATGAGATACGTATTTTGCAAGCAAAGCAACAAAAGATGTGAGAAGAAGCAAAGGCCATAGCACAACAATTGAAAGAACTCGAATCATGACAGGAAACTATTTGATAAATTACACTGGTCTTTGTTATATATCCATTTAATACATCAAGTTTATAATAAAATAAAAGCTAAAATCTGAACATTGTGTTTAGTAAAATAATTGTAATTGGTTCAAATAAATGTTGCTCTTTCTTTAATGCAATTGTTTTCATGTATTTTATTTAATTGATTGGAAATAACATTTTAAATATTTTTATACTTATGGAACATTTTTATTTTATTTATCTTAATTTTATTACATTTTAAAATTTTGAGCCACACATATTTCATAATTCCAAATGCTGTGACATGATCAAATTACATACTCTAATAACTCTTTTCGAGTATTGCTATCTTTTACTTATTCAGGACCGAGATAAGCTTTGAGATTAAAACCTGGAAAATTTTTAAATCGTACCTGGAAAACTCAGGGAATTTAATTTCATTCATTTTGTGGGAACCCTGTACCAGTTTTTCTAACTTTTTCTTGTTGTTATTTCCTCTTGAAAATTGTAAATTTGAAGTTAATTAATAATTTTGCAAGATTTACATTTAAGAAAAAGAAGTTTGATGATTATAAAATATTTTTTTATAACGTATTCTTTTAAATATTTTAAAAATCACTAAATTCTTTGTGGGCAAAATTAGTGTTGCTAACAGTGCCATTTTCAACTGTGGACTTGAGTTTAGGGATGATACTCCAATCTGTTTGGGAATTATTCAGAACTGTAAAAACAAGATTTGATTGTCCTCAGTGAAATTCCAATGTTTGAATATGAAGCACAACTGAACTTAAGCACAAATTAAGTTTCTGTATAGCATACAGCTGTTTTAGGAATATGTTAGATCCCCTTCATAAGTTTAAAAAGTCTAGCAAACCTGAAGTCAAAAAGATAATTAATCTATGCATGTGATGGTTTATAAAAAAAAAAGGCTCCAGTTTAGATTTCAGTGGATTTAGGTAGTCAAATGCTTCTCAAGTACCGGAAACATTTTCATTATGCTCTATGTGTTACCAGTTACAAGAAATTAATTTCTATCATCCAAGGTTGGAAAAAACAGCCCTATGAGCCCTAAAACTTCCAAGGTGTTTTTTTCTCTCTTAATCTTCTAGCTTGATTAATAATGCAAAATTTGTGAGATGAGTTATAATTATTGTAAGGATATGCGCTATTGTTTTTTCAGAATCAGCCTATAAAGCTGTACGTAAAAGGCCCTAAATTCAATTTTGAAATTTCCGATAACTAGACCTTTTTCATGTAAACCATAACATTTTTTCATGTAAACCATAACATATAACGCTTTTTGCCAAAGTGCCTCTCATTTAAATGATAAGTTTGATTTTCTGAAAAAGATATTAAATATAGATAAACCTGTATTATTCATTGTATGAGATTTTAAAATATCTGTAAAATGCAAATAAATCTTATATAAATTAAAAAAAATTCATTTTTATAGTTATTGCACGTGAAAATGCTTGAAATTAAAGTAATCCAATGTTTGAAATTTGATTTTTCTTTTTGTGCAATCATTGTGACTTTTCGGAATATTTTTCTTGATTGCCTGGGGATTTTGCAATTCTTTTACATGACAAAATTATTGGGACAAATTACCCTGCCTATGATCATTTTTTGCATGAAAAGAAACTAAATAGATCAACAATTTAATTTTCTGTATTTTGGGAAGGGTTTTGAATGTTCCAAGAGGAAATGTTTCAAGATCATGCATTCTCATTTTTTTATATAATAAAATATTTTTGCAGATTCATGCATTTATTCATGGCGATTAAAAGTGCTGGAAATTAAACTTTTCTGCATATATTTCACCCTTTACAGTGTTTTATAATGTTTTAATAGATTCTTAAAGCATAGTTAGCTCATCTGTCTAATTTAACTGTTTGTGCTATTTTTAATGTAATGCTGCAATTTTGTTCAGATATGCATTTCGTCTTGGAAATCTCTATGCAAAGATTCTGGAATACCCTGCTCTGAAGACTTTTCTGTCATTGACACTTTGGGAGAACCTGTTCAAATCCGAGCATGGCAAATCGCTGGGCTACCTGTTGATAGCTTTTCTGTTGAAAATAGCATGATTGTCAAGTTTGGACGTAGATGGCCTTTGTTAATTGATCCTCAAGGTAAGGAATGCATTTATCAAACTCCTTAATTTACTTGGTGCGTCACTATTCTTTTCATTTTTGCTGTGTATTCATATATATATATATATATATAATGTTTAGACTTAAAGTTATTTGATATTTGAATTTCATAAAACTAGGAATTTTTCTCATGCCCTCTATGCTTGTCACATTTTACATTTGTTATCTTTACATACTATAAAAGTGAAATAAATAAATGCAGTAATGCCTCTGTATCTATGGGTAATACATTCCAAGGCATACCACAGTTACATGAAATTGTAAAGAACAGCTGATAATACCGAACACTGTATATAGCACGATATTCGGGCAGCATTAATAAATATGGTAATATTTAATTGATAAGTTATGCACAGTAAAACATTACCAATATTAAATAAAGTAATAATAAAATGTACATTCTGTACACTACATTGTGCATTTTACAATGTACATTTTTCTCTCTCTCTCAGATATATGAAAGTAAGGGATTCTAGTGTTTTAGTTTAATCCTAATGAGATGACAGAGCAATAAAAAAATACACTACACTTGTACTGTATAGTATCATAAGGGTCATTCCATGTCAGTTCAACCAGTGATGTTCACCACACCATCTCAGATTTTAATATTTTTTTTTATATAAGTAGACCATCATGTTAGAAGTTATTTCCCAAAATATTAGATTTTCCCCTTTTATATTTTCTGAGTAAAAAATAATTTTCAAATATGCAAATTAGGTGTTACACAAGTCCATTTTTTCACTTGTATTGCATTAATTCTGGAATTAGCTGTAATATGTCTACCGAATTTGGTGTCTATGGGTACTTTTTGGTGCTGAATTCAATAAAATAAACGAGAAGCTTCTATCTCCAACAGATATTTAGATATAACATATTTCAATTGATAACTCTTATAGGCCGTTCTGCAAAAGGGACAGGTCCTAGATTTTTTTCCTTTGGAACTTAGCGTAATTAAAATCTAACAAATTAATTGTGGTGTCTAGACTTAGAAAATTATTTTGAAAAAAGTTATTTTTCATTATATGGTCATGTTCAGTGAACTATATGAATTACAATGGGCCTACACTATAAAATTGGCACAATTTAAAATGTAATCTTTCCCTCTCTTAATATAGTTATTAATTTAGTATATTTACAATAGGTGGCGCTATAATTTTATAGTATATTTATATGTTGTGTTTGGCAACAACAATCCTTTGTTTACATGACAGATACTGCATATTGTTTAATCTTCTGTTTCTGAAGACATCTTAAATCAAACTAAAATAAGCAACTTAGCTTATCTTTATACAAGAAAATATTAAATACAACATTAATTAGATCATTAGATCTAATGCAGTAAAAAAAAAAGACTGTTTATAGGCTGTTGATCCACAGAAGATTAAACAACATGCAGTATCTGTCATGTAAACAAAGGATTGTTGTTGCCAAACACAACATATAAATATACTATAAAATTATAGTGCCACTGAGTGTAAATATATTAAATTAATAACTATGTTAGCAGAAATATTACATTTTAAATTGTGCCAATTTTATATTGTAGACTCATTGTAATTCATATAGTTCACTGAACATGGTGAAAACCATAATAATGAAAAATAACTTTTTTCAAAATAATTTTCTGAGGCAAGACACCATCACAATTTTTTAACCATTAATTTATTAGGCCTTAATAATGCTAAGTTCCAAAGGAAAAAAAATCTAGGACCTGTCCCTTTTGTGGAACGGCCTACCAGAGTTATCAATTGAAATATGTTATATCTAAAAATCTGTTGGAGATAGAAGCTTCTCGTTTATTTTATTGAATTCAGCACCAAAAAGTACCCCTAGACACCAAATTCAGTAGCGATATTACAGCTAATTCCAGAATTAATGCAATAAAAGTGAAAAAATGGACTTCTGTAACACCTAATTTGCATATTTGAAAATTATTTTTTACTCAAAAGGTATAAGTGGAAAAAATCTTATATTTTGGGAAATAACTTCTAACATGATGGTCTATATATATATATATATATATATAAAAATTATTGAAATCTGAGATGATTTGGTGAACAATTATTTAAATATTGGTTGTTTTGACATGGATTGACCCATAAGTAGTTTCAAAGGATAGCAAATAGGACTGTATACCTTTTTATTACCACAAGAATTTTTTTAAACCAACTTATATATAATAAAATGTTCCCATTTTGATTCAATTTAAATACATATTGTGATTTCTTAAATAGCTTAATGTTATAATTTTTATAGCATGATTTATTTGCATAATTTAATCTTATTTTCTCATCAGAATATTTTGCAGAACTTTTTTCTATGCTGATTTAGGCATTGTAACTAAATAGCATTAATATCGGTACTTACGTATTATCGCAACCATGACAAAACGTAATTGATGTAACGTCCAATAAAGGTCCCGATCGATTCCAAGGACAACATGCAACAAAGTGATCTGTATGAGGACCCACGTTCGAGCGGGCTCGAACTGGTTGGGGGGCGTACGCACCGCTGGGACTGTGTCGTCAGACAGGCCGGCTTCGCCGGACCAAGTCACAGAGCATACTAGACTCGCTTCTGGGACCGTCGCACGGCGCAAGGACCGTGACAACATGCAGCCAAGTGATCTGTATGAGGACCCACGTTCGAGCGGGCTCGAACTGGTTGAGAAAAACCCAGAAGCGAGTCTAGTATGCTCTGTGACTTGGTCCGGCGAAGCCGGCCTGTCTGACGACACAGTCCCAGGGGTGCGTATGTCCCCCAACCAGTTCGAGCCCGCTCGAACGTGGGTCCTCATACAGATCACTTTGTTGCATGTTGTCCTTGGAATCGATCGGGACCTTTATTGGACGTTACATCAATTACGTTTTGTCATGGTTGCGATAATACGTAAGTACCTTAATATCTGATCATTTGAAAATAGTATCATTATAATCTGAAAACTCTGAAGTTTAAAATAATTTTTTTCATTTCATAAAGTTTCTGTTCTCCATTAATTAATTTATAAAATCACTTAAAAGTTTGGGGTTTTTTTTAATTATTATTTGGCAACACTTGTAAAAAAATGTTGACATTCCCTCAAAGAAACCTTCTGTTTATAAGGATAATGTTATATAAATGAGGAATTTTATAGAATAGCAAACACATTAAAAAACAAAAACTGGATTAGAAAATGACACATAATATTACAAAATTTTAAAATATAAGTTTTAATAGTGCAGAAGGCATAACAATTAAAAAATGCACTCAGATTTTGATTCCATCTTCTAGGAAGTTATTTTTGATTCAATATGCGAAAAAAAAAACAGGCATTAGAGTTTGTTAGAAATTTCAATTTATAACTAAGCATGTTGGCCCATAGTACAAGCACATGCTAGGGTAGTTGCTGAAAAACTTGGAAAAGACAATTTTCATGCATCTAATGATTGGAAAAGACATAGAATACAATTTCATACAATATTGTCTGGATAATAGACATAGAATATAGTTTCTGGAAAAGACGTAGAATACAATTTAAAGAGATTCATGGTGAAGCTGGAGGTGTGTCTGTAAAGACAGTTAATTTGTAGGTCATAAAACTGAAAAAACTGATTGAAGAACATGAGCCTCACAATATCGCAAATGGCAATGAAATTGCATTCTTTTTAAATGTTTGCCAACAAAAACCTTTGTATGAAAGGAGAAAGATGTGTCAGAGAGAAGTGGCCAAAAGATCGTCTGACTGTATTTTTTTATGACTGGAGAAATAGAAAAGAATTTGGCTATCGGAAAAACTGCCAAACCACTTTGTTTAAAAAATATGGATATGGAAAAGCTTTCTGTTGAATAGAGATCAAACCAAAATACTTGCATGACAGCAGCGATAATGGAAGAATAGTTGAGAGCTTTAAATGCAAGGATGAAAAGCCAGAAAAGGTGTGTTTTTAGTTTTAAACAATGTCAGCTACCATCCTTCAGTTGAACTATCCAACATTAAAATAGCCTAGCTTCCACCAAACTTTACAAGTATTACCCAATTAATGGACCAGGGGGATCATTTTCAATGTAAAGATGAATTACCAAAAGTTATTAATGCAAAGATTGTTAGCAAATATGAAAAGTGTTGCAAATTGCAGTGAGTTGGCAAAATCCATAACTGTCACTGATGCAATAAATTGACTTTCAAAAGCATGGCTAGAAATTAGCCCTAAAATGATTGAATAGTGCTTCTTAAAAGCATACTTCTATGGAGAAAAATAATTCAATTGTAACCTCGGATGAGTTGAAATTAATACTTGTCTACAAACAATGTTGGATCATGCCAATTATTTTGACCTATGTGTGGCTTTTTTTTAAATAACCTGAATAAAATGGAAACCTTTACAACACGGAAAATTCTTTCTTTTCCTTGAAATTCCGTTTTAGGCAGGTTCGGCTGTACTATGTATGTAGGAAAAGTAAAAAGAGAGCGTTTAGAGTAAAAAAAATCTTTGTATTTATTCACACTATTTTAAATTTTTTTTACCTCAATTATTTTTCAGCATTTTTAGAATATGCTAAAGTTTTTTAAGAATACTTTTATATGAAACAGATAATTTGTTGAATTGCTTACAAAATCATCCCTTACAACTTTTGTAAAATTAAAAAAAAATAACTAAAAAAAAATATGATTACAAATTAAGGAAAATAAGTTGGTATGTTGCTATTGTGTTGATACACAGTTAAGTATCATGCATAAGTATATCAATATGAAGTGTCACTGTATTGTAAGGTCATGTATTGATATACTGATATGCTTATCACTACTTCTATCTATCTCAGAAGTAGAAGGAATTTGTATTTCAAGTTGGTATTTTTCCATTTTAGGGCAAGCTAGTAAGTGGATTAAGAATATGGAAAAGGAGAATAATTTAGATGTGATCAAACTGACTGACAGCAACTATATTAGAATTCTAGAGTTTGCATTGCAATTTGGGCATCCAGTTCTTTTGGAGAATGTGGGAGAAGATCTGGATCCTGTCCTTGAGCCCATTCTCACAAAAGCTGTTTTTAAAGAGGGTGGCATGGAAGTGAGTTTGTTGAACTATTTATCATATATTTCTGTGTATAAGCATTTCTGTAATTTTTTCCACTATCAGGGAGGGGGAGTCAGCTTATATACGAGTGAAAGATAATTTTCAAAAATTAGCTTTACAGAAAAACATTAAATGCACTGCTGATTATTTTTTATTCTTAATTCATTTAAATATATATATATGGTGTAAACAGCTCAGTCAAGCCAACATGTCATGTTTTCAGCTGATTTGTGTTAATACATATTATTTTAACACATTTTATATGTATAATAAATTTCAAACTCACTTTCCTGTATTGATTTGCTTTCATTGTTCTCCATAGGAAATAATGCTATGATAATCTTACATTTTGAATAATTCTTATTTTGATCATGTGAGTTTCAGAAACTTCTAGCACTGGCATTGCATTTTACATGTGAATTGTACTTATTTTACATTGCTTGATTTGCTGTTTTAATTGCTTCTATTTCAAAATTATATGTATCTCCATATTTAATAAGAAAAAATTGCTTTGTTTAGAGCATATTGACCTTAAGTTTTATCCTGTTAATTATTTAAAAAAAATTCGAGTAATTTAGCTCATATGCAAAACTTTCATATAGTTCTCAAGCTTCTTTTAAATTTAATTTTTATATATTTATATAAAAATGAAAATTCAAGAAATGCAAAGCAAAACATCATCTGAACTATAACACTGATTTCAATGAATATTTTTGAGACAATGAAGCTGAGTTCATGGAATATTCCAATATAAGTTTATATCCCTCCTACACTTAACTTGCAAAACAACAGGAATTAAAAACTTCTTTCTGTGTGTCTTTTATGTCAGCTTATAAGTAAAAAAAAATGGCTCATCCAATTTACATACTCTTTTACTAAGTGAATTGGGAGTAGGTTTATGACTAAATTTCACAGAGTTTGTAATGTGTTAAAAAATAACATACATTTTCAAGTTAATGTTAATGGTCTGCATTAGTCAATTCTCTAAGTAAAAAAAAACTCCAATAAGAATCTACTTTTCTTTTAGTATATTTCAAATGGCACAAACGTTAGTTAATAATTTTTGTAATTTTTTACAAAATTATTGGGTTGATCGGAAAGTTATGCAGAATTGACTAATGCAGATCAATTGGCTGTTAAAACCTCTTTCAAATTATCCAACTGATGACAATAGATGTCTGCAGTAATGGTTTGGTTATTTTCTAACAGTTCATAATAGACTATACCTTCCATATCCCATCATATACAGAACAATACCTTCTTTTCATGCAATCCTGGTTTTGCTTTGGGAATAGGATTGTCTTTTGGGCTCAACCATTGTCTTTTTCATATAACATTAGCATAAAAGATCCACTTTGCATCACCAGTCACAATTTGCCTTAAAAAAGGCTCTACTTCGTTTCGTGTGACCAGTGAAGTACAAAGTGATACTCGGTGCTAACGGTTTTGAGTTGAGAATTCATGTGGGACCCATAAACCAGCACAAAATTTGCCTATTCATGCTGTTGATTGTACACAATGAAGCCTCTCAGATATTTCTCTACTAGTGATACGTGGATCTGACTCAACCATTATCCTCAATTCATCATCATCAACTTACTTTGGCCACACAGATGTAGGCTCGTCCTCAAGATTGAGATTTCCCTCGAAACTTTTTTAACCATCTTTGGCATTGGAATTCACTGATATCATTTGGATATACTGAACAAATCTTCCGAGTAGCTTCTGCAGCATTTCCATGAAGCCGAAATTCATAAAGCATGATATAGCGGATATGTAGCTGGTCATAAGATATCATTTGTCTGCAAATAGAAAATGAATTATATGAAAAATGAAGTGGAAAAAGAAAGGGAATGAGCTAAAGATTATAAGAATTATAAAATTTGTGATTACAGAATCAATTTGTTGGTCTGTTATGCTCTTAATTTTGGGTGAGCTAAAATCTTCCATTACTTTCCGATCAACCTGATATGATAATAAAAAAAGGGAAGTAATGTAGCAAAAGTAAACTGATAGTCATTTATTTATTTATTTATTGTTATTTATTTATTTATTTATTTATTTTTTAGATGATAAAGCTGGGAGATAATGTTGTGCAATATTCACAAGAATTTAGATTTTACATTACAACTAGATTGCAAAATCCTCATTATTTGCCTGAAATTTCTGTTAAGGTATGTAATTAAAATATTTTTTGAATTCTCTTATATTTGACAAAATTCTGGGCGATATGGCACCTACTTATTTTTGTTGATATGATTGCTCCGTCTTTACATTCTGAAGAAGGAAGCTTTTTTTTTGCTTCTGAAAGCAGTTGATATCATTACTAATCAGTATTTTACATTGTGATTCAGTTTATTGATTGTGCACAAAGTCACATTCTTTACTTAGTATGTAATTTTTATTCTTTTATTCTTTCATGGTTGTTTTATTTATTGAACACTTAGGTGACTCTCATAAACTTCATGATCACACCTCTTGGCCTGCAAGATCAACTTCTGGGTATAGTTGCAGCCAAAGAAAACCCTGCTTTGGAAGAGAGCAAGAATAAACTTATCTTAGAGAGTGCAGATAATAAAAGACAGCTGAAAGAGATTGAAGATCGTATTTTAGAAGTTTTATCATCGTCGGAGGTATATAAGAATTATTTTTTAAATTTAGATTTTATATTAATTCTTTTGAATATTTTCTGCTGCAAATTTATAATATTAGAAGTCATAAGTGGAACTATCTCATGGCCTATTTTGTTATGCATTTTGTTCTATAATTAAGGTTTCTAGCCTACACCTCTCACATTTTAGATCCAAATGTGATTTTAAAATATGAGTATTCGTAAATCTATTCTCATTTTGTTTATCCTGTAATTCATGTTTACTTTTCTTGCAATACATGGTAATGTATAGGGAAAGTATTGGGATCATGTCGAAAATTGTAACGCGAGTTTTCGATGGATTCACACATTTCGAACACTCTAGAGTTTAAAATCTATTTTTAACATGATGTCTGTGTGTGTGTGCCTGTCTATGTGTGTATCTGTCTGTGCAATGTATGTATCCACTCCAGTTGAAAAACTTATAGACTAAATTTTACAAAATTTTATAGATAAGTCACTTGTGGATGGTTCCCCTGGTGCTGATTAGATTTTCATACGATTTGAAAAAAAAATAACCTGCCTTGTTTACCAAATGGCCTTCAAAATTTGTGAAGATCTAAAATAAAAGACTATGGATTCTCAAATGTATCAATAAAATCTTTGTTTTATATGTAATTTTTGACGATAAAGAATGAGATCAACCCCATAAATCTATGACTAAACGTTCACGAGATATTTTAATTTTTTTTCACATTTTTGCGATGTCGCCTTTGAAAATGCATCCAATTGCCAAATGAAAAATAAAATTCAATTAAAACTGCACATTCAGTGTATTCTCAAATAATTATCCGGGTTATTTTGTGCAATTAAACTGAGTTTAATTTTGATGAATTTTAGTCTAGGGAAAGTCATGTGCTATGCACATCAGATTTTTTTTTCTATGTTGCAATAATTTACGTAAGTAGTGATTTGAACTAAAGCTACTGTCAAACCTATTTGAGGTTTTTTTTAAGGAACCATGATAAGGGGGAAAATTTTTTTTAAGAAACATTTGTAAAGTTTATTTTATTAGATTTTTACATTTTATGTGATAGTTGTGATGTTTTGAATTGAGAACAAGAAAAGTTTCTTGAAGTAAAATCTTAGAATATATATAAAAAAATTCTGAGAGTTTATTTTTAAGTAAGTGCTATTATCACTATAATGACATGTGATATGAAATTCGTGTAAATTTACATATTTGTTCAACTAGATATTTTGATTTCACTATACTGCCAGGTGGAAAATGTTAAAACCATTGCCATAAATAAGTTTTAAAATTTGATTTAAATACTAAAAAATTTCACTAGAAAAATATTTATAATTAAAAGAATTATAATGTTTACAGTGATGTACTTCATGAAAATTCATCCTGTAATACATAATACATTGATGAGATGACTGTGTGTTGCCATAGCATAATTTTCAATGCTGGAAATAGCAATGACGTTATAAGGGCCCATGAATAGGATTTAGTATAAAGCCCCAAAAACTGCTACTGTCTATTATAGAAAAATTTTATGGGGAATGCCCATTTGAAATTGTTTTTATGATGATGAGCAGATATACCCGGTGTTGTTGAGAATTTAAAATATGTGCAAATTTTAGTAGCATTCTAAATGATATTCTTTTCCATAAAAGTGTATTGAAATATTTAATTGAATCACTCCCCCCCCCCCCTTCCTTAAAAAAAGTATAAAAAAATTAAGAATCTATTCTTAATTTCTTAATATACAAAATTATCTGCACAGGTAAACCTGGAGAATAAAACATCCTGGTCCTACTTGTGAATTTATTTGTAAAAAAATATGAAATTTGGTCAACATATGCCAAAATGAAGTCTCAAAATTGTAACAAAAGATATACCCATATAATTTTTATCTTATTGCAGCAATTGATTAAACACAATAAAAAATATATGAATTTGAAACATCTTTGCCAAAATAAAACAGATTATTTAAGAAATTGGAAATGTCAATAATTGTCGTAATCTTATATATATCCCAAATCTTTTATAATCCTATGAAAAATATAATACCATTGATATATAAAATTTATTTTTATAACAATTTCTTGTTTCTTTCAATTTGATAAATTGGATGAAAATGGTCTGCACAGTGTTATTTCTGAACAAGATTTAATTAGACAATTCTTTATCCTAGAAACTTAAAACATAGATGGGGTTACCCGCAGTAAAATAGCTAATAACCACGCCAAATTTTAAAAGCAATCTGTCAAAAACTGTAAGTGTGTATATGGAACATACAGACAAACATTCAATTTTACATATAGAGATATTTCATCCTCTAGGGCAATATTTTGGAGGATGAAACTGGCTGTCAGGTGCTGACATCTTCAAAAATATTGTCTGAAGATATCTCAGCGAAAGAGGTAAGTTTTTTCCTTTTATTAAATACTAGAACAAATTACCTGGTGCGTCCTGAGTCCTAAATAGACACCTGTTACATAAATAATACCAATATAGATAACAGCACTCAATTTCAAAAGTGGCTGTTGTGAGCCAAAATCATTCCCTTGCATCATGTTTTCCATACGCAGCTATGTGAATTATACAATGCAACATATTATGCCCTGAATAAACTCCTTTAATGTGCCCTAAATAAACTACTTTGATATGCCTTAAATAAGCATTCTGAAAATACATGAAATCGTGAAAACAATAAGAAAAGATCTCCGCCTTTAATGCAGGGTGCTTCAGCCCCAATGTGATTTTTGTTAATAAGTACCCATGTAGCAGTAAAAATTACATGCTAATGGGGCTGAAATATATCAAACTGCAGATGTAAGTAAAGTTAAAAGAAAAATTAATGCTATCTCAGTGAGTTTTGCCATTTTTTAGCATAATACTCAAAAGGTTAATTTAATAAAATAAATTGTAATGAAAAAATTTAAATGAATTTAAAAAAATTGAAAATGTTTTAAATTCGTAAAGTTGAAATTTTGCATTTTATACCCTAGTTACAGTCACAATGCAAGTTGTTCGGTATGGACATCAGTTGCCACTCAAAGTCTATACCGAAATTCGGCTAACTCTTTGGTCTCCAGCTGCAGACTTTCTTGTTGAATTATCATCAGTTTCGATAAATAAATTAATTTTGTAGCCGAAAGTAAAAATAAAATTTTATATGCTAATTTGAAAAGTTTATATCTGATTTAAGTCAAATTTTTAGAACTCACTTTAAGTATAGAAATAATTCTATATTCCAAAGATTTAAAATTTATTTTTAAAACCTGCAATATTTAAAAATTGGAAATTTAATAGCACTCAAGCAAGGTTTAGGCTGAATGTCTGAAACATATGACACAGAACAAACACTTGCAAAAGAAAGTGCTCACATTCAAGCAGAATATCGCCCACTCAATTATTAAAACTGCAGAATTTTCAGCAAAATTTTGGTTTTGAAAGTTCAAAACTTTTAAACTTATTCAATTTTTTTTTAATCTCACCAAGCTGTATTGTCTGGGGACTTGAAGTACCTCTGTACTGAATTTCATTAATAAGCTTCGATTTTCCACTACTCATGAAAACACACAGACAAACATCATTTTTAACACTTTCCAAGATAGTTCAAAAGTGTTTATAACTTTGGCCGTTCTGTTTGTCTGTCTGTCTGTTCACACTATAACTACCTTAAAAATGACTTTATAAAAATGAAATTTTAGTATGTTGTTAAGACTGTCTATGGGACATATGGAATGTAAATGAATAATATCATCCAATTAGTTTTGGATTGAACACAGGTTAAAAAAGTGAAATACATTGAACCCTATGGGACCTAATTTTTCAAACATTTTTTAAGCAAAGTAAAATGTACAAATTGCTTCGAAAATTTTAGGAAATATTCAAATTATCCCATACAATATATAAAAAAAATTTGAGCAAAATATGTTTGGTAGTTTTTTAAATAAAAATTAATATAATAATTACACCCATATTATATGAAGAGGTCACATGACTCACTTCAAAATAAGATATGGCATCCATCTTTTTTTCCCAGTGTCAAAATCATGATTTTTAAAGTTCTTTTAAATTTATATTTAGTGTTGCATCCATCCTAAAACTGCTTTAATTTTGCATATTTTCTGTGCATTTATATTCTGCATCAATGCAATTACAATATTTTTGAGCTTAAATGATCTTTGATTTTTTCTACAACGAAGCCTATTTTTAATGTATGCAGAATGCCAACAAATCAAGCTGTAAGATGAGTTGTATAAGAATTGCTGATTTTTTTTTTAATGCAAAATTATTTAGCTCTAGAGTCTGGAATATATGTGATATGAATTAAATATTATTGAAATATTTTACATAGAGAGCCAGATGATTTTATAGCATTGCCTTTTTCGATGAAGTTTTAAGCATGGAGTTAGAAAGTATTTTTACCTCCATGATTTTAAGTTTTTAAGTAAAATAAATTATTGTAGCACTGTGATAATTTTTAAAATATCACCTCTGAATGTATCGCATTTTAAAGATGTTTAAAAAAATTGCATTTCAGTTAGAAAGTGTTTCATAACCAATTCTTTATGCATGATTGATCTTTCTTGTTTTAATTATGTAAACTGTTTTAGATTAGTTTTATGTCCTTGTTAGTGTCCACTTTATAATTTGCTGTACTTTTACAGAAAGTAGCTGAAGAAACCAAACTGGAGATTGATTCTGTTCGTAATGGGTATCAACCGGTTTCTGTCCACTCTTCAATCCTATTTTTCTGTATATCAAGCTTGAGTAATATTGATCCTATGTATCAATATTCGCTGTCTTGGTTCATATCATTGTACTATCAGGTAAATGCACCTTTATTTTTTCTATATTTAATCCATTTACTTTATGGATAGATAAGTCAAATGTGTGTTTTGTATTTTTAACAAAATTGTATTTTCTAGTTAGCTAAAAAATGTACCCAACATTGCCCAGGATTTAAGATGCAAGCCTGTGATAAAAACTGCAATGGAACTGACAGTAAATTCTCAAAAACCAAATTCAATGCTGGGTACATTTTCTAGCAATTAATGAAAATGCCTATATCTCGAAATATTTTTCTTTCCATGTCAACCAGATGCTAACGCTCCACCTTTCCAAACAGATGTTTCATCAAGATACAGGACTTAAAGATATCTTATAATGTCGCAAACTGACCGAAGGCAACTTTTCTACTGATTTTGTAATCTTGTTTTCCTGCTCTAGAAACACACCCTGCCCCATTCAGGGTTTAAAATTGGGTTCGATTTGTCCGCTATAGCACATTTTAAAAATTATGAGATGATGCCTTATAAGAATCATATAATTAATGAACTAATTGCTGCAGGAGCAAAAATTTTGTATCGGAGCAGATTGTAAAATTCGAAGGAGCTGCTGTTAAATTATGCAGATCGGATTATTAGTCATTTTTATATATTGGAATATTATATCGGAGCCATTTTATTCCTTTTGCATTTTCTGGAAATATAAAAATTGCGTTGTTTGCGGAAGATATGGACAATATATAAATTAGGCTAGTGCTAGTTGTGCTGAGATTGTTGAAATTAAGATTTAAGTTGTGTCTGTTGGTGGATTTTAACATAGAACAAAGAGACAAATTTCAGTTTTATGATTTGGGGGGGGGGGGGTATCACACCCGTTGTGCCAGTGTGTATGGATTGCATGCAATTTTCAATGTTATTTATATGAATAAAATTTATTTATTTTGTTATTTTATATAACTATAACTTTTATTACTAACCTACTTTAACTCCCGTGCAACGTTGGATACATTTTCTAGTATTAAAATATAATAAACAGGGATGTATCTACAGTGGTCGGTGGTGGTCGGGGTTTCCACCACTCAGAATTTCCGACCGCCACTCAATTGCCGACCACCACTCATCCAAAAAAATATACATATTGTAATTACATTAAAAAAAAGTTATATTCAATTTTATCAAATGTTTTTCTTTAATATAAAAGTATACAATACCAATACTGTTTATGTGTGCGAATTAACGTGAAGCTTGTTTCGAAATTTTATATTCTCAATTATAAATTGTTCTGGAAATCAACCACCACTCACATTTCTCTAGATACATCCCTGAATAAATCATATAACAGCATTAAATACAGTACATATTAAGGTAAGTAAACATACATATATTTCAAAAATTTTTGGATTTCCTTCTTTAGAGAACGAGGCTTGGATCTGAATGCCCAAATCAATACTATGCAATCCAAGCAGAAAATGGCTAAATGACACAGCCCAATATAGTACCACCACCTAGTGTAATGAAAGGCAAGTAAAATAGGAAATTCTGGAAATAGGAACTTGAGAAGCAAACAACAAGTTTATATTTCTAACTGATTTTTTATTTTTCTAATTTTACTTCCGTTTTGTCACAGTAGGTGGTGATTCTATATTGTGCTCTATCATCTAGCCATTTTCTGTTTGGCTAGCATAGTATTGTGCTCATTTGGTCATACAGGTCTAGGCTTATTGCACTGAAGAAAGAAATCAAATGATTTCCTAAACATATGTATGCTTGCTTCTCTTTATTTATACTGCATTTTACATTGCAATCCAATTAATTATTGATTTCACGCAAAGTCAGGTACTTTAGTTAATGCTTTCTTATATTTTTAAAAAATGCTGTTCCAAAGTTGTCTGATAAATTACTAAATTCTTGATTCTTGAAATAGCTTTACGTTAGATTTCCAAAGCTACAAGCTATTACTCTAGTAATGATAATTGTATGCATATATCAAAGTATATATTTATTTTGGAATTAACCTCTTTCTGAGGAATGGTCAATGCTGTGATTTGATTAAAAGGTGAATCTGTCCTAAAATAGAGGATCACTTCATGCAAATTAACCAATTTCTAGGGGCACCATTTAGGGTGGTGGGTCGGCCAATCCTCCCCTCCAAAAATTTCCAAGTTTATTATGTTTCTCATATATTTTTCTTTCCAAATCATATTCCCATTATTACAACAGTCCATCAAACCCCCACCCCCCACCCCTGAAAAAAAAAAGTTCTTGAAATGGTGCCCATGGTGCCAATTTTGAAATTTTAACATTTATTAATTTTCATTTTATCAATTTTCAAATTCAATTTTCTTATAAAAGAAATTTACAAAAGGATACAGAAGTAATTCAAATATAAAGCAGAGCTTTTAACTAACTTTAATTACTTAGAAATTTTCATGACTCTCTGTACTTATTTTGCTCTGTACTTTTCTGTTAACGGAAGCCTGCTTTATGCATTTCCTGGTCAGGGTAAACTGCTACATGTTAATTAAAATCTGTTGTTGATATTAACTATTCACAACTATATCAATTTTATTATTATATAATTTGTATAAAAAAAAATAACCCAGAGTAAAGAGTGTTGAACTTTTTTGTATGCTACTTCACTGATGCTTAATTGATCTATGGTATATTTATGGAGCCACAAGTGGCTTTAAAATTTTTCTCTTAACACTGTTTGTAAACTCTGTTTACATGCAAACAGCTTTACTGGAAACTATTTTGAAAACTCCCCTTCTTTATTTTAAATTTTAACTTTTAGATTACATGCTTGGCATACTCAAGAAATTAAAGGTACTTGAGTATGCGAAGTGTATTCCACACTTATAAAATGGATTTGTACAGTTTTTTTATTGTTATATAATAAATGTAATAAATATTACTTTATTTTTTTTTTCCAAGTACTAAATATTTGGAGGAGGGAGAGTCATTGAAATTTTATTCAAATCATCAAAAAATTTATTTTCAATTTCTACTTAGACTGATTTAATTACAAATTCTATAATGTGTCTTTGACTATTGACTTTCATTTTTCTAACACACAAATGTGTAAATGTGAATTGCATTAAAACATTAAATGGCAATAACACATTTTTTTTTCTCGTGCTTGGCACAATTTGTTATAAGCTTATTAACTAAATGACACAACTCAAAATTATTGCATTAAAACATTAAATGACAATAACACATTTTTTTTCTCATGTTTGGCACAATTTGTTATAAACTTATTAACTAAATGACACAATTTAAAATATCATCACAAATATATATCATTTTGATCAACATTTTGAGTTTTCTTCAGCAAGCATTATACTGAAATGCTCGTCAATCTATGATCTTGACGTCTTTAAAGCCTTTCATATCCAGAAAATTTCTAGTAATTTAGTTAATGACATATTCAGTACTTCATTTTTGTCCACAGTCTGGCGGAGTGCCCTGTAAATGTTTCTAATTTCTTTGCTTCATTTCTTAACCTTTTGGACTCTCTTGTTTTAACTTATTTTTCATCTTGTTGGGGCTCATTTCTTGTCTGAACTTGACTCATCTTGTCGGGATATTCCTGTTGTGTTTAGGTACACACCAATCTTGGGTGTTTCTTCCCATTTTAGATTAGCTGGATTGTTCTTTCTGCTTTCTGATTGGTTCTCTCAGGTGAACTCTTAATTCAGGTATTGGGTTTATAAAACACTATGTTTCTTTTATGTACACCCATTTCATCTTTTTGGCTTTGTATTTGTTGGTTCTCCTAATGAAGGGAATCCAGCGTATCCTTGAAACAGCTGTGTGCTGCATTATTATCTTATTTGTTCTTAAATACATTGCTCAAATTTTTCTTATTGCAAATATATACATAAAACATTACAACTGAGATGTAAGGTGGCAATTCCTGTCAATAACTTCTTGCATGTGGTGTGCCATAGAATTTACCAAGTTGTGAACAAGGTCGGTATCCTGTCGAAATAATTCCCACACTACACAAACCGATCTCCAAAGTTAACTCTCACTAACCTTTTTATGTGAATAATATCTGTGCTGAGGGTTTCTGTGCTGGAAATCAGAACATTACGAAAAATTCAGGCACTTTGCTGCTTATATCTTTGAATGCTAATATCTCCGAACCTTAAAGATAAAAATGTAAATAATTTTATAAACTAGCTTATCTTTAAACATAGCTACAGAGCATAAAATTTGCATAAAACATGCTTTTTACAATCATCATGCCTTCCACGATTGATCGAGCCCTGAAAGTTTCAGGATATTCCTGTCAAGTGCCTACTGATATTTGTCTCGGCTACTGGTCTCTTTTCTTAGAGACTGCTTCATCTTTGGGGACAGTACAATAGACCTCTAGTTGCTGTGCTAGGCTCTCTTTGAACCACTCACCTATAAGTCATCATGCCTTCCAAATACAATTAACATGTCGAAAGTAATTTTAAAAATTTATGTTTTTATTTCTATTTTTAATGAAATAGCACAAATTTGTTATGTAATTAACTATTCAAAATCCCATGTATACAAATTTAGTCCTTGGCTACATATTCTTCAAGGGTATTCCTCACATTGAAGAAATATATGCATTTAGTTTAATTTGTAATTGCATCATTTATTATTGTTGATTTTTACTTTTGAATGAAATTCGAAATTAAAATTATTTTATATGAAGCTTATATAATATTAAATGTAAAGTTATATAACCAGAAACCAACATCGCAATCTTGCTGAATTGACTTTTAAATTTGCCATTGCACTTTATGGATTTTTTCTAACAGAAATGCCATAACATTGTATAATCACTCGTTGAATAAATGCAAAGAGTTCAAACTTTGCACTGCACTGCAATTTTGAATTTTTTTTTCCATCTATAATTGAAGAATGGTTCTCAAAAAGCTTCAAAATGATACAGTTTCAAATATAGGTCTGTATTTCAGTAATTACTGAAAAGAATAAACTAAAATTTTGCCCACCAAATTTTTCGGCACTGCTGATCTAATTGTCATCAAAATTTACCCACTTTTTTATTCATATTTTTTCCAAATATGGCTTTCATAATTAATATTCAAAAATTATTTGAAGATGAAAATGGTATGTATTTTGTTTGGGTTATTTAGTATCACAATATAAAATAGGAATTAGTTTGATAGACTAATTATTTCATAAAATATATAAGAACAACTGCAGTTAATATTAAGAATTTGAAATTTCAAACAGTCATAACTCTCCATTGACTTGAGCAAAATATATAAATTTGTATAAATTTGTGATGTTTTGACTTGAAGAATCAAAATTTGTTATCAAAAGTGGGTGTTGCCCTTTGGAAAAATCGAGTTGGTGCAAAGTTTAATATGAACTCGACCCATAATGCAAATTAGTTTCTTATATATTTATAGCAGACATTGTTACAAGTCAAATGATACATTTGGTTTCACTGTACAACCCAAATGAGCTGGAATAACGCACAGTGTTTAGATTTTATTTAACAGACTGTACATTGCGTACCTGGTTATTCCACTTTTGCGTGCACACACAGACATTGCTTTTTATTATTTAAAATTGATATGTATTGTAAATATAGTTAATATTGGCTTTTATTAACTTAAGAATTGCAATTTTAACTAATACTGTTTATTTGCATATGAGTAGTAATAGTCAGTAGTAAACACTTATGATTAATGATAAAATACATAAACAACTGGCCTCCATTAACAGACAAGTAACCTGTACTCTAACTGTAACTGTTAAAAAAATATTTTTCTCTATTCTTTCAAGTCTATTGAAAATAGTGAAAAGTCTCTTGACCTGGAAACTCGCATCAAGAATTTAAATGACCACTTTACCGCTAGCATATACAAGAATATTTGCCGATCTTTGTTTGAAAAGGACAAACTGCTTTTCTCCTTCCTCCTGTGCATTGGTATTTTACGTGGGAGGTATATATTATGCTTACTTCTTATCTTTATGCATGATTTTTCCTAATGCTTATTCTTATTCTTCTACTTACTAACAGCCTTTATAAACTTTTCTGTGCTTTCGTTTTCACTTTACAGATAAAACAGACTTTAAAAAGTCAAAAGATATGTATAATATAGCTGTGAGTAATCACAGTACCTTATATCAAAACCTGCTAAGGTGCAAAGTAATACTACAAAATATCATTATAAAGCAGAATTGTCTGGTTTAAACCCCATTGGTTTAAACCCTAGTTTTTCAATTTGGAAAAAAAAATGAACTTAATTTTTTTTCCAATTTTTTATAAATTATTTTATAAGAAAAAAATTATTCTGAAATGTTTTATGTAACTTTTCTATAGATAATAGCAGAATGTGCTAAAGCAAAAAATTACATTTCCATTACAGTGACCAGTATTCATAGACATGTTTCAGACTTTTTAGTGTTTTTCAGCACAAAATAGCTAATAGTTGCAATGACAACAACAAAACTTGCTATAAACTTCTATTTTGAGAACCTCTGCAATGGCCTACAAGGTTAATCATTTCATGCTGTAGGATTCAAATTTAAATATTGAGCTCAAGCTGAACAAGATTGCAATAACACAAGTTTATAGTCATAGAACTTTCTAAAGGTTCCCCCCCCCCGCTAAGAATCACATTCTCATTGTAGTGATCAGCATCCATAAACCTATTTTGAACTAAAAACTGTAATAGCAGCAAGTAAACTTGCTATGTGCCGCAATTTTACTCAGCTAAAATGAAATAACATTATTTCTTTAAAAGCCAAAAAGAGTATCAGGATAAAGACAGAACAACCGCATCAGCAGAAGGCAAGCCTGCATCTGTTCACAAGCATATTAGACTTTTGCTGCTGTAGTAGCTATCTTTATTGTAGTGAAGTGTGCTCTATTTAGCCTTTGAAACCAGTGTATTGTATAAACTTTTGAAAAATTAATTCCAACAGAACTAAAATCTTAAACTCCATTAATCTCATTGTAAATCAGCCTACTTTACATAAAAATATTAAGAAAATGCAAAATGAAATACATGTAATGAATAAATATAAGAATAATTTGAAAATCTGAGAGCAAACATAATATTATAAAAAGCAATTTATATTTTATATTTAAATTGCTTTTTCTAACTATTTCATTCTGATTTTGCTACTTGTGCAGGGCTGAAGTAGATGAAGAAATCTGGAGATTTTTATTAACAGGAGGTGTTGCTCTTGAAAATCCTTATCCTAATCCTGCTCCTGAATGGCTTACTGATCGTGCTTGGTCGGAGATTGTGAGATCTTCTAATTTGCCCTTACTTGGAGGCTTTATGGAAAGTAAGCAGTTATTTTTTTAATATAGAAGTATTGTAGCTATAAAACCATATAGCATATTTTCTGAAAAATCTTCACATTAGTTGAAATCTTTTATTTTTTTACTCAGCAAATTACATAAGCCTCTAAGCAGAATTTTTCTTAGTAGTCCTTATAGTGGTTTTATATTATGTGCTTTATAATTTGTATTTTTATCCACCAGAGTGTGATGTTAAGTTTATCGCATAATTTCTTATGTGTTTGTGCGATTGATTTACTTCATTATTTTAATTTACATAAATCTAAAAATTTAAAAGGGTTCATTCATAATAAAAATATTGACTTGAAAATTTTTTTTTATAAAATTATATGTCTTAATTTGTTTAACAGTTTTTTTACTTATGCTATATGAGCTGAATCCTAGAGCCTAGTACACTAAAAGGGGCCCTGTAGTGTAATAAAAGATGAATGAAAAAGGGAAAACTGTTACCCTTGTGAATGAAAAAAGGGAAAACAGTTACGCTTGTAGGAATTAAAATAATTCTCTTGTGCATGGCCACCAAAAACCTTGTCCATCCATATGTAGTTAATTTGACAACAGCATACTGGCAAGATTGAATAAAATATTAAAAATTATTAAATGTATTAAATAAAACTTTTACCTTCAATTTTTAATATTTTAACTAAATTTCTTATGGGGAGATTCTCACCAACACTTCTAAAGACCTTATAAATTAAACTCAACTTTTAAGTGTTTCAGAAATTTTGAATTTTATTATTTCCAATAATCTACACTGGATTAATTTGCATAATGGAGTAAAATATTTGTAATAATTTGAAGTTGAATAAAATAATGAGAACTTTGAGGGGTTTCTCTAAAGTAGGGACCTTAATTAACCACTCAGTCTATTTATAGATAAATCCACAACTGTCTTCACTGCTCTTTTTAATTTCTTGTTGTATATACATTGTAAAACATTCTGCAACCTTTGCTCATTTTTTTCAGCTGCTTTATTGATTAATTTCGGCAAACTGATAGGAACAGCCACAATTACATGCATTTATGAAAATTCCAGCTTCATTTATGAAATATTCAGCTATCGTCTGCCAAATCGTTATTTTTGTGCGTGTATATATATATATATATATATTTATATATATATATATAAGTGCCATAAATACCGAAGCATACTAAAAGAATTAAAGATACTTTGAAAATATGAATAGTTAAAAATATAAAAGATATTAAGTAAAAAAGAATGACGAAACAAAATACATTTATTTTATTGCACAAATAAAATGTTTTCAATAATAATAAAAGTTTAAAAATTCAATGAAAGAATAGAGAGAATTTTCAACTCAAAAAAACCCAATATTACAAAATGCCATACAAATAATAGTATCAAACAGAGAATTATTAATCAAGTGGAAAATAAAAATGCAAACCTCTAGTCATCAAGCTGAAGACAAACAAAAAACATCATTGGAAAGGAATCGATAAAATAATATCAAATAAAATCCAAGCATGAAAGTTTTACATGTGGACAAGCCTTAGGCCTAATAATGAATTGTTCATTTCGATAAAACTCTTTATCAAGTCCAAGTATTTCATAAAAATGAACACAAAATACATGTTTCTGATATCAGTGATAGATTATATCTATAAACTTTGATAACTTGGACAACATGCATAAAGATTGAAAAATAATAGGAAACAAGAATGCCTGAAAAATCACTGCATACATCTGATCCTTTGGAGCCTTGAATAAAGAGACCAATGTTGCCAATCTCAAAAAATAAAATGTTGAGAGCTGCTGTTGCCAATCGTGAGAAAGAAATAACAGTAATGCGAAAAGATGATAAAAGGTGATATTTAACAGTAAGAACATGTATATACATGGTAATGCTTATTCAAGAGAAAGTTGATGTCAGGCTAAAATAAAATGCTAAGAAAAGAATTTAAGTATAATCTACCATTCCAAGCTTTTTAACTATACTATGTACTACATAAGCTGGATATTTATATAATTTGCTAATAATTTTAAGTTTATTAATATGCATGCCATGAAATTTTTATCAGTTAATCTGTAAAATCTAAAGAGCTGATTAAGTATAATATTTAAATGTATATTATTATGAACTTAAATCTTTTTATTGAACCTACTAGTAGGATAGTTACTAATTTATATGATAAAAAAACTATTTTAACTTTAACATTAATAAAATATTACCTTTCAATTCCTGTAACTCGATTCAATTGTTTATAGAAATATTATACTTAATCAGCTCTTTAGAATTTATAGATTATCTGATAAAAAATTTCATGCTATGCATATTAATAAACTTAAAATTACTAGCAAATTATATAAATATCCAGCTTATTTAGTACATAGTATAGTTAAAAAGTTTGGAATGGTAGATTATACTTAAATGCTCTCCCTAGTATCTTATTTTAGCCTGACATCCACTTTCTCTTGAATAAGCATTACCATGTATTTAGATGTTCTTACTGTTGAATATCACTTTTTATATCGTCTTTTCACATTACTGTTATTTCTTTCTCACGATTGGCAACAGCAGTTCTCAACTTTTTATTTTTTGAGATTGGCAACATTGGTCTCTTTATTCAAAGCTCCAATGGATCAGACTTATGCAGTGTTTTTTCAGGTATTCTTGTTTCCTATTATTTTTCAATCTTTATGCATGTTGTCCAAGTTATCAAAGTTTATAGATATAATCTATCACTGATATCAGAAACATGCATTTTGTGTTCATGTTTATGAAATACGGACTTGATAAAGAGTTTTATCGAAATGAACAATTCATTATTAGGCCTAGGGCTTGTCCACGTGTAAAGCTTTCATGCTTGGATTTTATTTGATATTATTTTATCGATTCCTTTCCATTGATGTTTTTTGTTTGTCTTCAGCTTGATGACTAAAGGTTTGCATCTTTATTTTCCACTTGATTGATGATTCTCTGTTTGATACTTTTATTTGTAAGGCATTTTGTAATGTTGGGGTTTTTTGAGTTGAAAATTCTCTCTATCCCTTTCATTGGATTTTTAAACTTTTATTTATATATTATTTAAACTTTTAACTTATATATATATATATATATATATATATATATATATATATATATATATATATGTATATTTTTTTTTTATTTATATATTATCCATAACTATCAGGAACCTTACTCCCCATTACGGACAGCTGATTCCCCTGAAACTTTCAGTAACAATAAATATATACTTATATATATATATATATATATATATATATATATATATATATATGTTTATGTTTTTATAGTTTTGAAAATATCAAAAGATTACTCAAGCACTAATCTCTCTCGAATCGAATATATAAAGTATCGAGGTATTGATTTTTAATATAGGCTCCAATTGAAAGAGTATTCTAGTGATATATTTAAGTTCGACTAGTCTTAAGCAAATTTATTACCTGCAGCAAACTATGAATAGTATAATTGCACTTAAAGTATATTTTTTGCGATGAAAGTACATTATCCAAGAAAAGTGGCTTAGTATGCAGTAATCCTCTTATCAACCAATGTATGGGCACAAGACAAGTTACAGTGTTTTACATTTATTGTTTGATTTATGTGGTTAAATCAAAAATGAAAGAGGTTCATGAGTTTTGATAAGTACTTTAGTTCATGTTATAACATTGAAATTTCTCTTTCAACATTTAGTGTTAATATCAGTATGTAGTAATAAGCAGGGGTGGGCTAAAGGGTCAGCTGACCTCCGTGTTGTCTGTAACATAAATTTTTAACATATAAACCGAGCTATAGCAATTATTGGTCCTTCTCAACGTTGAAAAGGTAAAACTTACTTGAGATCAAATATGAAAAAAAGAAAGGATAACTAGTTTAACTATGATTTGCATTCATTTATCGTGATTAAGGAATGCATTTTAAAAATGCATTGAACAAATAAATCCTCACTGAAACATAATCAAAAGTTACAACTAAAGTATTTTTAAAATATAATATCAATTTCTTTTCATTGCAGTTTTTAACTAAAAAAATATTGCTTTTATTTTATTAAAACTATTAAATGAAGCTGTATATTATCATATACAAGGTAGAATCAAAAAGTTTGGAGACTGTGCTGATATCTCCAACGCTGATTGGTGGAGAGGGGAACTATTTTACTGTGGCGTAGAGGCACATGTGACGCGAGATGTGAAAAAAAAAAAGAAGCAGGTCGGCAGTGCAGGGTTTTTCCTGAAAATGCATGTCAATGAACTGTAGTTGTTCATGTTTGTCAAAAACGGAAATGGCATTTGAAGAACAACATGCGAATATCAAATTCTGCCAGCGTTTGGGGAAATCACCTTCAGAAACATTACACCTACTGCCTTTTCACATGTACCTCTATGCCATGGTAAAATAGTTCCCCTCTCCTCCAATCAGGGTTGGAGATATCAGCACAGTCTCCGAATTTTTTGGTCCTACCTTGTATGTACATAATGTTATTATGAAAAATTATTAATTTTAACTTAATATGCTATTTCAAAAATATAAATATAGCATTTCAATCACCCAATCTTAACCCACACCCCCTGTCAAATGTTTTTGAATCCGCCCTTGGTAATACGTATTTTAAAAAACAATAGTTTGTTTAATGTATATTAATTTTTGAAGAATATTAGTTTAAAATGAAAAATTAGTTTAAAAAAAACTCTTTATTTTTGTTCTAAAATTTAATAATTTGTCTTGCATTTAGGTGAAGCCTTAAAGAACTTAAAAATGGGTTTTCTAATACATGATGCAATGTATAGACTTTTCTTTATTACACAACACACCATTAATTATTTTATTAGCACATTAATAATTGTTACCACATTCTTGATGCCAATGAAAAAAATCTGATGTGGTCAGCACATAACTTTCCCTGCAGACTCAAATTCATTATCTCTATTTCATTAATAATTCATTAAATTTAGTTTAATTGCACTAAATAAAACGCATAAATAATGGACTCGAAATTGGCATAGCAAAAATGCAAAAAACTAAAATATCTCAAGAACGCCTTACACAACGGTTTAATTGCACAAAATAACGCCCACAATTATTTAAAATGACACTGAATTGTTACTTTTAATTCAATTTTCGTTTTCAGTTGGTAACAGGACGTTTTTTCAATGCTGGTGCAGTGTAAATGCAAAATAAAAACAAATATCTCAAGAACGGCTAGCCCTAGTGTAATGGGGTTGGTCTTATTCTTTTTATTGTTAAAAATTATGCATAAAACAAGCATTTAATTGATATATTTGAGTATACGTAGTATTTTATTTTAGATTTTGATGATTTTTGTGGGCCATTTAACAAAAGAAGGCAGATTACTTTTTTCTGAATCGTACCAAAATCTAATCAGCATCAGGGAGACCTACAAATGACTTATCTATCAAATTTTGTAAAATTTGATCAATTAGTTTTTCAGTTAGAGTGGATACAGGCAACGTTTGCGGGCCATTTTGCAAAAAAAGGCGGGTTGTTTTATCCCAAATCGTACTAAAAATTAATCAGCACCAGGGTCACACACAAGTGACTTACTTATCAAATTTTATGAAATTCGGTCCATTAGTTTCCGAGTTAGTGTGGATACATACATTGCACAGACAGACAGACACACACACAGACGTCATGCTGAAAATAGTTTTTTCGTATTCTAGAGGTCTCGAAATGTGTAGATCCGTCAAGAACTCGAGTTGTGATTTTCGGCATGATTCTAATACTTTTCCTATACATTACAATGTATTGCAGGGAAAGTAATAAATAATCTGCACATGCTCTGATGATAAAAATAAAATGAAATATTTATTTTGAGTTTAGCAAGTGCCCATAAACTTCATCTTGTCAACAAATTCTAGTCTTAATAATAGTGATAATTGTGTTTGTAATAGTGATAATTGTAATATCTTGTCTCTAGTGATAATTGTGGAAGTGGTATATAATGGGTTTGGTTTTAAAAGCCACCAAGGTTTAGAATGCATATTTTATGGTTAAACTTTTTAAAGAAGATATAAAATGCTTGTATGGAATTATAAAACTTTTTTATCATCTCCCATATTTATATTTATATTTTTTTATGCGTTTTGTATATATTCAGCACATTGTATTTTAAGTTATAAAAGGTTTCTTCTCTTCAAGAATGTGGGAAAACTTCTGTATAAGATCACTGTGTCTTTATATTTTTCGAAAAGGTGTACAGACCAGTGCTTCACTCTGGAAAGCTGTGTATGATTCCCCCAACCCACATAAGATGGAATATCCAGCGCCATTTCAGGAATTGGAAGGACTACATAGAATGACCGTGCTGCGATGCCTAAGGCCGGATAAATTGATACCTGCTGTTCAGGTATAAAAGTGGGCTAGTTTATTAAAATTCAAAGACTGGGTATATGTATTTAAATGGATTAGTTAATTTTAGTTTTGTAAATATTTTCCTCAAATGATATTATTAATGATTCACACTTAAAACCCTGTATTTGATTATAGTTTAAGGTGACCAGTCATGCTTGTTTTAATGCAACAATTCCATTTTTCAGCCTTAAAAGAATATTTTTCCTCCAGTCGTGTTTGTTTCCTTTTTCTCTATATTAACCTATTGAAAATAGTCCCTAAGGTCTAGTTAGTTTATAATTTTTTCCCAATGTATTTTGATGAGCATAGAGGTTAAGAATAGAGATGTGTTTTTTTTTAAAATTAATAAAATAGAAGTATTTCTTATGTTTATATAGAATGAATGCATTACTTTTTGATGCATAATTAAAATGTTTCTAACTATTACTTTCCTTATATACATAATGTATAAGGAAAGTATTGTGACGGGGTCAAAAACTCGAAATCGAGTTTTCGACGGGAGAGCACGTTTCAAGCATCCCTGATCGCGAACCAAACATTTTTAAAGTGATGTCTGTGTGTGTGTGTGAAAGTATGTGTGTGTGTGTATGTCTGTGTGTCAGTGAGTCTGTGAGTCTGTGGAGACGATAACTGACGAACGAATGGACCGATTCGAACCAAATTTGGTACAAAAATCACAATCCGTAAACACCGGATGCCTTTTTTTTTTTAATACGTAATCGAATGTTCAGAACCCCCCCTAAATTTTCGAATAAAATTTTGAAAAAATCGTCAAAAAATCAAAACCACTAATAAAGTTATGCAAATAGACATTTCTTATGTAATTTTTCATTAGAAAACGATTGACATAAATTTTAGAACGCTAACATGAACCGTTCTCGAGATATTGCACATTTTTCAAAAAAATTAATAAAAAGTCATATAAAATGAAAAAAAAATATTTCCTATTGAGAAACATGTTCACTCTTCATATGTAATACCATGTGATAAATTGGGTGACATCATTCTCGTGGATCTAGCTCGTTCCATTCATGAAAAAAGATACTTTGAGTAATACTTTTGTATTTGAATGCCAATAGTCATTTATGTGCTGTAAGAATAACTTATTTCTTCATCCATAACGCTTGGCGAGATTTTGGCAGAATGTCGCCAATTTGGCGACTTTTTGAAATGTTGCCAAATTAACGAAAATCTCGCCAAATGGAAAAAAATGACGCTAAATCAATGAAAATGACCATTAATTGTCGAAAATTCAATATCTTGGAAAGAATATTAGTATCTACTATAAGAAAAACCTATTTTTTTACTGTAAAAGTAGTAAATTCATTACATTATATAAGGAAAGTCATGTATTGCCCACATCAGATTTTTTTATTAATGTTTTTGAAAAGGCATAAACCTTCCTATATGCAGCATATATGCTTGGTAAAAACCATGTGTGTGTGTATGGGGGGGGGGGGTCTCTGCAGACTGAACAAGATGGAGTTTAGGGTCTATTTTTCATAGGTTAACATGGAAAAAGGAAAAAGTGAAACAAGCCGCTGGGGGGAGAATATCATCTTAAGTCCCACTCTCCGCACAAGTTTTTGAAGAAGCTGATATGTCCATTTTTTTTTAAAATTACATTGATTAAATTATGTTTAAATTACTTTGTGCAATTCACATCATCTCAAAGAAAGGACCTTAATCTTTGATGATAGGTTCAGATGATCATTTATTTCAAATCTAAGAACATTTAACATAAATACTTGTTCAAAATACTTCCGTGTGGGTTTCATTTGCCAGAGATAAATGTTTCTGTGAAATACATTTCGCATAAACTCTGGATATCGAAGAAAACTCGATTGTAATAACAACACTAAAATCTTTGTTGATCACTAAAACAAATTTTAAGAAATCATGCCATAATTTTTTCTAATTTCTGAAAATTAATGTACAATATATATGTACTGTGGTAATTAAAACTTGGAAGGTCTGATAAATTTCCTCAAGTATATTTTAAGAAGCCTAGTCCAATGCAGACATACTAGAGGTAATTGCAGTTGATATATCTTTCTGTATGTATTTGTATGTATGAGAGTAATGCATATTAGTCCTATTCACACAATAGTTCAAGAACAAATCAAGCAATTTAAAGAAAAACTTTATATGATTGTTGCAATCTGTGAATACTGGAACCCTATTGATCTTGAATACATCACTCTAAAATCATTTTATGAATAATTTTTGTCATAAAACAAATGACACACACACTAGTTTAGGATTCAAGTTATGGTACATGTGTTAAAAATATTTTTGAAAAACAAAGTGTAATTTAAATTCCATCATAATAATTAAGTGAATTGACCTTTTATGTAAAATAATGTACAACAAATTGATTCAGGCCATAAAGTAGTCGAAAGTACCAAATAGTATTCCATTTAATATGATATCCAAATTATATTTCTATAGGACTATTACATGTGTCCATAAATGAGTTCAATAATAAGATTTAAGTACTTCAAATAGAGATATATGGCATAGTCATCAAAATGCCAAATTTCAATATACAAGATATTGATTTAATGCAAATAATATAATTTTATGGATCTTGCATGTGATTATAGGCTATTAAAGAAGTACATTCATTGTAGAGGTGTATGGAAAGTAATATAGTGTTCACACACACTATATATGTATTTTTTTTTAAGAATTTGATTTTACTTGTATTATTGATTGTACCAGTGATTTATCATTTATATATATATATATATAATGTATAAAGAGAAAGTAAAAAATGGAAAAAAGAAGGAAGGCATAGCGAGTAGCTTATTTAAAGGCTGTAAGAGGTTGTGACCTTACACCCCAGTTATCAACATGCACGTCATAAATGCCGTGGCATTGCACTCCTGGACGCCAGCACTGGCTGAAGTCAACCTCCAAAGTGATAATAACAATTATCACAAGACCTTTAGAGAAAGAAAAGTCCAATGAAAATACTTAGTCTATCACTTTATCGTATACAAGTCTGTCAGACGGCTTGTGGCTTCCTAAATATAACTGTGTGGTATCGTTTTGCGGTCTGGTTATTAAGGTAAATCATACTCATTTTTTGCAATCCATCAACAACCAAGATGATATAATATTGATTTTAATTTTAAACAATATTCATTATTTTTACCATGAAAATTATTCATATAATGTTTCATAAAAGGTTTGGGATATTGCTGTTGGTATGCTTGTTGGAGTAATGCTTCGTCATAATGAATACGGATGACGTCGTGTTTTATGATTCTTTGTATTCTAGCCAATCCTCCTAAGAATACATTTCTAAAGATGTTTAAGTGAAGATTGGAATTCCAATGTATAATGCCTGTGATGGGTATACCAAAACTTTTTCTTTTATCATATATAGTAAAACTGACTGGCATTCCACTAAAGTCTATGCATAAATCCAAAAATTCCACTACATTTTTATGTGTAGTTGGATTTTCTTTTAAGATGCTGGGTAAAAATCAAAATTCATTTTATAATTCTCATCTTCATATCCAATTATCAAATCATCCACATAACGCAGGTATATAATTTCGTTATTAATAAGAGATTGGTTTTCATAAAAGTTGAGGTATAAATCTGCAAGTATAGACGAGCACCCCCCTCCCAAGGGGATGCCTTTAATTTGCTTATAAAAAGAAATGCCATTAAAAAGGTAGTTTTCTTTTATGACAATATTGATTAAAGACTTGTATTTAATGAATTCTATTGTTTGCTTCATGTCAAATTCTTCATATAATAGGTTTAAGATATGGGATAGGTCTTCAAGATCAATATTGTTGACGAGTTCCTGAAAATCAAATGTTTTGAAGTATAATTTATTTTTTTGATATTTTAAAGTCTTCATAACTTCTTGACTGTTCTTGATAATGTAGTTTCCTCTGTTGTTAATCTGTTTCATTAGAGGTTTCAAAAGTTTGAGTAGAAATGTATTGACCGTGGTCAGGTAAGTATTAAATCCAGCTGTAACAGGTCTGAAACATGTAGGATTTTTATACAATTTCAGTATATTAATTAAATAAGGGTACTTAATTTTGCTTGTGTGTTTTATACCTGCTTTTAAATATAAAGCTTTGATCCTATTATTTATTTCTTGGTGGGGTATGTTGATTTTTCGATATAGCATCACGTTTTCATAATTGGCTTTTAAGGTTTGAATATAATAGTATTTACAAGTAAAAGCATAATTGCCTGATACTTTATCAGTGTATGCAATAATGAACTTATCTTGAATTATCCTGAGATTCTTGATATTCAATTTGCAACATTCAAAGGGTTGATAAAAATGTTGATAATATATCTTGAAGTCGTTGCATATCATATCTCGCCATTTATTGAATGTAAAGTCAGGTATACTGAATCGTATTGCCATATCGTATATAAATTTATCCATATTTTTCTTGAAGGTTTCGAAGGTATTTCCTTTATGTGGGTTGCGATATTTTGTCCCAAATTGAAAGGCCTGTATGAAATTTTTATTATTTAGGATGGCAATATTGCCAGTGACAATATGTCCTACTTGTGGATCTATATGTGGATTATAGGAAATATAGAAGAATGTAATTGTGAAAATAATCCACATAAATTGTGAAAATAATCCACATCTTTAATCCAAAATTATTTAGCTCATGGAGTTTGCAATATAGCTGATATAAATGAAACATTCATTGATTTTACATAAAGAAGTAGATGTTTTATCAATGAAGTTTTAAGCATAGAGTTAAATTACTTGTACCTCCATGGTTTTAAGTTTCTAAATAAAAATAAATTATTATAGTATTGTGATGAATGAAAGGAATGGGGAAATGTTTATGAATTAAATGCTGCTTTTATATTGAGAACCAGGCAATTTATATTTCGATGACGTCATTTGAATAAAATTCATTTGTTTTTGATGAAGTTTTCAAATATAATAAATTATTGTAGTATTATGGTAATTTTAAAAATATTACCAAGGCATGTATTGCATTTTAGAGATGTTTAAACCAGGCAATTTATATTTTAATGTCGTCATTTGAATAAAGTTCATTTTTTTCTATGAAGTTTTTCGTTTTCAAATATAATAAATTAATGTAGTATTGTGATAATTTTAAAAATATTGCCGAGGAATATATCGCATTTTAGAGACGTTTAAATAAAATTGCATTGAAGTTGGAAAGTGTTTCATAATCAATGCTTTATGCATGATTGATCTTTCTTGTTTGATACTTGTAAGTGCTCCCCATAGTCTCAAATATATGTTAATTGTCAAAAATTGTAAAGTAACTTAACATTAAAATGACACTGTTAGTTTGAATGATTTATTGTTGTTATTATTATTTTATTTTAGATTTTTGTGAGTGAAAAATTGGGCCAATACTATATTGAACCTCCTACCTTTGACTTAGTGGGTTCCTATTCTGATTCCAACTGCTGCATTCCTTTGATATTTGTCCTTTCCCCTGGAGCAGATCCCATGGCTGCTCTCTTAAAATTCGGAACTGATATTGGTATGTCTGGAAATAGAATTCAAAGTATATCTTTGGGTCAAGGGCAGGTAAGTTAGAAGATTCCGCTCTCTCTCTCTCTCTCTCTTTCTCTGTACAGTATTATACTGTTGAATATTGATAATTGTCAATTTTCAAGTTAAAAAAAAATTATAGTATCCAGAAACTTATGCTTGGAATAAGTTCTTAGGAGTCCAAGATTTTTAATGGATGACAGAACTGTTTAACATGATTAATGGAATTTTAATGCATATTATGTTTCTGTTTCAGAAATGACAGTGACAGGAATAATATATTGGGTTGCTTTTGTTCAGCACGTGAATGGAAACTAACATTGAAAAACAAAATATATGCTATGCATAACTCGCTTTTATGCACTAATAGGGGACACATTATTTTTAATTTTTCATTCTTATAAATAACGATTAAATGTGTGTTAGGAATGACAGATAATAATTATAATCATACAAAATGAGTAAATAATAAAAAAAAAATTTCACTTATCTGTTAATAACAAAGCTCCTAAACTTTAATCAAATGAGGAATAAAACTCTAAACAGTGTTCTTCAACTGACTTAAAATCACTGCTGTTACCATCTGGTAGATGAAAAAACGATTTTTCAGATAGCATCATTGGCCTTGAGCAGTTAATTGTCCCTATATTGTTTGTTATAAAAATGTCATACATTGCTGCTGTGCCCTTAAAATACTTGCTCTGCTTTCTGCATGCATCATAAAGAGAGAGAGAACAGCAATCAATGATTGGTTGTCTGCAGGCAGAAGTTGTATCAGAGGGTGGTAGTCAAAGAATTTAGTAAAATATGTAAACAGGGGAAAAGAAATTAAAACTATTGTAGATTAATTAATTTTCATATTTAAGCACTGGGAAGTAATTCTACTTCCTTTCATTAAACTAGTCATGACATGGTCATTTATTATTTCATATATCTTGAAACCTGTCTACTCACTGTGCCGTGAATAATGTATCATTAAGGTAAGCGGTCATTTATTACAGGAAATTTTGCATATAGGTTCAAATAGTTATTGGTAAGGTTATGGCATATTGAGTTGTATCATTTAGGAGTCTATTGATACTATATCAGTATTACTCCTCATTGCATCTGTACTGTGTCTCATCAACATCATCAATATTCTGAGCCTAAACAATTAATTTTCTGCATTTTACAATTTTAAAGTAAAAATAGTGAAAGATTAAAATAAGAAACAAAAAATTTTTTTAACATATTCTGAAAATTGTATATAAATGATAATAATAATTCAGATGTATGATGATTGTAATATAATTAGCCTAATAAAACTAAAATATAGTAGCATCCTGTTTATCTGGATCCAACAAGGGTGTGATCTGACAATAAAATTACCAATAATAAAAAAATGTAATAATTTATAAATTGCATAATACATGATCCTTATTCTCACAAATTCATAAAATTAATCATTTAATTAAAGAGTAAAAAGCCTCTGATGTTTAATCAGATTATTTCGAACATACTTTGAGATGCAGTTATTTGCAAAACTTTCAGCATTGTTAGAATAGGCTGCAGGTTCTTTAAGAAATTATTTTAACAAAACAGATAATTTTTCAAATTGCTTTTATTATAACAAAATTTATTTTGTCCCTTTTTTAATTAAAAAAATCATAAACTTGTGAAATTTTCATTATGGTACATATTAAAAGCTATTGTATTAATCATAAGTGTCATATACAAGGAGTGACATTGCCAGGAGGGTGGGATTTTGTGTGAATTGAATATCGAAGAAATTATATCTGGAGAAATTGTAAACAAAGTATTTTGTATCACCCTCTCCCCCTATTCAGTTTTTTTTTCATACAACACTACTGTATACAAGTGTATTTATATAATATATTAATGTATCAAAAAGGCAGAATTCTCACAATCCTTTAAAATAATTGAAAAGCATTTGATTTTTATTTAGGTTTTCAGGGGCCTTTAAAAGTGCTTAAATTTTACAACTGGTCCTTGATTTTTACTCTTTCATTTCAAACTTTTAGTTTTGTTGCACAGTTTTATCACTGGCTCCAATCATCTGAGTAGTTTTGCTATAATCGCTTTCACCAACTTTTCTTTCTTTTTTCATAAAATAATTTATTTCTTGTTTTTACTTTCCCATCGTAATGTATAGGGAAAGTATTGGAATCATGCCGAAAATCACAACTCGAGTTTTCGACTGATCTACAAGTTTTGGGACCTCTAGAACACGAAAAAACTATTTTTAGCATAATGTCTGTGTGTGTGTCTGTCTGTGCAGATTTTGTATCTACTGTAACTGAAAAACTAATTGATCGAATTTCATAAAATTTGGTAGTCCCTTGTGAGTGACTCTGGTGCTGATTAGATGTTGATACGATTTGGGATAAAAGAACCTTCCTTTTTTTTTTTGCGAAATGGTCATCAAAAATTGTCTGTATCCACTCTAGCTGCAAAACTAATAGACCAAATTTCACAAAATTTGGTAAATATATGCCTTGTACATTAACCTGGTGCTGATTAGATTGGGTACAATTTGGAAAAAAAGAACCTGCCTTTTTTTGCAAAATGGTCTCTGAAAATCATTAAATCTAAAAATGAAAGACTACATATGCTCAAATATAGCAATTAAATGCTTATTTTATACGTAATTTTTTATGATAAAAAGAATAAGATGAACCCCATTACTCTAGGTCTAGCCATTCTCAAAATATTTTACTTTTTTCGCAGTTTTGCTACACCATCTTTGAAAATAAGTCCAGTTACTAAATAATAATGAAAATGGAATTAAAAGTGCAAATTCAGTGTAATTTAAAATAATTATGGCTGTTATTTTGTGCAATTAAACTAAATTTAATGAATGATTGAATTATTGAAGAAATAAAGAGAATGTGAATATGAGTCTGCAGGAAAGTCATGTGCTGCCCACATCAGACTTTTTTCAATGCATGTTTGATAGCTAAAAACTTTTAATTATTTTGTTTTTAAAATTTAACAGAAACAAGTAAAACATATGGTCCTTGAAAATCAAAATTTTGGTTCTTGAAAAGGGCTTCATTTTTATTTGTGGATAAGCTATGGGAATTTTGAATTGAATAGCCGTATCAATATCCCCATCTCTTGGTTAAAAGTTTGATGTTGGAGAAATAGATTGTGCAATAATACTCTGAATACAGGTGATTACTAATACAAGTTTCACATTACTATTTTTACATTAGGATATCAATTATTGCTATATGAAGGTAATAAAAAGTATTGAAAAAGTATGGATATGTAAATTATAAGTATAGACTTATTAATGCTAGTTTTATTTTTAGGGACCTATAGCAAAGTCTATGATTGACAAAGCTCTGCAAGATGGTTCCTGGGTGGTGCTTCAGAACTGTCATCTGGCAACGAGCTGGATGAATACCTTAGAAAACATATGTGAAGAAGTAAGGATAATTCTTAGCATTTTAATTTTCTAACATGAAAAATTATAAATTAAATAAAAGTGAACATTGTGTATATATCGGGGGTCAGCAACCGACAAGTCACATAAAGCCTATGACAGTGGTTTATGCAACCAGTGACAACTTTGCATTTACATATGTGGCCCATGAACTAAAATTAAATAAATTTACAATCTGATGATCTTTTGTTTTTATATTGGAATATTTTATGCACTTTCATTTTAAAGTTTTTTTTTATCTCAAATAAGAAGTTTACATATGTAATATTCATTGATATCATTCATTTTCATAAATGATTTCTGTGAATTTTACTGAAGATATATGTTTGGAGTTTAAAACTCTTGCTGATTTGTGCTTGCAATAGGATGTATTCTAAGAATTGTGGTTTTTATGCCTAATATGACAAACATTTCAATATTATGTTTTATTGACTACTCCGTCTGCCTCACATTCAATAATCAGCAATGCAGTTTTGAAAACCATCAAAATGAGTACTAAAGACCTATTTGGAAGTTAGATGAGCATTATTAAATTTTCTAGCTGCAAGTCCTGTTAAATGATAAGAAAAATAAAAAGGTGTGGTATTATTAGCAGATAAGAGTTTGTTTTTCATACTCTCAAATTTTATCATATGCAACTTTTTGATGAGTACAATTTTATTAAATATTAAAACTTTAAAGTGAAATGTTTAATGCATCTGCTAACATATTAGGACATTCCTTTATGATGTATAGTATGTATTCACATATACTTATAATGCCTGATACAGACGTAGTGAAAATTGTGAAGTAACATAATAAAATTTTTAAATATGATCAGCACTTTTAATATTTTTATAATGAAAGTTTTATTTCTATATATGCTGGCAATAATCAAATAGACAAACTACTTCCTTCCAGACCTATTTACCCTTTTTTAAACCTTATATTTTAGTTCAAAATGCACATGTAAACACAGCCAATAAAATGCAATACCTGTACTTTCACATTTGCATCATGTTTTTATTCTGTTCGTAAATGAGTTCAAAATGTTGTTACGCATTTATTTAAGTGGGGCGCGGTAGCCCATTGGTTAGCGCGCTGGAGTTGCACACGGTAGGCCCGGGTTCGATTCCAGCCACTGCCAAAACTGCCGCCGTGTTCATGCGGAGTACGATCACGTTAAACATGTGGGTCCGAAAGTCCTTCCGAGAGGTTGGTGGTAGGGGAAGGAGGGTACGGTCCCTGTGGATGCCTCCCCCACTGGGTTCCGGTCTAAATTGGGTGGCACTTCCCGACCGTCCAAACAGTTACCTTACACCTTTCTGGTAGGTCGGACGGTCTGGGTTTCAACAACAACAACATTTATTTAAGTGACACACACTTTGAAGCTTTTACATTAAAGTAAGTATTTTTGATTTGACATGAACAATTATCTACAATAAAAATTGAAGCATAATGATTTTGTATGAAGTTTTAGATTTTCAATCATCTTATTTTCTAAATTTCAAATACCTTCTGCAAAGTAAAAATATTATTTAAAATAAAAATTTTTAAAGTTTCTAATGCTATACTCCACATATTTCAGCCATCATATTTGTTTGTTTCTTATAAATTTCTTAAAAATCACTGTAAAGTGGCAACTATTCGAAAAAGATAATTAAAGATTGCTACAATTAGAAAGAAAATAGCATACAAATATTACAATATCATTTTTTGAAATTAAAATAATGATCAGATCAGGGAAATGCATGTCCTATTCTAATTTTTCATATTCAGAGTTTCAATTATTTCACTGTAAGAAATCATCCATTTAGCAAAAGCAAATAAGCTACTAAATAATCAATTAGTATGGAAACATGTCAACTAATTAATTAATACATTAAAATCAAAGACAACCAAAAAATAGGTTTAAGAGTCTTTTATTAAAATCTCCTTTTCCCGATGTATAAAATCACATGGCCATAGTGCTTTCGGGCAAATTTATGTCCTTCATTTGTGGCGAAGTGATTATACATCATGAAAAGGAGATTTTGATAAAAGACTTTTAAACCAATATTTTGGTTGTCTTTGATTTTATACTAAGTAATCTCCTATTATACATAAGATCTGGATGAACTTTTATTATTACATGTGTTACAATTATATTATAACGATATAAACATTTTTTTTTAAATGACAAATCTAAAATGAAACAAAAGATTCTGTATAAATTTTACATTTATATATATATATATACATACATACATACATATTTCTGACACTAGATCAATATTTTCTATAATTAGGTTTCAAACTTAAGATTTTTTTACTAGATAACCGTTGATACTTTAACAAAAAACAAAAAAAAATCACTGGGGAAAATGTTTTGTGCTTAAAGTTGTAAACTAAAAGTTGCTCATGTTTTTATAATATATTTATAAATATCTCTTACACAGGTTATTACACCAGATAAAACAGATGTACATTTTCGTCTGTGGTTGACCAGTTATCCCTCTGACACATTCCCTGTATCCATATTGCAAAATGGTATGTTTATTTCTTTGCATTCTCTTGTTACTCTCACTACAATACATGGTAATGTATAGGGAAAGTATTGGAATCGTATCGAAAATTGAAACTCGAGTTTTTGACAGATGTACATGTTTCGAGCACTCTTGAACATGAAGAAACTATTTGTAGTGTGATGTCTCTCTGCGCGATGTATGTATCCACTCTAGCTAAAAAACTGATTGATCAAATTTCATGAAATTTAGTACATAAGTCACTTATGGATTGATTACCCTGGTGCTGATTAAATTTTGGTACTATTTGGAAAAAAGAATCTGCTTTTTTTTTGTGGAATTGCCCTCAAAAATCTATATATTCTGTCTGGCTGAAAATATAATTAACCAAATTTCACAAAGTTTGGTGGATAAATCACTTGTGGGTTACCCTGTTATCCTGGTACTGATTAGATGTGTTGATATGATTTGGAGAAAAAGAATCTGCCTCTTTTCTGAAATGGCCTGCAAAAATCATCAAAATCTAAAATAATAGAATACATATTCTCAAATGTATTCATTGAATGTTTATTTTATACGTAATTTTTGACGGTGAAAAGAATTAAACCAACACCTTAATTCTAGGGCTAACCATTCTATAGATATTTTATTTTTTCTCATTTTTAACATGTTACCTTTGAAAACATGTTCAGTCACCAAATGAAAAATAAATTAAATTACAATTGCGAATTCAGTGTAATTTTCAACAATTATCCATGTTGTTTTGTGCAATTAAACTTAATTTAAGGAATTGGGAAAGAAAGAAAGCGAAAATGAATTTCTGTCTGTAGGGAAAGTCATGTGCTGCACACATCAGATTTTGTTACATGTGCTCATGAAGTGTACACTTGCCTCATGCTTAAATTGGATGAAGAATAGACCAAGGATGCAAATGCAGAAAAAACTGGAGAAACTAAATTGCTTACTTACTGTGATATTATAATCTCAATAGAAAAATGAATTAAACTTCAAATATAAGTAAAAATTTATTATCTTGATATACTAATTCCCAAGTGTCTGTCTATCTGTCATGTCTTTGTAAGGCACTTCCCGAACAGATAGATACAGACTTAAAATTTGATATGTAGGTAAATAATTTGATAGAAAGCCTAGAAAATCAAAAATTTCAAAAATGTTCATTTGAGGTGCGTCCTCTATACCAGTGCTTCTCAACCTTTGTGAAACTATGGACTGGTAAATCCTTTTTTTTATAAGACAAGGGCCTGATCCCAACAAATTGACTCATAAATATCTTTTAAATTTTTTTAATTCATACATTAAGCTAACATAAGTATTAATAATTAATCAGGGCATAATTATAATGTGTATTAGTACATTTATGTATATGGTGTGGCATGCTGACAAATATAAAATTACATTTAAATAAGCTATCAATCACTGAACTAATGACATCATGTGGCATATTCATATTGTAATTTCCTGAGACCAACACCATTAAATTAATGTATGCTACTTTTCGTTGGTATTTCCCTTTCTTATCACCAAAAATTTATAATATTATTCAATATAAAATGGATTATTGTACTATTAAATTGATTTTACTGATGTTGGTTTGGGAAAAAAAAAACAGTATTGAGAGAGAAAAATATTTATCCATTGTAATTCACCATAGAAGTCAGCTGAGTAGCTTCATATTAAAATGCAGCTTGGTCACTGACATTTGCTACACAGACTTTTTGATTCTGAGCTTTTCGACACATTCCCGAATATTATTCTCTTTAGAATATTTTCACTGTAAAACATTTATTCATAAAAAATACTTAGAAAACTAAAACGATAAATTCCAAGAGAATCTCTCACGGCCTGGTACTGGCAGCACAAATAAAAAATCCAAAAATTCAGAAATATCGAAAACCATCGATCCAGAGGCTTCCAGATGATTAATCCATTACTGTGTTAAATCAGTCCAGAGGATTCCGAATGATTAATCTGCTACTGTGTTACATAATAATTTTTAATTGGTTAACTTCACTTTTTGTCATTTTTGCCAGACATAGTGTATTTAGTTAATATTAAAATTTAATTTTATCCGAATTTTCTATAATCTGGAATATTCTAAAATCTGGAAACTGCAATGCTCGGATGATTCTGGATTTTAGAAGTTGTACTGTATGTGTTACTCTAGTAGTACCACATAAAACATGTATGATTTAGGGAATAAATGCAAAGTGCTGTGTTCTAAATGGGATAGGAATTTAAAATTTTGTTCACATTTCAATTATTTGATTCTCTGGGAAAAATCAAATTTTTCAAAAATATTTATTTCAAGGAAGCTTGATCCCCAAACCTCCAAACTGCAAAATGATAGAAAAACTGCTCAATAAAATCCCAGGGAAGAATTGAATTTTCCAAACATGTTCATTTAACGAGGTGCTTCATATCAGAAATGTTTAAAATACAAAATGATTGCAAAATGCACATTTTGATTGCCGTAAAATAAGTAATGCAATCTCTTAAGTGAGATAGAGATTTAAAATTTGGTGCACAGGGACCTTGCGAAATTTGATACTGTATTATCCATTTGTATAAAATTTTTATTACCTGTTTCTAAATCATTTTCTGATTGTTATAGGTGTGAAAATGACAAATGAACCTCCCAAAGGCTTGAAAGCAAATTTATTCAGATCATACATTAGTGATCCTATTTCAAATCCATCTTTTTATGAAGGTTGCGATAAAGTAAGTATTTTTTTATCTTTAGTGTATAAAGTTGTTTCATTGCATTCACTATATGGTGACATTAGTTGATTGGTTGGCTTATTTGATACTTTATCTTACAATCTGACATCCTATTTCGGGCTGTCTTATAATCTAGACATCCTACAGAGTGCATATGGGTGCTTGAAAATTGGGAAAGTACTTGAATTTTAGATGACCATTTTCAAGGCCTTGAAAGTACTTGAAAATTCCAATTTCCTTATTTAAATCCTTAAAAGTACTTGAAAAGGGGAGGGATGAAAGGTTCTGTATACCCGCAGCATTGTATTTTTTCCCAAGACATTCTGCTTTCCCTGGAAATTTCCCTTACAGTTGCGCTGTTCCCGAAAATTTCCAAAGCAACATCTGTTTTGTTTTTTTCCAGAAATTTCTTAAACAATAAACACTAAAAGTAGTTTGCTATTAATTTTTCCTTACAGAAGCTCATACAACTTAATGATGAGTTGATTGACGTCCTTGAAAAAAAATTATATGGTACTTGAAAGTCCTTGAAAAGTGCTTGAAAATTTTGTAAGAGTGTACTCACCTTGATCCTATTTTTCATACTTTTTATACATAATTCCATAAGAAAATCTGGACAATTTTTTTTTTAATTAGATGCCTTTATTGTAGCCCCCTCTTACACCTTTGTCCAAGAAATGAGATAGGTCTAACTAGTGATGGTCAAGCTGATGTGGTGTGTTTATACTACATATTGTGTAGATAGTAAAATTATATAATTTATTTGTTCTGTATTACCAGAATATTTAAACATTTATGGTGGATGTAAATGAACATGGAATATATCATTTTGAGTAAGAATTATAGAATGGACTATTCTTATACAGATGCAGAATAAGTAAGAATAGAATATTCTTCATGAAATTTTGTGTAAGAATTTGAATAGAATATTACGCAGAATAAGTAGGAATGGAACATATTATTTTGAGTGAGAATTATAGAATAGAATATTCTTAATAAAATTTTGTGTAAAAATTTGAATAGGTTATTCTTACACAAAATAAGTAGGAATTGAATATATCATTTTGAGTAAGAATTATAGAATACCATATTCTCATACAGAATAAGTAAAAATTGAATAATTTTATGTAAGAATTTGAATAGAATATTTTTGTAGAGAAAAAATAGGAATAGAATATAACATTATAATTTTGAGTAAAAATTATAGAATAAAATATTCTTATACAGAATAAATAAGAATAGAATAGTCTTAATAATTTTATTAATTATCCTTTACTCAATGTCCTTATTTATGTATAATTTTATACTTGCAAAACCTGTCTAAAGATTCCCAAGACTACAATTGTGCTCTTTTTACAGATAACAGCATTCATAGACCAGTTTCATTCTTTTTATGCACTCTTCAGTATAGAATAGCCAGTATCCAAATTCAGTCTTATTACACAGCCAGCATGAAATTTAATGCAACTGTGTAGTAGGACAAAGTTTGTCAGTATTTAAGCAGATTTTCAAATTTGTTGCAGCTTTTCTAGCTATCATTGCAAGTATCAATTATTCCATATTGAACAGCAGCATATAAAATTGTGAAATTTATCCATAAATGCTGTTTATCTGCAGTTGGAGGACAATCCATATATTTTTTTATTTATGTTTTCTGTTTGTAAACATCTAAAATTAACAAATTTGACTGTGTACCACATTTTGAAATTCTGTTACATTATCGATGTTACAACATTGTGTTACAGTATTAATACAATGAGGAACAATATTGCTATACATCACTACAACCTTACAGTTTCGGGTAGGTCAAACATTCTGGGTCGAAGAAGAATACATAAGTACATCACTATGGGATGGGGCAGCCAAGTGGTTAAATTATGGGGATTGTGTTCAGATGACTCGAGTTCAATTCTCAGCTCTTCCCAAACTGACCCTGTATTCACATGAAGTATGGGCACTTTATATATGTGGGTTCGTAAGTCCTGAGAGAGTGGTGATAGGAAAATTGAGAATATGATATGTCACCCCCACTGGATTCTGGTTTAAATTGAGTGGCACTGTCCCAGCTGTCTAAACATATACCTTACACCTTCTGGTAGGTTGGACGGTCTGGGTCCAACAAATAAGCAATATATCACTACAATATGTAATGTTCTGCAGTATCAACAAATCATACAAAGTTGCAAAATCAAATGGTGCAATTTATAAAATTCTAATTTTTATTTCTGGGACACCAACATATCACTAACACACTTGTGTGTAAAGATTTTGATATTTTGTTATAATACTTATATCTGAATTATTAATATTTTCAGTTGGATGTATGGCACAAGATGCTGTTTGGATTGTGCTTCTTTCATGCACTGGTCCAAGAGAGGAGGAAGTTTGGTCCCTTGGGCTGGAACATTCCGTATGAGTTCAATGAATCAGATTTGAGGATTAGCATGACACAGCTTCAGGTTTGATATTTGATCTTGTATTAAAAATTATTGTTTTGGTTATTAGTTTTATTGACTGTGCTTAAACATATTGAATACGTAAGCATATATTATTAAATATGCTTAAGCATGGGTATTGAATATGTAAACATATGTTATTGAGTATTAAGCATATGTATTCAAATTTTGAGTTCCATAATTAAGGAATTAATTCACCATCTTGATGACCCCAAATAGTATTGTATATTGAGGAACTTGCATTAAAAATTACTCTTTTGGTTATTAGTTTTATTGACTGTGCTTAAACATATTGAATATGTAAGCATATATTATTAAATATGCTTGAGCATGTGTATTGAATATGTAAACATGTTATTGAATATTCTTAAGCATATGTATTTACATTTTGAGTTCCATAAGTAAGAAATGAATGCAGAGTCTTGGTGACCTCAAATGATATTATATGTTGAGTAACTTGCATTAAAAATTACTGTTTTGGTTATTAGTTTTATTGAATGTGTTTGAGCATATTATTGAGTATGTAAGCAAATATTATTAAATATGCTTAAGCATGTGTATTGAATATGTAAACATATATTATTGAATATTCTGAAGCATATGTATTCACATGAGTTCCATAATTAAGGAATGAATTCACAGTCTTGGTGACCCCAAATAGTATTATATGTTGAGAAACTTCTGTATGAACATCTTGCATTACTGCAAAGCACCCTTTCAAGCTACCAGGACTTTAATCAACCACTTAGTCTGAATATAAATGAATTTTAACAGAAAGTTAATTAAAATAATTGTGTTTAATATAATAATAAGTATAATTATTATAATAATAATTATAAATGTAATAATGATTACATTTAAATTAATTTCAGATGTTTCTGAATGACTATGATGAGCTGCCACTAGATGCACTTACGTACTTAACTGGAGAGTGCAATTATGGTGGACGCGTCACTGATGATAAAGATCGAAGGCTTCTGTTGTCCTTGCTTTCCATTGCCTATACCCCTGAAATTATCAGTGAAAAAAACTACAAGTATGTTGAGTACAGAATATGAATTTGCACACTAACCATTAGATTAGGGGTGCGGTAGCCCTTTGGTTAGCGCGCTGGAGTTGCACTCGGTAGGCCCGGGTTCGATTCCAGCCACGGCCAAAACTGCCGCCGTGTTCATGCGGAGTACGATCACGTTAAACATGTGGGTCCGAAAGTCCTTCCGAGAGGTTGGTGGTAGGGGAAGGAGGGTACGGTCCCTGTGGATGCCTCCCCCACTGGGTTCCGGTCTAAATTGGGTGGCACTTCCCGACCGTCCAAACAGTTACCTTACACCTTTCTGGTAGGTCGGGCGGTCTGGGTTTCAACAACAATAACAACTAACCATTAGATTGAAAACTATGCATATTGATATTTAATTTTCTGATTAAAATTCCATGAAAAATAATGACATTTTCACTGAACATTTCTGTACTATTACATGTTGATTACTTGTGGGCCTAAATTGCCTGTAGGAACCAACAGTTAACGTACCAATCAATACTCGTGATTTAAGTTGGTTCTGTTTTTCCCAAATTCTGAGAATTCAATAGAGTTCTAAATTTTTCACATTTTCCTTTCAACATTCCTAATTATGTTAATATTGTTTCCTGTTTGGGGCATGTTAATGTTTTTCCTGGATTTGGAAATTAGTCTTTTGAAAAACTTATGTATTCTAAATTGCTTCCCCCTTTGCCAAACATGATTTTTTTTTTTATCCAAACATGTCCTGTCATTATTTTGGATATCCTTTAAACTTTAACTCTTGTGACCAGGGCCGAGTCATAATAAGGCAATTTGATTAATATATTAATCTAGTTAAATGTGAAGAGTTTAATAGGAGAAATTGAAAATATAAAATTGATATGAATGTGTCCCTGTGGTCCAATGGTCAAAGATGTCGGTATGATGACTCAAAAGTTACTGGTTCGAGTTCATCCAGGTACAGTTGTTTCTTTTTCTGAACAATTGTCTTCTAGTTTTCTAAATTTCATTCAAAGTAAATTGATTTGTGAATAACATAAAATACAGATGATCATTTCGGAAGCATGTAGTTTTCTTTTTCAGTATGAACACGCCAAAAGCTGAATGCCAAACATTAAAATATTTATATATAGAAATAGTTACATCACCTGATGTGGCAAAAAAGAATTAAACTATGATACCAAGCAAGGAACTAGAGGAAATAGAAATGGAGAGCAGAAAAAAAAAGATAGAAAATCAGATTAAACATTTAATTTGCTTCTTATGCCTTTTTCTGCTCACCACATTTTGAAAATTTTATTTGCTTGAGTTCCTTGTTTTAGTTATTCGCTTATTTTTTCTTTCACAACATCAGGTGGTATAATCACTGCTATATTTCGTCCATAAGATTTTTATTTAGCATTCCACTCTTTCTGAATGCCAAATGAACACAGTGTTTACACTGAAGGAAAAAAGTCCATATTTCCAAAATGATCAGTTAATTTGCTTTTTATATTTTATTGCTGCAACTAAGAGTATGTAGTAATTAATCATTTTGTTTTACTGGAGTTGTAGTTTTGAAACATATTTTTCTTATTTAACATGTATAAATTAGACGACCCAAGTAGTGGAGTTTTTATGGCTTGTACTTAATCCTCCTTTAGCATGGTCACATACTCTCTGCAGAATCCATCAGCGTAACACTCTGCAACATTATTTTCTTCTATAGCAGTTTATATCTAATATTTTCAGCCAAAAAGTCAAATTTTTTTAAAAAGACCCTAAACCCTCAAAAGTCAGACAATTTTCATAAAAAAATCACTGTATTGCTTGGTGATAACTAATATTTATTAACTAATATTTCTTGTAAATCCATTTTTCAAAAAATGTGTACAAAGTGATCAAAATATCTAAAAGATGTAGATAAAAGTATGATAGTATATATAGAATATTCAGATATTTATGATTGAAAAATTCATTAATGAGTCTTGAAATGCAGTTAGAATAGTTTTAATAAAATTACAAAATATCGTACTAAAAGTCATTCACAATATAGTTTTCCTGTAGTTATATTGTATGTTATACATTATACTTGAATAAATGGCCTTATTTTTAATCATACGGAAATATGCAAATAATAATGTTGTAGATCAAATAGTAGATCAAAATGTGACCATGAAGAGTCTTAACAATTAAAATTAACTATAGTGTGGCTCAACTCGACTTTCTCATACCAGAATCCATTTTATTTTATTTTTCTTTATTCCCCCACCCCCCCTGGCATCATAAGTCCAAATGCTTACAATTATAGCATACTACCTGGGATTGAAAACATCTTTCAATTAATACCATACTTGACAATATACCACCCGAGCTATCTTTCAAAAGCAGCTATCTTTCACAACAATCATTGAAGACATTAAATCTCGTGATCATTGAGCCATAAATAAATCATTTTATGCATGATTATGTCAAATCTTGTTCTATGCTGCTATGTTAAACAAATATAAAATTTTGAATAAATTTCTAAGTTTTCACTCATATTTAAAAAAAGTCTTTCTAATTCTAGATTTTTTTTATTCATGAAAAGCCATTAATATCTGTAGCCACTAGCGTGTACACAAAATATCGACTACAGGAAGGCAGACAGGTGGACCTCACTTCAAAAATGGTCCAAATGTGTTCAGAAGATCTTAGAACATATATTGGCATCAAAATCTCGAATTCCAAAATTTTCGTGAAAACAATACTTCCTCTATACTATTACATAGTGTGAGAAAGTAAACATATTTATTATATGATACCTAGTTTCTTGTATGATTTAAATATCAAGAAATGCATTTAAATTTTATATAGTATAATCTTAGTCATTTGTTTGGTGAATGAGTAATATTTTTCTATATTGAGACAATTAGTTTTGAAGGAACTTGCAAAAAATCTATGCAATCTATTTTGTTGTTAGAGTGGTAACCCTTATTGACTACCCAGTGCAATGTTAAATAGAATTGCAACAGCAATATTTAAAATATAAAAATATATACCACAGTTTTTCTGTTTTGCCTTTTAAAGTGTAAAATGGCTGATGATTTATTTTCCAAATTACTTAAAGACAATATTTACTATGAGTTTATATTTTTGAATTTTGGATAATTTTTCACCATTTGCAGATTTTCTGAAAGTGGCCATTACTGCATTCCAACAGATCTGGAACAGAATGATTTTGTGGAGTATATCCGAAGTTTGCCAATTAATCCCCATCCTGAAGTTTTTGGATTACATGAAAATGCTGATATTACTAAAGATAACCAAGAGACACAACAAGTAGACTATTTTAATTGATATTAGTTTGTTTAAGATGTTAATTTGATGACTAATAATTTGTTGTGATTCAAGACATTTTATAAAATGTACAGATTTTGGATTTTAAAGTATATGCAAAAGCTTCAAAAGATCTATTTAAACAAGGAAGTTATCTAGTTCTCTTTGTTTAAAGGGCGATGGAAAACCCTACTCAACTATATTTGTTTCGGCAAGAAAGTTATCTTTGATTAAGGGGAGATGAAATATTTATTTACCAAACTTTAAAGTACATATATATATGTGTCTGTGTGTATATATATATATATATATATATATATATATACAGGGTGTCCCAAAAAGATTGAAATGTGCTTTAATTCTTTACTTGTTGGAGATAAGTGGACAATGTAATTCACAAAAATGTTGAAAATAAAGTAGGAAATAAGACTACGTTAATGAAATAGTCCCATTAATTTCCAAAAAGTTACACCTTTTAAATTTTTATACAGCTCCCTTAGGCAAATTTGGTCAATCAGAAAATTTTTATTTTCAATACAAAATCATTAAAAAAAAAAAACGCATATCTGTATCTTTAAAATTGAGCGAGTTATATTTAATTGAAAATTATCATTTGGATAGCAATGTTTTTTGTGTCTGAATGTAGATGGCAGCACCACACATTAGGAGCAAGTCGCATAAGGAACTAGGAAAACTGGTTAAATTTTCAAGCCACTGACAAAACTTTTCAAATTAAATTATGATAATTATTAACGTCACCAATTAGTGACAGAGACAGCATTCTGATGAGAAAGCAACTATACACATATTTCATTGATGCAGCTGGTTTCTCCTCAGAGACCCCGGGCCAAACAGCACAGGAGCAGAGAAAAATATTTCTGCACTCCACAAAGTTTATTGATAAGACAGCATTTGCTCTTCACAAAAGCACAAAATGATTTATCACTGTAAACAAAATGATAATTGGCCTTGTGGCCACTTCCAACAACTGTAATTTGAGCAGCAGACCGTTGAAATGCAACAGTGCCCCGTAGGAGTGTGGACGATGGAAAATTCCTGGCTAACCCAACACTCAATGGAACAGCCACCCAGCAGTAGCACTGAGTGATGAGTTTATTGATATCGGTGTATAGGTGATGATGCAGAAACTGTAGCTGAGAAAAACTGCAGCACTGTAGCCTGGCAGAACTTTCACTTTACTGGCATATACACTCCGAGAAACAACAGATTGGTAATGCTGGGATGGCAGAGCAAGACCAGAAACACTTTGCATTAATTGTTGGCACAAAGGTTTAACACAAAAGACGTGGTTGCATGGCAGACTCAAAACATTAAAAGACAAAGAAATAGAAAATCCTCTCACTGGTAACCGCAGGTTACAGGTGCCCTAGTATGAGCTCCAGACTGCAACACCCCAGAATCTTGTGACCACCTCAAGCTGATGCTTGGAATAGTATGCCCCGCCAACGAGATTTTCATTTCTCAGAAGCCGCCAATCTTGGCGAGTGAAAATTTGCACGTCATATCAAGTGCCTATACTTACTTCGTATAAAAAAATAGAATGCCTACCCAAAAACAAGCGGCACAAGATAGCCTCAAAATTTGCAACCCTGGCTACCCTGAACCCACGTTAATTCACAGCTAAAGAATGTCCGTAGGCACACCAAAACATCTGTTATTAAGATTATAGCTGGACAAGGAGCTATTTACATTAAAAGATGCACTTTTCATTGATCTGCTGAATAAAGTGTCCGATCGAAAGGGAAAGAGTGAGGCCGCAAAGAAAACTGTATAGGGGACACTAGTGAAGGGGTAGAGATTAGAAAGATATATTTAGCATTTGCTGATGAATTGCACATAATTTAGAATATTAGGATGCTAGAAAGGGATAATAAATTAACGTTAATAAGAGATAAATCGCTGAAATGCACATTAACAATAAATTAATTTAGAATTTTAAAGGGAAGGGGAAAATTATGAATTTTGAACTTTTATTAATTTGGAAAACTGCATCATCCAAAATAATCATAACACAGGTCACACAGATATGCATCTTACATCCTATCTGCCACACTATTATGTGCACCATATTGCTTAAGGCCAACGGCCCTACCTTGCTGAAAACACCGGTTCTCGTTAAATCACCGAAGTCAAGCAGCATTGGGCGCGTTTAGTACTTGGGTGGGTGACCATCTGGGAACACTGTGTACTGTTGGCACTTTTCGGGTGCGGTAGCCCGGTGGTTTGCACGCTGGATTTGCACGCTGCCACAACTGCCGCCGTGTTCATGCGGAGTACGATCACGTTAAACATGTGGGTCCGTAAGTCCTTCCGAGAGGTTGGTGGTAGGGGAAGGAGGGTACGGTCTCTGTGGATGCCTCCCCCACTGGGTTCCAGTCTAAATTGGGTGGCACTTCTCGGCCATCCAAACGGTTACCTTACACCTTTCTGGTAGGTCGGACGGTCTGGGTCTCAACAACAACAACCATATTTCGTAAATGATTTAATGGTAATGAATAATGTTACTGCTATTGTATTATATATTGTAACTAGGGTAGAGTTTTTTTCTCAAATTTGGTCTGGGGATGTCATACTTGCCATACCGCAGCATTCGCCACTGGGAAATTCATGTATATTACCTGCATTATAGATCTGTGAGTTTAATTGTAATGTACACATAGTACACTAAGCTTATTTTAAAAATTAATTTTCACTTAGACTCATGCTTCCAATCAGTGGCGAATTAACATACCGGCGAATGCCGGGGGCCTCTCTTCAGAGGGCGGCTTCATTTTGAACAAAAAGTAAAAGTCAATTCTTCAGAAAGTACTTTGCAGGTACAGGACTGTTTTACTTTTGTACAACATTTGTACACTTTCTTCGCAGCATCAACCCACAGATGGGATCAATTAATATCTGCTCTGTCTTCAGGTTCAAAGTGAAGAATAGTTAAAAAATTATCAGATACACGGTGATCAGCTCAATCTGATGCTGTTTATGTTCTTAATAATGGTTATACTTGCATAAAAACTGCTTTACAGTCCTTAACCCTTTCGCGATGAATGGCACGCTCAGGTGCCAGCTGCGAACTTGCATTCAAGGACGAACGGCACGCCCATGGGCCGGAGGAAATTTTACCCTAAAGGACGACTGGCACGTATTGGTGTTTCTATGTGGAACGTTTTAATTTGAATGTATTTGTCTCCTAGATGGCGTTAAATGCCCATGGAAGCAATTTAAATGTATTTTGTAGATGTTTGACCTTGGCACAAGGAGAATCCAATGAATTATTTCTCCATTTGGAGCGGTGAAACACATGGTTCTGTAAAGTAAACAGAGCACTTCTCGTAGCATCAACAATTTTATAATTGAGTTCCGGGTCTCGTTCTGATTTTGTCTTTTATTGATTTCGTTGTTGAATTAGAGGTATATAAGAGGGGTTTTTTTTAGTGGGTGGGGGAGGGTGGGGGTAAAGGAATGTGTGGCAATGAAATGATTAGGTTATTTATGTTCTCATGGAAAGGAAGGCTGGGATTTCGTTAATATATCCCATCGAAACGGTCCAGATATGGAATAAAAATATATAAATCGTCAGAATCGGAATGAGGCCATAAATGGAATTTCCTTGTGTATACTGGAAAGGACACAGGATTATCAAGCTCTGATGATGGGTATGGAGAACGCGTTGTGAAAACATTTCTAAGTTAACTTTTAGGAAAAGGATATACTTTGTATTTGGATAAATTTTTTACCTCTCCTGTACTTGCAAAGTATTTGTTGTCTAAGAATACGCATATATGTGGTACAGTTTTAAAAAATCGGAAGGACATGCCAAAGAATTATCCATCTGTACCTAAAACATATATACACTAAAATTTTTAATATTTTGATAAAAGAAAATTTGTATAAAAAATATACATCAAATAGAAAATAAGTATTTCCTTTCTTCCTGAAAAAAGTAGAAAGCTGTGTTGAACGGGTGATTTTTAGTGAATTTTTTTCGAGAGTTAGGCTTAGCGCAAAAAAATAGCCGTCTTTTGGGCACATTTCGGAAACGAAGCGCTTCGTCCTTTGGGTAACGGTAGTTTCGGAATGCCGCCGTCCTGAAAGGGTTAATTGCCAAAAAGGATGAATCTGCAGATACGAAGACCCTAACTAAAATACTAAGGGAAAATATGGAGAATTTGAAACCCTGTTCTTCACCATTTTTTGGAACGTTATGTTAATGCGCATTAATAAAACTAATAAAATTTTACAGAAGGAATCGGATTTTATCTGTTGCAGTCAGAATGTTTAGTTCCTTGATTTCATACATTCAGGAGAAAAGAAACAACTTTGATTTGTGCGAGAATCACACCAAAGTAATTACCAAGAACATATATTATGAAGATTCCGATAAGCGATTGAAAGAAAGGAGTACTTGTATAACTTGCTTTGACAATAAGAAAACTCCTAAAAATACCATGATAAATTCAGAGTAGAAGGTTTCTTCCCTGTCGTACATTCACTGATTTCTAATTTAAAGCATTATTCCCAAGCGTATGCCAACATTTTCGAAAAATTTGGATTTTTCGAAAATCTGATCTTTTTAGATGAGGAAGAAATTTCAATATCTTGTGAAAATATTACTTCCGTTTATAGAAATGATTTCAATCACTGTGAGTTTGTATCAGAATGCATCTATTTAAAGCCACATATTGTTGAAGAGGTAAAAGTAAATCCAGGACTGGTCATAATACAAAAATATTCTGAAGAAGTGGTGGTAGTAGATTGCTATAGAGATTCTCAAGAGGTAGCAGAGAAACAACATGAGGAATATCGAAGCGAAGGTATTGATGAAGATATCGAAGCAAGTTATAAAGATTATGCTCGCTGTGAAGGTGATGATAAAGAGGTCAATAGTGAAGAAGGAAATAAGGACGAACTTGTTCGTATTTATGTGAAAAAAACTTAAGCTTTTCCAAATGTTGAAATAATACTTCATAATTATTTGTGTTTGATGATCTCCAATGCTATTGGGAAAAGGTCATTCTCTAAATTAAAACTAATCAAAAACAACTTAAGAAGCGTAATGACTGAAAAGAGGCTAAATCATCTGCCAATTCCTAACAATGAGAACGACCTTGTTGAAACGTTAGATTTTACAGCTGTTATTGATACTTTTGCTGCAGCAAAAGCCAGAAAATGTCCAATTTAAAGTACCCTAAGAAGTTTTAGTTCTTTCCTTAGTATTGTGCTGTAATATCAATATTTACCACACAGTTTAACAAATAAAAATATACAATATTTAAAAACTTGTATCGTTCAATATTTTCATAAAATATTACTATTATTATTCTAATTTAATTTCTGTTCAAACTTTTGGATGCAAATATTTCAAGTATATTTATTGGATGAAGAGAAAAAAGCATAGCAAGATTTGTATAGAGCAAGATTCAACATGTTTATTTTAAAGTACTTTTTTTTAAACTGACTTTTTTTTTGGGGGGGGGGGGGGGCTCTTTGGAAAAGATCACCCGGGGGTCACACTCCCCCATGATTCACCACTGCTTCCAATGTAGTGATCAGCATTGGTAGACTGAATTAATGCACTTTATCAAATAGCCAATAGCTGCACAGACAACAAGAAAATTTGTGATGCAATTTTAAAAGCATTTATGCAGACTGAACTCAGTCATACCATAAGAGGCTGGCTTTAAATTGAAAGAAGATTGAGCTCACATTATCATTAGATGCATTGTGTCTGCAAAAAACTACACATAATGGCCAAGTTCATATTACAGAATTAGGTTTCTTCAGCAGTAAATAGCTGATGCTCTCCTATTGGCAGGTTCCTTAACTATAAACATGGTTATATTCAATTAGTAGGCATTACATATTCACCACAGAAGTTTGCAAAATTGTGGCATATTGCAAATTTTCTTGAACAATATTTCCTTTACTCCTGTGCAATTATCATCTATCCTTTGCTGAAGAGTATTAAAAAGAAGAAAACGGGTTCGCTGATGCTATTTGGTGCATTGGGAGCTTAATTTCAAGCTTTGGGAACTCCCCTCATTGGCGGAATTTGTAACTATGACTATCATGGATCATGCTTTCATTACAGATGGCCACATCTATGAATAGGTTATAGCAGTGTTTTTCAAATCTTTTTACTTTCCTTATATACATAATGTATAAAGAAAGTATTGTGACGGGGTCGAAAATTTTCGAATTCTAGTTTTCGACGGGAGAGCATTTTTCAAGCATCCCTGATCACGAATCAAACATTTTTGATGTAATGTCTGTGTGTGTGTGTGTGTGTGTGTCAGTAAGTCTGTGGAGACGATAACTGATGAACAAATCGACCGATTCGAACGAAATTTGGTACAAAAATCACAATCCGTAAACTCTGGAAGCCTATTGTTTTTAAACGTAATCGAATGTTCAGAACCCCCCCTAGATTTTTGAGTGAAATTTTGAAAAAATCATCAAAAAATCCAAACCGCTAATAAAGTTATGCAAATAGACATTTCTTATGTAATTTTTCATTACAAAACGATTAATATAAATTTTAGAACGCTAACATGAACCGTTCTCGAGATATTGCACATTTTTCAAAAAAATTATCAAAAAGTCTAAAATAAAAAAAATATATTTCCTATTGAGAAACATGTTCACTTTTCATATGTAATACCATGCGATAAATGACATCATTCTCGTGGATCTAGCTCGTTCCATTTATAAGAAAAGATACTTCGAGTAATACTTTTGTATTTGAACGCCAATAGTCATTTATCTGCTATAAGAATAACTTATAGATTTTGGCGACGAATTTGGCGGAATGTCGCCAACTTGGCATTTTTTAAATGTTGTCAAATTAACGAAAATCTCACCAAATGGATTAAAATGACGCTAAATCAATGAAAATGATGACTAATTGTTGAAAATTCAATATCTTGGAAAGAATATAAGTATCTACTATAAGAAAAACCTATTTTTTTTACTGTAAAAGTAGTAAATTCATTGCATTATATAAGGAAAGTCATGTGTTGCCCAAATCAGATTTTTCGTTGTGGAATCCTTTTAAAATTCAATTTCATGGTTGAACCCCCAAAATGAGAGAGCGTCCCTTGTGGTCCAAATTATGCATTAAAAATGTTATATATATATTTTTTAAATTTACATAAAACCAGTACATATTGAAATCCCGGGAATACTGATGCAGAACACAGTTTGAAAAACACTGTGTTATAGCATAGAATAGCCAATCCCTGCAATGGCACTGATTTTGTACTTATATAAATATGAACACGGTCTATGTATATTGTTACTTGTAATAAAAGTGTGAGCCTAACTTTGAGACTGTTTCCTAAGGTGAGTTCTGCCAGAATGAATTTGGACATTGTAGCCTCGTGTAGCCTTAGCTTAACTTTAAAGAAATTTAGAGCTGACTGGATTGTAGGACTGAATTTAACAGTTCCCCTAGAGCAGTGGTCTTCAAACTTCTAATGCCTTCGGAACCCTATGCTTAAAAAAAATGTTTTTTGGAACCCTAGTACAAAAAATATGCCCCGTAAGCATAGTGACGTAACAGAAAATCTCGATGCCCCCTCTCCTTCCGCAAAAAAGTTTTGAGGCTACGTTTACAAAAATTAACTACCGAAGACTGTAAATTAATTTTGACCATTATAATCATGAAACCAAATATTAAATACAAAAATAAATTATTAAAAACATGTTATTCATATTTTTTATTGAATACAGCTGAGGTGAATTTGCTGGCTCTAAAAAGCCGCCACTGCAGTGAAACATACAAGCATATTTTTAACATACAAGCAGTTTTTTAGAAAAAAAATTAAATTTAAGTATCTAAATTTTTGAGTAACAAAAAATTTAATAAAAGTGTTATAAAATCTTATAACATAATAAAAATCTAAAATTTTATTAAAAAAGTCGCGGAACCCCTGAAAACGTTTAACGGAACCACGGGGTTCCGCGGAACCCAATTTGAATATCACTGCCCTAGAGGTTTGGAAAATTTTGCATAGCAAAGTTTTCTTATTGCCATTGGAGGTATCCTGTATTCCATGCTAATGAGTAATGAGTATTTAATAAGTAAAAAACTGGCTCATGCATGCTGTTATCTGCAATGGGAGCATCAAACTTTAGTAATGCCTCTTATAAGGCAGTTTATGTGATTGTGACTATCTGCTTTCACTGTTGCTGTTAATGCAGATTTTTATTTCCAGTTGTTGGATGGAATTCTTCTGACACAAGCAAGATCTACAGGTACTGGGGCACAATCTTCGGGGGACATGATATTTGATTTGGCCGCTGATATTTTGGAAAAGTTGCCTCCAGATTTTAATATAGAAATGGTAACTTTCTTTCTTTTTTATTTCTTTTGCTGATAGAAAATATTGTTCTGGGATTAAAAGCAGTTTGGAGCTAAATTAAAAATATAGACATTTTAAGAGGTGCTCATTATAAAAAATCGTGTTCTGTTTTGGCAGTATGTATGTTTGAATTTATATAACTGCTTGCCCTAATATTACTCATTCAATAGAAACCTATTTTAGTACAAAGATTTTTTGTTACATGAATATGAAAACATAAATAAAATAAATGCATTAAGTGCTTGAATTTAAATTGCAGGTTATGGAAATGTATCCTGTTGTGTACACTGAATCCATGAATACTGTGCTCCGTCAAGAACTGATACGCTTCAATAGACTCACTTCTGTTGTCCGAGATTCATTGAAAAATTTACAAAAGGCTGTAAAAGGCCTGGTTGTTATGTCTGCAGAACTAGAGGAAATATTTGACTGTATGCTGATTGGTAAAGTTCCTTCTATGTGGGCAGCTAAATCTTATCCGTCCTTGAAACCTTTAGGAAGTTATATTGCAGATTTATTAGCAAGGTAGGATTATCTTAACTTCATTCTTATTCTCTCTTTTTGTATTACAATTATTTTACAGGAGTTGCTCTGGATTTTTATCCTTTTTGCCAACCTAATTTTTTCAATCCAATCACGGAATTTTAATTTCAATCTCAAATTGAAAAAAAAAATTTTTTTTCTTTTTATTTATTTATTTATTTTTTTTTTTCTTTTTTTTTTTAATGTAATATCCTTGCATTATAAATATAATGTTTTTAGCTAAAGCTAAGAAAGGTAGCTTTATGAAATCCAGTTTATTTATTTATTTATTTTTTTTTTTATCCTATTTTATTGTTTCTGAAAAGAGAACACACAATACAAAGAACAATTATGTTTGCAAGAAAGTTTGGTGCATTTATAAACCTTCAAGATATTGCAACATATTGATACACAAAGAGCATTTCAAATGTTTATTTTTTAAGTTATCTAAACTTTATGAAAATTAAAAAATTGAAATTATTGACAAAAATAACAACTTCTAAGATATTTGCCAAATTTTATTAAACATTCTGAAGTGAATTTTAAAATGTACATCGCTAAAAATGTGATTAATAGTGCAATCCCCTTTATATGTACTAATCTTCTAAGGCAGTGGTTCCCAAAGTGTGGTTCGTGATCCTTTAAGGTTCATGGTTGAAAGGATCGTGCACCCCATTTTGGGTTCATGATAAACTCTATGGGGTCTGCAATTAATGATTACAGAATGAAATTATCATTAATTGAACCAAATATTGCTACTCTACTTTCTAAAAAGCAGCATCATTGTTCACATTAAACTGTGTTGGTTGTTATTAGTAATGTAACACTGCTAGCTTAAACTTTTTCAGTGTTCAGATTTAGATGCATCTTATGCAAATTTTCTGAACTGATAATTCTCAATTTCTAATCTGATCTTGCTGCTGTTCCTTTACGTTTAATTTACATGTATATTTAGTACATCCACATTATTTTTGATTCAAGTGTATTCATTCCGGTGTCCACTCGCTTAGACGAAGATATGTAAAATGCTGTCGAATGTTCTCCTGCGAACGTGTAAACTGCCACGTGGTGGCTGTGCCTGTGAGTTAATAATTTTGTTTTTTATATTTCTGGTTTATAATTCACTTGGTTTTTATTATTTGTCCTTCCACTAACCAGTAAACAGTTCCAATGGTGTCCATAGGTAAATACTATCACCATTGTCAGAAACTGGCTATTTTTTCGGTTTTAATTTGAATTGTATGGCTGTCCTGACGAGAATGCAACTTCCAACTAACTGCCGTTTTTTGTGTATTTTCAGTTGATTGTTCTCCATGTCTTGATCTTCAATCTTGAGCTATTTATTATTGCCTTTTCTCATTTTTGCCATGTTTGCTTTTTTATTTTATATATATTTATATATATATACCTTTTTAATTGTGATTTTTGTATACTCATCTTCCCCTCACCCCTTTCCATTATAATGATAAGTTATCTTCTATTTTTATCCGTAGTCTTGGTCTATAGTTACTTATTTGTAACAGATATGCTAGAGATGGGTATTTTTGTACTTACCGTATTTTATGCCGTATTATATATATACTGTATTATATATATATATATATATATATATAAAGCGATATAAGCGTGGCAAAGGAAAAAGTAAATTAAGTAAAACTATTGATTACAAAGCAGACATTTTGAAATTACAATATAATTATTCTCAAACTTTCAATTTTCTACCTGTTAGAACATGGTTATATAAAGTCAGAAAAAGCAAATTAAGTATTGTTTATACTAATTTTTTAAAATTAAAATTAACTCATGAGCATTTTAAACATTTATTTTTTGATTTGCTTCTTTCACGTACACATTTCTTAAATTACCACCTACTCCATTCACCAAATCCACATACTAAAATAGCTTACTGTGTAATTTCTTTTAAACACCCTATTCTTAATTCTCTTAACTTCAATAATTTATTTGCAAAACATAAGCACTTGTTACCAGTAAATGATATCAAAATACAAAAATCATTCAAATATAATTTACCAATTGGTAGAACTATTTACAATTACAATGAAGTTTCTAGGACATTAAACTCCGATGATCTTACATCATGTGTATGCAGCAATCAAAATCTTGCCCCTTTTGTCAACTCCACTCATGGCCACATTATTACTGGGGATCTCAGTATAGTTCAGGATGATATACTTAGGGATATTATGAATAAAGGGTCTAAATTTCGCATTCCATTCTGCCATCACCCTAAACAACTTCTTCAGTCTCTATCATTTGATTTTGATAAATTCATATATCAACTTGCTTGTTCACATTCTATTCCTATTGAAGCATTCAATCTATGGAAGTATACGACCTTACATCTACTTAAAAATGTTATTATAAACACTAAATTAACGAAGCCTTGGTATCCTTATAAACAACTCCTATCTGCTATCAAAGAACTACAACAACATTTTGTCATAACTTATGTAGATAAAGCTTCTAATAATTATGCCATCATTTGTAAAAAATATTATGTTTCTCTGTTACAGAATTACTTAAAAGATAATCAAATTTTTAAACCCATTAATAATCAGTCTATCCAAATCAAAACTAAAATGCTAAAATTATATACACAATTAAATATTAATTGTAAGTTTTTTAAATTTCCTTATGTTACTTTGGTTCCTAAATTCCACAAATCACCTCTCAGTTTTAGAACAGTCACTTGTGGACATAATACCTTTACCACTACAGCTAGTAAGTACTTGCTTAACTGTTTAAATCGCATTAATGAATCTCTTAAATTCAGGAATTCAGGATATTTCATTTTGAACAATAGTTTTGATTTAGTTAATCACCTTAGCGAGTTACCACAAATTCTTGGTTTCCAAACCTTTGATTTTAAAGACCTATTTAATAATATTGTCATTAAAGATTTACATAAAGTTATTATCTCTCTTTATCATGACTATATATCTTCCAATCATGATGCTTTTAATGTCAAAAATTTTCCTATGCTCTTGCACTTTGTGTTATACAACAATTATATTATCCAAGGTGATAACATTTATTTACAAACATCTGGTGTACCACAAGGTGGCTGTAGTAGTAGTATACTCGCTAACTTATATCTTTATTATTATGAATGTCATTTTCACTCTAATTCATATATTATATATAGATATGTTGACGACTTAATTTGTATTATCATTGATGATTCCTATCCCATTAATATTGATTTTTACCCGTCTAACCTAGAATTAATTCCTAATGAGCCTTGCGTTAGTCAAACTGTTAATTTTTTAGACCTAAATTTAGATACCCTCAATAATCATGTAATCACCAATCTATATGATAAAAAAGATTCTTACAACTTCACTATCATAAAGCTGCTATCATATCAATCTTGTAATTCTATTCAATTGTTTAGAAACATCATTTTAAACCAGCTATTTCGAATACATCGACTTTCTGATCCTCAGTTTCACTTTCTCCACATCAATAAACTTAAACGCATTTGTCAAAACTACCTATATCCGGAAGTATTTGTAAATAATATTATTAATAATTTCAAATATACCACGTAATTATTTTACACATGCATTATTTATCTTTGATTGGTTAACTCATTTTTGAAAATTCACCCATTCTTATCACCTCACTTACCACTTGGCCTGAGTCTAATACTGTTTACTATTTTCGAATGTCTATTTTCCACTTGTCCTGAGTCCTATACTGTTTACTATTTTCGAAAGTCTCCGTACTTATTATGTATCGTTCAATTGTATTCATTCCCACTCGCATTGACGAAGTGAGGTGAAATGCTCGCCCACTCGCATTGACGAAGTGAGGTGAAATGCTCAGTCACTAGTTTATCTTACACGTGGTGCTATGCTTTTGATTTCACATTACAGTTCGTGGAGGTATTGTTTTTCAGCTTTGTATAATTCAATTGATTTATTTTTCTCCTTCCACTAGCCAGTAGACAGTTCCAATGGTGTCTATAGTTAAATACTATCGCCATTGTCAGAAACTGGCTATTCTATCGGTTTTAATTCGAATTGTATGGCTGTCCTGATGAGAATGCAATTTCGAACTGACCGCCATTTTTTGTGTGGTTTCGATTGATTGTTCTCTCTTCTTGATCTCTTGTCTTGAGCTGATTATTATTGCCTATTCTAATTTTTGCAGAGTTTTATTTTTATTTACTTTTATATACTCTTAATTGTGATTTTTGAATCCTAATATTTTTCTCATCCCCCTTTCCAATGTAGTGATATGTAACCTTCTATCTTTATCCTTAGACTTGGCTTATAGTTACTCATTTGTAACAGATATGCTAGAGATGGGTTTTTTTGTACATACAGTAGTTTATGCATAATTTTCGATTAAAATCCTTCAATTTATATATATATATATATATATATATATATATATATATATATATATATATATATATATATATATATATATATATATATATACCTTTTTAATTGTGATTTTTGTATACTCATCTTCCCCTCACCCCTTTCCATTATAATGATAAGTTATCTTCTATTTTTATCCGTAGTCTTGGTCTATAGTTACTTATTTGTAACAGATATGCTAGAGATGGGTATTTTTGTACTTACCGTATTTTATGCCGTATTATATATATATACTGTATTATATATATATATATATATATATATATATATATATATATATATATATATATACAGTGTCCCAAAGAGATTGAAACATGCTTTAATTCTTTACCTGTTGGAGATAAGTGAGCAATGTAAATTGCAAAAATGTTAAAAGTAAGGTAGTAAATAAGCCTACGTTAATGAAATAGCCCTCCCATTAATTTTCAAAAAGTTACACTTTTTTAATTTTTATACGATCGCCTTACACAAATTTGTGTTGTAACATATGGCTTTATTGGAATCTAATCCATACAAATAGAGATCTCATCACACACAAAAGAAAAATAACAAGAACAAACAAAGCAGCAAACAGAGGAACACAGAGAACACCGTCAATACACAAGAAAAGAGTCTAAGAAAGCACACGGCGAAGAGGGGGCAGACATTCTTTATCATTCCATAAGATTCCTAGCATCCCCATAAAGTTTAATGACAACTCCCTGTCTTATACAAATTTGGTCAATCAGAAAATATTTATTTTTAATGCAACAATATCATTAAAAACAATCGCATATCTGTATCATAAAAATTATCTGAATTATGATAAAGGAAAAAATCGGACTTATGCCACTTTTCCGTACCATGTTAAAGCCTGTTTCATAAGTGAAAATACAGATCATAAACAAATTGACAATGAAAATTGTTTAGATCAAAAATACGTTAATATGTGTCAAAATGTTTTATCACAAATGTATCTAAATAAAGCATTACACAGACAGAGATCATATAAAGCAGTGGTACTCACTACACAGTTAGGTATCCTATGTATTATCATCCAGTTTCATCTTTTTTGTGATATGTCACAAATTTACATTTTTAATTTGATATACGATCCCCATTCACAATATTCAATTTTCAGTTAAATATAACTCGCTCAATTTTAAAGACACAGATATGCAGGTTTTTTTAATGATCTTGTTGCATTAAATATAAAAATTTTCTGGTTTACCAAATTTGTCTAAGGGGATCGTATAAAAATTAAGAAAGTGTAACTTTTTAAAATTAATGGTGGGACTATTTCGTTAATGTAGTCTTATTTCCTACCTTACTTTCAACATTTTTGCAATTTACATTGCCCACTTACCTCCAACAGGTAAAGAATTAAAGCGAGTTTCAATGTTTTTGGGACACCCTATGTATAAATAATATGATACAGAAATTTCAAGCCTTTCCCCAATAACGCACCCTTTCCTTTCATAATTATTATCCCACGCCACTAATATTAACAAAGTGTACCAGCACCTTCTCTTTTCCTCGACCATACTATATGGTTACTAATCTTAACCTCTGTGTAAACTTTCTCATATAAAACTGCTTCCCCATCACATTTTTAAAGCATAAAGAATGCGAAGGCAACATGTGCCCCATGCCTCATATCCCTCCCCTTCTGTTGTAACTGTACATTTTGTGTGAACCAACACAGATGGCATTGAGATTTCTTGAGAGCTGGTTGTTGGAGTTCAGCCCTCTTATGTAACTATATCTGTTTTCAGTGTCATATAATAAAGAAGATTTGTGATAATTAGGAATGTCTCTTCCCTGGACTATTGTAACCAGTATTACAGATATATATATATATTGTCTATTTCAATTCATTATATCAAAGGATTCGCAATTTTTATAAAATCACTAAGGGCCTTCTTTAAAAGTTTGGGAACCACTGTTCTTAGTAGTTGAAAGGAAATTTATTTGTGATTCGACTTCTGTTCTTTCCTATTTTAATTTCTTTAGTGTCAAAAATTTCATACTCTTATTTTTTGCTTTCCTTATATAGAAAAGCACTTATAGCTTCATATTTATCTTTATCATTGACATTCCTATTCATTGATGTTAATTTTGATTATGCATTTTAGCAGGTTTGCTATGATTATGCATTTTTGCTAGCTTTTTTTCACTAGTCTTTTAAGAAGCATATAATTGGTGCTTTATATATATTACAAAACTGTATATATATTACAAAATATTTCAAGGTAAAATAAAAAAATAAAAAATTGACTTTTAAACATATGCAGTAAAGCGTAGTTTATACATCTTGTTAACAGTAAAACATTGCATATAGCTGTAATGATGTATAATAAAAAGTGAAACCCCTACTAATTATTATGACCATGCCATTATATTTTATGTCATTTATTTTTTATTTTTATTAATGAATTTTTACTTTTTTAATCCTATATTACAAAATATTAATATATATTTTTTTTAATATAATTAGGAACAGTAATTTCCCCCCCCCCCCCCCCCCCATAAATATAGAGGCTATTTACACATTTTTAGAATGATTTCATTGCATAAAATAACGAAACTTAAATTAATTCAAAAAAAATTTCTGGCAACAGCTCATTTTATAAAAGCTAAATTATTATTTGTTGTAATTAAATTTTGTCCATTCTGAAAATGGCACATGTAGAAATAGCACATGTAGTACAAACTTTGGATTGAAGATTATATTTTTACTCTTTCTAAAGAGAAATACTCTTATTCTGTAATAAAAACACAGTAATAATCATTGAATTCATATTTTCAAATGCAAAAGCAATATTATTAATAATAAAGGGAAAAGTGTCAAGCATTGTTTTTAATCAGAAAAAGAACAAACAATGAATGAACACCCAAAGAAGATATGCACATTTATGACTGTTTCGAAAATAAAGTCTCTTGTCTCAAAAGAAAATCCACTGACTCAAAGAAAAATTGCAGTCTCTTTAAATATCTTTGTATCGGCTATAAAAAAGATAATAAATAAAAATTTAAATCTTAAAAATACTAAAGATCATAATGTTCACTGCCTTTTGCTGAGACATGTGGCTCAACACAGAATACTGTGTAGTATTCTCTATGAAAGTCATTTGGCCAGTGACAGAAGAAAATACATGTATTTTTTTTATCATTAGAACCCAGACCATACAACTCACCTATTAAGTATTGAGTAATTATAAGCATTGTCAGAAAAGGATATCTTCAGAATAATGAAGAAAATATATTGTGGCTATTGATGAAGATTATGAATCTATTTAAATGACTGTAACAATAAAAGACCGATGCAAATGAGGAGAAAAAGAGCTAAAAACTTGGTTCTAAGAATCAAAAGAAAGTTTCAGTAAAGGATTCGTGATCATTGCTGGCTTTTCGTGCAATGATAAATTAAAGTTACAAAAAGTCAAAGAAAATGTCAAAATCAATTCAACATATTACCAAGATAATGTTTTAACTCCTTTATTTAAAGAAATACCATCATACAAATTTTATCTGCAGAATCTTAATAGAGTGGAACTTCATCAGGATAAAGCTACTAGTCACCAAAATGTATCACTAAATGCTAAAAAATCCAGGTATTAAAGCGATAACTCTTATTCATATTCTTTTAAACTCCTCTGATGTGTTACCAATGGATTATTGTGATTTTGGATTGTTAAAAAAAGAACTTACTACTCGTATATGCAGACTTAAAACAACAGTGGACTATGGAAAACTGTGAAAGAGGAGTGAAATAAAATACCAGACATTAAATGAGCATTCTGTAAATTTGAATGCATTCTTCATTTAGGCAAAAATTTAAGATGAATTTTCAGGCCAAGACCTTTTGTTTAAAAATAAAATCATGAATATGGACAGAGTGGTATCTGAGAACATGATAGAGATATCAATAACTGGTCATAATTCAAATCTGAATGTGTTCTCAGATTATTCACAAATATTACATTAATCTGCAGGTTGAGACTTTATTGAAAAAAAAAAATTATAAAAATATTTCTGGTAGATATCAAGATTTTGCTGGGGACAGAAATATTTATAGAACTCAAATATGCAGATGTTTTAGAATGCTTCAATGATACACCAGTGTGTATATATTGTCAATTGAGCTGAACATTACCATTAAGTCTTATAAGCGAGTAAATACTATAACTTGCATGAAATGCAAATAAATTTCTTAGAATTTCTTATTTATTGCTATCTTTCATTGCACTTTCAGTTAAAATTAAAGCTTCTCAAAGAACCAATGTTAATGAACCAATGTTAGAACCAAAGATTAATGTTTGTTGCCTGGTTTCTAATAATACCAATGTCCATTAGTTTTTATTGTTGATTTTCTGTCATTTGTGTTATACTTTATTTAAAATTATTTTTAGTTCAATCTGTATAAACACATTTAAGATTTAAAGGGAAATAATGTTGATTTCAAAATATCCAGTAATTAAAATTGGCCAAAATCTACTTTTTTTTATTCTTTTCCAAGCATGCAACTACAGTCAATTCAGATTACCCTTATTTTAATTAAGGATGTTCATTTATACTTTTTTTTAAGTTTGTATTATTTTATGTTTGAATTTCATAAATATTAAAGTTGTTTTAATGTTACTGATTTTGTTTATTTCATATACGAAATATCTCATCATCTAAAATTGTCTACCATACATGCATCAATGCACAATCCAGTTTCTAGAAAACAAATCATCCCACAGATACAAACTTATTTATTTATTTTCTGTGATAATCTGCTTTTACATATGCATGTTTGAAATAGCACAGATTTTTATCAGAAACCAAAAAGTTGTCTTATTCAGTTTGCTATTTCTACCAATTAATCCATCGTCAGTCTCATTGCTATATTTGTGAATGTTTTAATTTATGGCTAGTGCATACCATATAACTGATGTCAGCAAAGACTTAGTTATATGAGTATGGGGCCGGGGTTCTGAGCACTAGCATTTTAGGAAACCCAAAAATCTGAGAAATTTGTTAATATATTATTTAGTTATGAGAGTATGGAGCTGGGGTTCGGAGCACCAGTCTTTTGGGGTACCCAAAAATCTGAGAAATTTGTTAATATATCATTTAGTTATGAGAGTATGGGGCTGGGGTTCTGAGCACTAGCATTTTAAGGAACCCAAAAATCTGAGAAATTTATTAATATATCGTTTAGTTATGTGAGTATGGGGCTGGGACTCTGAGCACCAGCATTTTAGGGAATCCAAAAATCTGAGAAATTTGTTAATATATCATTTTAAGCTATCTTAAGAAATATGTAACAAAGGTTGGATACAACATAAATGCCATATTGTATTTTCCTATACAGAAAACAACATAGACCTTAAAATAAAGCATTATCAAAAACAACATCATGCTCCCATAGCAGGATCAATAGACCAGTTTTATGTTTATTAAGCACTTGTCAGCGTGAAATAACCAATAGCTGCAATGGCAGTGAGAAAACTTGCTATGTGCTACAATTTTGTAAGTCTCTATAGGAACTGACAAATTTAGGCCTACTGAGTAGCCAGCTTCAAATTTCATGCTGACAATTGCATAATAAGCACAAAGCTGATCATAGATACTGTTTTCTTGCATTAAATTTTAATTCTAGCTTTGGGGACATTCCTTGTAGGCAGGCTCTTGGGTATTGTTAAAGAACTTCATAGCACAAATAGGTGTGTCACATTAAATTAGAGGTCTGTAACCTTTTACCACCAATGGGCACTAGACTATGTCAAATTCTTTTTGAGAGCACCAGTATTATTTCATATTCTTCTAGGGAGCACCAATACTATGTTGATTTTTAGGGAGCATTAGTACTATGTTGGTTTTAGGGATCATCAGCACTATGTTAAAATATTTTAGGGTACATTAGCTGTATGTTAAAATATTTTAGTGTGCACCAGCTCTGTGTGTTTTTAGGAAGCACCAGCACTATATCAAATTCTTATAGGGAGTAACAACACTATTTTAAATTTGTATTAGCACTCTAATACTCCACTTAATTTGTTCAGCGAGCACCAGCACATTGTATATTAAATACTTCCGAAGAGCACCAACACATATATTGAATACTTCTGAAGAGCACCAACATACAACATACAGTACTATTACATGTTCTCATGAAACAGATGAAAGTGTATTATAGACTATATAAATAATGTTTAAATATTAATTTAATAAATATTTGAACTTTAAACAACTTTTGTCATTTTTTAATATAGTATATTTTAATTGCATCTAAAAATTTGATTTTGTTCTGATAACTGAAATGTCTAAAATTTTCTACGCTTTAAGGGTGAACGTCAGTAAATTTCTGCCCTATCTGCGCTTTGTTAACTTTCGCAGCACACATATTTCGCCGAAATTCTGCTCAAACAGTTGCAAAATATTTTCTTATAGATAAAATGCTATGCTTAGATTATATTAAATCTAATTTTAATACCCAATAAAACATAGAATATATGTTTTATTTTAATTTAAAATATTTTTGGTGCTGCCATCTCTTGTCGTAATTTAATTCATACCAACTATTTTTATTTTTTAATGAACATTTTTAAATGTCTATTCCTTCTAATACGCTATTAAATACAACAACAGATCATATATAATGCCATAATCACGGAAACGTAATTGAACTTGGACTTGAAGACAAAGGAACTTAAAGACAAAACTGCAGTCCTCAGTGATGTACATTCAGATCCCTTATCAAATTTATAGAATGATAAATTACCTTTTCATGATTGTGGCATTATTATATATGATCTGCTGTTGTATTTAACACTGTATTAGAAGGAATAGATATTTAAAAATGTTCATTAAAAAATAAAAATAATCGATATGAATTAAATTACGACAACAGATGGTAGCACCAAAAATATTTTGGATTAAAATAAAAAATATATTCTATGTTTTTTGGGGCATTAAATTTAGTTTTAATATAATCTAAGCATTGCATTTTATCTTTCAGAAAATATTTCGCAACTGTTTGAGCAGAATTTCGGCGAAATATGTGTGCCGCGAAAGTTGACAAAGCGCGGATAGGGCAGACAATTTACTGACGCTCACCCTTAAACTATTCTAATTCATTCACAGAAAATTCTATGGATGCTGAGTGAATGTACTATATATATATATATATATGTATATATATATATATGCACACACATGACAAATGTAAAAGCTACTTTATGACTTAAAGATACTTATGTCCAAAAGTTACTTTATGACTTAAGAAAGATACAATGTCCAAAAGCTACTTTATTCCTATGCCTTAAAATACTAAATTGATGGGCACAAGCACTGCAGTGCTTGAGAGCTATAAATTGTAGACCTCTGCATTATATTATACACATACTACTTTGAAATGCAGGCATAACTATATGCACTGTCATGATCATCTGTGTAAAAGGACCACAAAGTGGTTTGTATTGAAACTACAATAATTTGTAACTCAGGCCTTGAATACCACTGGCAAACTTAAAATACTGTTTAAAATGTAGTTTCATTTTAAAACATGTTATTATTTTTAAAGGAACATTCTTTATTTTTTATTTCATCTGTTTTGCAAGTAAATTATCAATTCTCACTGTTACAAATCATATATTCCAACAAATTCAGATAGATATTCAATGGATCTTGTTATAACGAGCTGCCCAGAACTCACTAATTTGTTCATTAAATCTGTTTTGTTTACAAAACTATACATAATGTGAGGAATGGTTTGTAGAGGCGTGCCTAGAGGGATATGAGAACCATACCTCCAGACGGCCGAGAGTAATGTGAAATAACATAGTGGTCAACAATTTATACATTTAATAATCCCAAAAGTAGCATAGAAGCCTATTTATATATGCCCCCATCCCCTCATCAAGAAGAAATTTTAGTTCTGGTTAATGGTTCAAATACCACAGTATGGAAACTTGTATCTCATTTGTTATTTCAGTATATTTTTCTTTGGAATGTAGTGCTCACTTCCTTTCAAAATTTATTTATAGGAATTCATCATAATGTTTTTGTTTGCATCTCTGCAGCTGTTAAAGTCAATGATTTGTTATTGGCAAGAATTTTACCATATATGTTTTTATCAAAAATCAATGCTTTTATCTTGAAACATCTATTTCTCAGGATCAACTATAGATATAACTTAGATTGTGACTGATATGGATTCAGCATCAAATTTCAGAGGAAGGGGGTTTACTAAAGATTTCCACTTTGTTTTTTTTCCATTTCCAGTAAAAAAAAAAATCTTTGAAACATTCTCAATATCAGTGATAGAGCTTATATGATAATTGATATGGATTCAGCATTAAATTCAAGATGTTGTAGGGGGTTTACCAAACATTTCCACTTCTAGCTCTGGACATGTCAGTTCCAGTTGTTTAAAAAATTCATCTGCCTTTATGAAAGGATTGTGTAAAAGAGTGTAAAAATTCTTCACAGTTTGTTGAACTATGCCAATGGCCATACCATGCTGAAATCACCGGTTCTCGTTAGATCACCGAAGTCAAGCAGCATCGAGCGCGGTTAGTACTTGGGTGGGTGACCACCTGGGAACACGGCATGCTGTTGGCACATTTCGGACACGGTAGCCTGGTGGTTTGCGCGCTGGAATTGCACGCTGCCACAACTGCTGCCGTGTTCATACGGAGTACGATCATGTTAAATATGTGGGTTTGTAAGCCCTTCCGAGAGGTTGGTGGTAGGGGAAGGAGGGTACGGTCCCTGTGGATGCCTCCCCCACTAGGTTCCGGTCTAAAATGGGTAGCACTTCCCGGCCGTCCAAGCGGTTACCTTACATCTTTCTGGTAGGTCGGACGGTCTGGGTCTCATCAACAACAACAACAGTTCGTTGAACATGAAGTGTACACATTACATGGCACCATATGCAGGCTCCTTCACAAAATTCAAACCTCCAACACATACCATCCTACTTCTAACATTAATGAACAAACTCATAATTTTTTTTTTTCTTTTGCTCTGATTTTTATCATTTTTTATATTTCATTTATTATTATTTACTAATTTTGATACTCGTTAAATGTGGAGACATAAAAATGTTGCTCATTAAAAGCAAGCAAATCAGGTTCAATTAGCATTGTACCAATTAAAAGTTCATAATTTTCTCATTACATCCAAAATCTTGCTAAATACAGGCTCATTATAAGTTGGATACACTGTATGTTGAAAAACTGAATTGCTAAGTTTATTTATTACATTAAAAAAGAAATATATTTCAATGTATGGGCTTCGTGTATGGAAGTCGTTATAGAAGATACACATAATGTATTTGATTTTTAAGATAGGCATTTTACATACTAGAAGAACATTCTGTTTAAAACAAGCCTTTTCCTTTGTTAGTTTATATTTGCCTTATTTCTTTAAACGGAGAATTTAGTGCCAAATGTAAAATTTAATAAACATACTTCTTATCTGTATTTTATTCATATATTTTACAGTATCTGATGCAATTTCTTAAAATTATCTATTTATTTAATTATTTGGAAAAGAAGTGAAATGGAAAAAAGTCAGAGGAAAGTTGAATTTATTTCAGTTAAATATAAAGTGCAAAATATTTCAATAGAAAAGGGTAAATGCTAATTTTGTCAAGAAATTTAAAATGAAATTTGAAATTTAAAGGAAATTTGTTTTCGGTACTTGGTGAATAAAAATCAAAAGATTATCTCTAAACCTGTACTGGCGCAACTCACAAGTTATTACGTCATTAAAAGTATGATAGTACAGTATAATTACTTATAATGTGACATTACATCTCTAAAACTACCTATGGTGTCATCCAATTTATAGTAACCTTGACATTTGGAGGCACAATTATTCGTAATAGAACTAAAGCAATGTATTTTATGTATACTCCATTTTCTACCAATGTTTAGGACATTGAAATAAGCTTGTACAAAGAAAATTAAGAGAAATATTGAACTCAAATACGAAGAATAGCAGCGTGTTAAAAAAAATATTATTTCAATATTGACTGCAACTGATTGTAAATTTCAAATAGCATTTCACTTTTCTTTCTCTCAAATACATAATCTATGTAAAGGGAAACCTTTGTAATTGTGGATCAGATTCTTGGATTTTGATAAATTTACACATTTTCATACTCCCTGAATTTGAATCAACCCTTTTCAATGTCCATTAAAAAGATATCTCTCTGATCAGAGGCAGATTAATGCAAAGGCAATTTCAATTTATGTGCAATATTTGAAACTGCTTTCAGTTAAAAATTTATATCCTTGGTGCTGCCATCTATCGTTAGTTTTAAGTATCGGCGTTATTTGATCATGGTTAGAACAGTAATTATTTCGTGGCGCAAATTTTAGGAAGGTTTCTAAAATTTTGGGAATTTCAGATTTTTGTCCCATTGCCTGATTATTATAATTTTATTATTTTTATTTCGTGCGCGAATTTCCGCGATTTTATTTTCTTAAAGTTTAGGGGGAGGGGTTCAGAAATTTTGCAAATATTAAACATATTAAATCCTTGAACCTTTTAGATGACGAAGATTTGTTTGCACATTCTTTCATATGAAACGAGTGTAAGAGAATTTCGTATCAGCAAAGGTTTAGCAGATTTCTGGAATACGAAAAAAACATTTTTTTTTCTAGTTGCACACGGTCGTCATCTGTTGTCTGTTAACCCATAATATAGTGGCCTTTATAGTCACTATACCCAAGTGTCTATGTCGTTACATGGCTAACTGCAATATTAAGATTTTCTAATATATATGATCATTACTAAAACTTCATTATGACCTGGTGAAATTGCTATTTTCTATTTATATTATAGATAGTAATGTGTGCATCGATGGTTCAGTGGTAGAATGCTCGCCTGCCACGCGGGCGGCCCGGGTTCGATTCCCGGTCGATGCATTTTTTTAAAATTCGTAAATTCCTTGTTACTTAGCTTTTATAATTCACTAAATCAACATCTTTTGTTAAAATTCTTACGCGAGCAATTCACACACGATGACTTATAATATTTTGTTATTTAGTAGTGGTTTGTTCCACATTTTGCTAGAGCCAAGAAGAAACAAGAGTTAAAAAACAAATTTTTAACTGCATGTTTGTACAAAATATAATATTATTATCTGTAAGATTTGAAAAAAAAAATATTAAATCTTAATTGAAAATATTTGTATTTTTTTTATTAGTCAACTGAGAAAATTAAATGACTACGTTAAAATATTTTGAAAAGATTCGGCTTCAACAATAATTTGTGTAATGCCAAATGTGGCCCGTTAGCTCAGTTGGTTAGAGCGTCGTGCTAATAACGCGAAGGTCGTGGGTTCGATCCCCCCACGGGCCAGTTTATTATTTTTATTTAAATAAAACCAAAATATTTCGTTACATTTTAAAGTTTATAACTAAAGCTTACAAAACTTCTTTGAATATCCAGCATATGTCAGTATCAAAAATGTTTTTCACGCTTTTATCTCACAAGCAGCAGTTTAATTTATTGTAACATAAAAGCTATTTTACGACAGAATCTTCAGGAAAAGCCAAAATGCATTTGCGAAGATCAAATTTAATTTCTATATTTATATTCAAGGAAACTGTATTCCAGTCCTGAAAAGGTCCTGGAACTTTTGCAGTCTCCCGAGATCATAGATTTGATCTGATGTTGCTGTCAGTCAGATGGGGATAAGCAGTAACAACATATTCAAGGAAGTTTTGCGAGCTTTTAGTTTTTGTGTTATTATAATATACAAAATTTCTGTTTTAATTTTCTTTTTTATTCTACGTTATAAAATTACAATAGCCACTCTTTGGTCTGCCATGTCAAACTTAAGCAGTTAGATATAATGAATTTAATTCCTTGATAACTGGCCCTTTCACACGATTTCCAAGTTTCAATGTGCAAAAATGTACACAATTTCTGTTTTAATTTTCTTTTTTATTCTACGTTATAAAATTGCAATAGCCACTCTTTGGCCTGCCATGTCAAACTTAAGCAGTTAGATATAACGAATTTAATCCCTTGATAACTGGTCCCACAGAATAGTATATTATTAAGTCTTAATATTAGTCTGTGACTGGTCCTTTCACACGATTTCCAATTCCAAGTTCCAGTCCCCCCCCCCCCCCCCTTCTGGTTGACTCATAGGTACTCTTCGTTGGGTGCTGTTATCAACGGTAGAGTGCAACTTTTTTAAGTAGTATTTTAAAAGCTTGTTAAACGGTGACTACAGTGCATTGTCAGAGTCGAGGCCCATTAGCTCAGTTGGTTAGAGCGTCGTGCTAATAACGCGAAGGTCGTGGGTTCGATCCCCCCATGGGCCAGACCGAGACTTTTGTCATATGAATCAGGCCCATCAGATTTCAATATGGTTCTGTAACGACCGGACCATACAAGATAGGGCTTGAATCCGGATTTGACTTAAAATTATACCAAAATACAATTTTTTTTACGATTTACCTGAGCCGCCTAAATAACCTAAAAAAGTTATTCTATCTCATAATTAAATTCTGTTCTTATCTAGATTTGGCGTAGTTATGGTAAAAGGAAGATCTTGACCTGCAAAATCACTCATATTAGTAAAAGAGACGTACTATATATGTCTATGGAGCCTAGAAGGGATGCAGACACCACTCGAGCAGAGTAAGGGAACCCAAGCGTGCGTCAGAGGGATTTTTATTTTTATGAATTTTTAAAGGGTCGATCGAAGGAAAGATCGATCGAAAGGAGGGGGGAATCAAATATGGAGGGGAGAGGGTCCAATTTATATGGACGGGCGGCCTGCCCGACTCCACCAGATGTGAATATTGTATAAAGAAGTTATACTATTTTTCTGTTTTATTATAATCACTATGGTGTAATTTATTCCCTAGATAAGCCATTGATTAATTTCTACTTCTTATCTTTTTCGAGGAACAAATGTATCTTTACATATATTTGACATCTCAATGTGGCTCATAAGTTTTATTCTGTATTTCTATCAATTTTTTGTTTCTGTGCTTAAGAGCGCTAAAAAGAACTCGAAACTGGTCCACGGATTCTGGTATCTGCAATGGGAATACATTCCTAACCTTATTAATGATAAGCAAAAGTTAATAGAATGTACAATCTCGAATGTTTAGCTTCACGAAATCGCGTTTTAAAACGCGCGCATACATTGTCGGAGATATTTCAATATTGCAAATACCGTGATGAATAGTTTTTCATGAGTTTAAAAGGAATGTATTGCTTGAAATTTTTGGAGGTCACGTACTAAAGTAATTCCCAACCACCTGCATTAATCGCGATTTTCAGAAGAGACGAAATTCTCTCCGTCCCACCCACGTCAAATTTTCAAGATGACATTTATTTACATTTCTGTATACCATATGCAGCATTCAACTTTTAAAGGTAAGAAACATTTAAAATGAATGAAGCTCATCTGAAATATAATTTGTAATATTTTTGGTTCAAACTCAGAGATGGTGGTTTTCTTTTTTTTTTTTTTTTTTTTGTGACCTTGGCATTTTTTTCCCATTGGAAATGCGAGTACAATTACTACCCGGGATGCTATCTCCATAATAGATTAGAAAATACTAGCTCACCTTGAATATTCGCATAAAAGGTACAAAAATTCTAAATAAATGCCTGCACAAGAAGTGCAAAGGGCTTACCTTTTAATTAAACTTCAGGCTAAAATATCTTTTAATTAGTTTCACCTACCTATCGGTAGTTAGCAGCGTAAACTGCCCATCGTATAGTAGTAACTTGTAATCACAATTAAACCATTAATTAATTATTATGATAAGTTACCACTACACGATGGGCAGTTTAATTATTCATTTATCACACTTTTATATTCAGATTTATATCCATTGAAGTTTTACCTTGTAATTTTTAAATGAATTTAAATGTTTTTTCACATACTGCACAGTTCAATCTGTGTAATGCTTTAGACAAAAAATATCACATTTTTTGTCTATTATTTTGTTTTAAATTATTTTTTCTCCATTTTTATGCCCCTTTTAATTCGACATTCGATAATCCGGCACCGCTGAAGTCCTGAACGCGCCGGGTTATCGGAAGTTTACGGTATATTTTATTTTATTTGTAGCTAAAATGTATAACATGAAACTTTATTTGCAAATTCAATCCTCCGGTTTTCCGCCTCCCCAAATAATTTGATCGCGCTTCCCTACTGAAGGTGAGATGAAACCTGTCTAATTAATCCTTTTCTAGGTTGAAATTCTTCAGCACCTGGGTCGAGAACGGGCCGCCCAACGTATTTTGGTTGTCTGGGTTCTTCTTCACGCAGTCCTTCCTCACAGGTAACGTATATTTCTTTTCTGGATTGGCTCTCATCTTACAAGGAACCTCTGCTGAGGACCCGATAAAGCCAAAGAGTGACTTAGGTAGCATTTTAGTGCGCCATTGGGGCATTTTAGTTTACCTTGTGGATTAAAAGAATGTTGGAGACTCAGGCTGTCCGACTCATCCTAAGGACTCGAGCAACCATTTGGACGGCCGGAGATTAAAAGAATGTGTAATATTTAAAAATATTCACAAATTTGTAAGAAAAAACACTGCCGCCGTGTTCACGCGGAGTACGATCAGGTTAAACATGTGGGTCCGTAAGTCCTTCCGAGAGGTTGGTGGTAGGGGAAGGAGGGTACGGTCCCTGTGGATGCCTCCCCCACTGGGTTCCGGTCTAAATTGGGTGGCACTTCCCGGCCGTCCAAACAGTTACCTTACACCTTTCTGGTAGGTCGGACGGTCTGGGTCTCAACAACAATAACATATTTGTAAGAGGATGCCAACGGCTCTACCGTGCCGAAAACACCGGTTCTCGTTAGATCACCGAAGTCAAGCAGCATCGGGCGCGGTTAGTACTTGGGTGGATGACCACCTGGGAACATTGCATGCTGTTGGCACATTTCGGCTCGGTGGTTTGCTCGCTGAATTTGCACGCTGCCGCAACTGCCGCCGTGTTCATGCAGAGTACGATCACGTTAAACATGTGGGTCCGTAAGTCCCTCCGAGAGGTTGGTGGTAGGGGAAGGAGGGTACGGTCCCTGTGGATGCCTCCCCCACTGGGTTCCGGTCTAAATTGGGTGGCACTTCCCGACCATCCAAACAGTTACCTTACACCTTTCTGGTAGGTCGGACGGTCTGGGTCTCAACAACAACATATTTGTAAGGTGGCAACATGCTTACATTCTGAAATTTAAGAAAACTGTTATTTTTCCAATTAATGTCTGGGTCGCTTGGCCTCGATAACCTTGGTGACGAACTGACGAAATACCGCCAACTTGGCGACTTATCCAAAGTATATATTTTTTTCTAAATGCTCTTTAAGCTATATTATAAAACAATACTGGGAAAAAAAAGTGTAAAAAATTTTAAATCTTAGATCTGCGATATCCAGTCGCCAACATCTGCGCTATACGTCAGAATGCGCTTGTCGCTTGCGGCGATCGCACGCTCGCCCGGTGGAGTAGGCACTGCAAACACTGCATTTGGATAATTTGGAAACGCTGCAAACGTATCATTGTTGGTATCACAGAATACTATATAGTCTGTGGTTGGTATGTTCGTTATTTGTGGTCCTATTCTAGCTACATAAACTGCTATCTATTAATGCCTAAAACGACGTTCTATTAATCTATCAAAACTGTTTAATTTAAAAAATATTAATGAAAAATTCTTAAAACCAGAAAATATCAAAACTTTTCCCATTCGAAATATGCGAAAAGGGATGATGCTTCACATCAATCTATAACGAGTAACAAAGTTACTGACCATCTTTTTTTCACTCGTGTTTCTCATCTATTTTAATTAAAATTTTGAAAGAAACTAGATTTGTAGATAATTGGTATTTCATAGCATTATAGTTTGCTATTAATCATTTGCTTGTTATTATCATTTTTAACACTTTACAACATAGTTGAAAAGTGTTTATGATTTTGTTCATTCTGTCTGTCTGTCTGTCCGTCCGTTCGCACGATAACTGCCGTAAAAATGACTTCATTAAACTGAAATTTTAGTATATTGTTGAGACGGTCTGTGAGACGTATGGGAATGTAAATGAATAATATCACCCAAATAGTTTTGGATTGAACTCGAGTTGAAAAAATTAATTGAACCCTATGCGACCTAATTTATCAAACATTTTTTAATCGAAGTTAAAATTCACAAATTGCCTCGAAAATTTTAGGAAATTCAAATTATCTCATAAAATATATAAAAAAACAATATGTTCGGTAGTTTTTTAGCAGCAAAATATGTTCGGTAGTTTTTTAAATCAAAATTAAAATAATGATTACACCCATATAATATGAAGGGATCACGTGACGCACTTCAAAATAAAATATGGCATCCATCTTTTTTTCCCAGAGTAAAAATCGCGATTTTTAAAGTTCTTTTAAATTTATATTTAGTGTTGCATCCGTCCTAAAACCGCTTTATTTTTGCTTATTTTCTGTGCATCTATATTCTGCACCAGCGCAATTACAATATTTTTTAGTTTAAATGATCATCAAACTTTGATTATTTCTACAACGAAGCCTAATTTTAATGGATGCAGAATGTAAACAAGTGATTGTAAGATGAGTTGTGTAGGAATTGCTGAATTTTTTCGTGCAAAATTATTTAACTCTGGAGTCTGGAATAAAAGTGATATGAATGAAATATACACTGCTTTTTAAAAAAAGTCAGACGATTTATATTTCGATGACATCATTTGAATAAAGTTCATTTTTTTCGATGAAGTTTTAAGTTTTCAAGTAAATAAATTATTGTGGTACTGTGATAATTAAAAAATACCACCGTTGAATGTATCGCATTTTAGAGATATTTAAATAAAATTGCATTTCAGTTGGAAAGTGTTTCATAGTTAATGCTTTATGCATAATTGATCTTTCGTGTTTTTATTATTTTCCTGTAGGCGCCTCCCAGAACTATGCTCGTAAGTACCACATTCCCATCGACCATCTCGCCTACGAATTCACGGTGCTCAGCATAGAAACTGAATCAGAGCAGAAACCGGAAGACGGGGTTTATGTTAAGGTGAGAGTGACATGTTGAATTGTCTGATATTTTGTTGGTATGGTCCTTCGAGGAGTTATCAAGTGATTCTAGCTCTTTGGTATGGTCGTGCATGACTGTCTGCGATCTTATGAGATCGCGTACAGCCATGGTATGGTAACGTTGCAGCCGTAGTATGGTAAAGTTGTTATTTTCAATACAATACATGGTAATATATAGGGGTTCAGCTCAAACCTCCACGGCAACCTGTTGGTTTATGCCGATGGAAAAAGGAGGCAAAAAGGGTTTCATCGATTTCAACCAGGCCACAAACAGAGGAACAGGGTCGGCCGAATCACCCATGGCATGGATCCAGAAGGACAATCCGCTGAATCGACCCCAGTCGCCAACGGGTCCGGTAACTGGCCACAAAGGCACATTTCCTCCCTATCTGGAAGAGTCTGCTTAATGAAGCCCGGGAACAATCCACCGATTAAATTTATCCCCTTAGGTGAAGCTGGTCAGGCTGCAAAGTCAGTGCTCATACTCCAAAATGCGCCCTCCTCCTAGGGAGAAATATATAGGGAAAGTATTGGAATCGTGTCGAAAGTCGCAACTCAAGTTCTCGAGGTTTTCAATATTTTTGAACCTGAAAATTTTCGAGGACTCGTCTTAAAATAAGACGACTCCTCGAAAACTATTAATAGCTTTGTACAAAGAGATTATCAACCAAGAAACTGGGATTCCTACTGGACATTTTTGTCCTTTACTATTTCTATCTATCTTTTATAGTTTAGAAGATGTTTCGAATGAAAATAAATAAAATATTGCATATGGAAAGTGAACCTAATACTTACTACTTTTTTACTTTCCCTGCAATGCATGGTAATGTAGTACACTCTTTTGCAAAAAAAAAAAAAAAAAAGAAGAAGAAAGACAACGAAGTATCCTAAAAAATAATCCGATCATCTCAAAATTTCGCATGCAAATTCTTTTATACCAAGTATGCAAGTGATTAAATTTGCAAGGCCAATGAATGTTAACTTCGGTCATAGCACGTGTTTCTACTGCGCACCTAGCAACCTCTAAAACAGGTTAAAAATGTGGACGGTTTATCTTTGCTCGTTCATGGCGTTGCAGTTCCGTGGAGACACAACCAATAATGCCGTTACGACATTGCCGAAGACCTTATAAGCAATTAGACGAGTTCCAACATGGTCGTATAGTCGGGATGCGTGAAGCTGGCTAGTCATACCGAGCAATAAGCCGCCACCTGCTCCGAACGGACAGTGCTGTGCAAAGGTGCTGGCAGCAATGGTTGCTGCAAGGAGGAATGAAGGCTCTGGAAGTCCAAGATGCACGAATGCGAGACAAGATCGGATAATTGTGCGACAGGCCCGAACTGGCCCAACGGCATCACTGTCCGCCATCCAACGTGCTACAGCCTCTTCCATACCACCCATGGTACCTTCCACCATCTGACGGCGCTTGGCTCTGGTGGGGTTATGCTCACCGCGACCTTTAAAATGTACATCTGCCCATAACCCCACAACATCGACAGAGTCGTTTGGAGTGGTGTCGTAGCCGAACATCATGGCTGCCAGCAGACTGGCGTCGGAATTCATTCAATGGTAAATTACGCTTCAGTCTTTCAGCAGATGACCATCGGGTACGTGTGTGGAGGCGCCAGGGCCAGCGGTCCCAATTAGTCTATATTTTACATAGGCACACAGCCATTAGCCCTGGTGTGGTAAGCTATCTTTTACAACAGTAGGTCGCCCCTAGTCATCCTGCGTACAACTTTAACAGCTCAGGGATATGCTGATGACATCCTGCGGCCGTTTGTGTTACCCTTCATGGCACATCATTCTGGGGCTATTTTCCCAACAAGATAATGCCACGTCACATACGGCTCGCATATCTGTAGACTGTCTCCGTGCTGTTGATACTGTTCCTTGGCCAGCAAGGTCACCAGACCTTTCGCCAATCGAGCATGTTTGGGACATACATGCTAGGCCGCCAGATTCGGGCACCCCGAAATGTGGCAGATCTGGAGCAACAATTGAGGAATGCCTGGCAGAATGTATCGCAGGATGATATTAGGAAACTTTATCATTCCTTACCTAGACGTATACAAGCATGCATTGCCGCCAAAGGGGAGTTCACCAATTACTGATTTGAAAATTCAATGTGCAATTGCTATCCATTGATGAGTCCTGCGGCCTTGATTTTGTAATCATCTCATTATCTGTGTATGAGCTGTACGCTTTAATTTCAATAAAAACAGTCACTTTCTTCATGGTGCTTCGTCGTTTTTTTTTTTTACAAAAGAGTGTATATGGACAGTATTGGAACCATGTCGAAAATCGCAACTTGAGTTTTCGACGGATACACGTTTTGGGATCACTAGAACAGGAAAAAATTATTTTTAGCGTGACGTGGCTGTGTACAGTGTACGTACCCACTCTATCTTAAATACTATTCCACTAAATTTCACCGAAATTTAGTAGATAAATCATTTGTAAGTTACCCTATGGTGCTGATTAGATTTTACTTGTTATTTGTACAAAGCTTAGCGAGCATGCGCAGCTTAAAAATAGACGTTTCGCTTTTTCTGTTCCAGTTCGTTTTAGACGATAGAATGTCGTATCACAGGTCGAACGGGGAAAATGACGTCACAGCCAATCACGGGGCGTTTTGCGTTTGCTAAGATTTTGCGTTTTTCTTTTCTTGATATTTAAATAAACAATTTTTTTAAGAGACTTTCGCTTGGATATTTGGTATCAGCAAAATTTCTCTTTAAATATGATTTGGTTTTAAAAGTTATTAAAAAAAAAAAATCGAAATTGTCCATTGAAATTGCGATTCTGCAAATCTGCGTGCATTTTAACGTATGTATGCAAAATTTCATTTTCCTACCTATTGTAGTTTTCAAGTAAAAGGGATAATGAAATTCAGGCAAATGTTGATTTCGCTGCGTTAGAAATGGAGAATGGACTTCACATTAGCTCGTTCATAATTTCTCCAAACTTCAGTGGACTCTAATAGGTTCCTGGATAGGGTTATGATCTTAGGGCAGAAATAAGTAGTAGTTCTCCTCTGAGGTTATGACATCCCCCCCCCCCCCCTTCAAACCTCCCCTTGGCGACTCCACTGCCTAGGAAAGTCCGTAAACTTCACAATAATTTTTTAAGAAAAGGTCCATAAGTGTATAATTTGGGTCTATCTATAGTAAAGGGACGTTTCGTAGTCGAATAAAAGTGATTGCAGCACTCCCTAGTGGAGAATTTGTACAATTCGAATAAAGAACTCGGCAACAAAGTGAGATAGACGCAAAAATCCAATTATACAAAGTTGTAGAGGATTATCTAATGAGTAGGAATCGACACCGGGAACGAACGAAACGTGTATACGGAAGGCAATAAATACCATTCATACTTAATTGATTGCTAGATACGCAGCCACGCCACAATACTGTTAAACGTTGCTGTACGATTCACGAGTGGATGTAAATAATACCAGCGACGTAGTACCCATCTCTGAGATTAAAATCGAGCTTTCCACTAGATCTTTGAGGGTGTAAGTGTTATTTATTTTAGTGTTTCTGAATAGGACAAACCATTCACCAATAACCTTGTTGTGTCCTATAAATGTCTTCTGTAACCGTTTTAGGTTCGACTCCTACGCATTAAACAATGCTCTATGCAACTTTGTAATTGGCTTTTCTCGTTTATTTTGCTTTGTTGTCGAGTTTTTTTTTTTTTTTTTTTTTTTTTTTTTTTTTTTTTTTTTTTTTTTTTTTATTAATTCTCCGGATGGAACACTGCAGTCAGTTTTATTGAATCGAGTATAGTCATTCTACTATATAGACTTAACGTGTACACTCATGGACCTTTCTTACAAAGTTATTGGGGTGTATTGCTCAAGGATTTTCTTACAAACTCTGTATAATAATATGGGAGGCGTAGCGCAAAATCTAAGCTACAAACAGCCACTAAATTCGGAGGTGCCTGAGAAATCAAGATATCAATTTAAGAATGAATGCGACAAGAAACTTCTCCCTTTAAGGAACCCTTTATTACATAAGAGTTCGGGTTTTCTACAGAGATGCATTATAAATATCAAAATTGGGGATAAAAATTACTAATTGTCATCTGGAACACTGCTCCTCAGAAATAATTCCTGACTGCATTATGTAGTGAAATCCATATGCTGCCCACATCCAATTTCTTTTACTAGAGATATATAAAGTGAAAGTCATATGTTGGCTACATCGAATTTCTTTTACTAGAGATGTATAGTGAAAGTTATATGCTGGCCACATGAAATTTCTTTTACTAGAAATATGTAGAGAAAGTCATATGCTGGCCACATCAAATTTATTATACTAGAAGTCTTCATTCTGTTTTGGAACGGTTTCTGTTTTATTGCGACCTAACTGATTCCATAAAATTCCTGAAATATCTGCGTTGTTTCTCAATTGCTAATGATTCTTTCGTGCCTTTGCTTTCAGGGTTTGTTCCTGGAAGGGGCGAGGTGGGACCGGGAACTCATGGCCCTCAACGAATCCTATCCTAAGGTGCTCTACGACACATTGCCTGTTGTATCCTTTGCTGTTATCAAACGCTTTGTAATCTGCAACACCTCATATTTCCATCTGTATTCTGGTGTAAAAAATATTTTTACACGCACCCTGTGCAACCAGGGCTGATAAGGTACCGTCGTCCCTTACTAGCTCTGTTTCTTACTTTCCCTGCAATACATGATAATGTATAGGGAAAGTATTGGAATCGTGTCGAAAATCGAAAGAGTTTTCGTCGAATCTACACATTTAGGGACTTATAGAGCACGAAGAAACTATTTTTAACTTGGCGTCTGTGTGTGCGTCTGTCTCTGTAATGTATGTATCCGCTCTGATTTAAAAACCGATTGACCGAATTTCATGAAATTTTAGAGGTAAGTCATGTGTAGGTGACCCCTGGTGCTGATCAGATTTTGGTAGGATTCGGGATAAAAGAACCGGCCTTTCTCTGAGAAATGGCCCCCCAAAAATCGCATGTATCCACTCTAGCTAAAAAACTTATTGACCCAATTTCACAGAATTTGGTACATAAGTCACTTGTGGGTTACCTTGGTGCTGATTAGATTTTGGTACAATTGGCAAAAAAAGAAATCTGCATGTCTTAACGAAATGGTCCTCAATAATCGTCACAATCTAAAATAAAAACTACGTATGCTGAAATGTATTAATTAATTGCTCGTTTTATTAATTTTTGATGGTGAAAAGAATAAGACCCACTCCATTACTTTAGGACTAACCGTTCTCGAGATATTTTAGTTTTTTCTTTTCACATTTTTTGCTACGCCGCCTTTGAAATTATATCCAATTACCAAATAAAAACGAAAATTGAATTGAAAGTGCAAATTCGGTGTCATTTTGCGCAATTGAACCCAATTTAATGAATTATTAAAAAAATAAAGATGAAATGGATATGAGTCTGTAGGGAAAGTCATATGCTGCCCACATCAGATTTTTACTTTTGAATAGCTTTTAAAAGTAAAAGTAGGGTACTATACCCTTTGTACTATACTTTTTACTATACCCTTTGTACTATACCCTTAAAAGTCTTTGCAACTGAAGTCCTTGAGATCTATAGCCGGTTGTCTATATTAAAAGATTATCTCGTTTAAAGCCTCTCGTCCATTGCCAAGTTCTCGTCAATGCCAAGCTTTTGTCAAAGTTCTCGTCAATTACCAAATCTAACAGATTTGGGTAGAGTCAAGGACGCGGACTATGGAGGAAAAAATCATCCACTTGAAGTGCAAAATAACTTCCAAACAAGGTTTATAGATACTATAGATAGTATCTATAAACCTTGTCTTCCAACCACGAATATGCAGAAACTTACGTCCGCATTTGTGAAAAATACAGCTATTAATCACGAATTTTAGTATTTCATAGAGCTTGCATTCATTATTCATTTATATTATACTATTTTTCAATTAAAATTTTCCAGAAATATAATGCAGTTTGCTTCTAAACTATAATATATAATGCTTCTAAATATTAATATATTGTTTTCCTCCAGTTACCATGACAACGACGAAAGCTGCTCTCATTGACATATTTCCATTGGTTATAAAGGTGCACCTCCAAATTATTTGACCCTAATTACCTGCATGTACCAAATGCCAAGTGTTCAAAATCTCGCGTCGTGCACCTTGTATGGCTGCAAGCAACTGTTTTAAAAAAATGAACGTAAGCAAGGGCGTATCCAGGGGAGGGGGGGTGATCCCCCTCTTTCCGATATTCTCAAACGGAAAGGATTTTTTTATTATATCATGTTGCTTTGTCTTAATAGCTCTTGCAACCCTCACCATAAAATGTTTCATACAAAAACAATGTTTTGGATGCGACCTTGAACGTAATCTTTCCATTTTTCGCCTCATCCCCCCCCCCCCCCCACACACACACACACACACACAGACACACACACTTTTTTTCAAATTTGGACAAGATGAAGACGACTAACTTGGAAGTAAAACAAAACAAGAGCAATTTTAATGTTGATATTTTTACAAAACATCATCCGCGGTTTACCATGACGCGCAATCTTTTTTTTTCCCTTGACGATTTTCCTCAGATTTGGATCATACCTTGTCGACGAGATGAGATTGTACCTCGCCCTACCTACTCCTCCCCCGTATACAAAACCGGGGCCCGACGAGGGACACTGAGTACCACCGGTCACTCCACCAACTTCGTGATGATGATCGACCTGCCGTCCAAGAAACCTCAGCGCCACTGGATAAACCGTGGGGTCGCTGCGTTGTGTCAGCTGAGCGATTGAGTGTACTATCCTAGAATGGTGTAATAAAATTCATTTGCTGAAAATGTGAATCTCTTTTTTAACACTTTACAACATAGTTGAAAAGTGTTAATGACTTTGTTCATCCTGTCTGTCTGTCCGTTCACACGATAACTGCTGTAAAAATAACTTTATCAAAATGAAATTTTAGTATGTTGTTGAAACGGTCTGTGGGACGTATGGGAATGTAAATGAATAATATCACCCACTTAGTTTTGGATTGAACCCGGGTTGAAAAAATGAAATCCATTGAAACGTATGGGATCTAATTTTTCAAACATTTTTTAAGCGAATTTAAAATTCACAAATTGCTTCAAAAGTTTTAGGATATATTCAAATTATCCCGTAAAATATATAAAGAAAATTTCAGCAAAATATATTCAGTAGTTTTTTAAATAAAAATTGAAATAATAATTACACCCATATTATTTATATGAAGAGATCACGTGACCCACTTCAAAATAAAATATGACATCCATATTTTTTTTCCTAGTGTTAAAATTTAAAGTTCTTTTAAATCTATATTTAGTGTTGCACTCGTCCTAAAACCGTTTTATTTTTGCGTATATTCTGTGCCAGCGCAATTACAATATTTTTGAGTTTAAATGATCATCCAATTTTGATTATTTCTTCCACGAAACCTAATTTTAATGGATGCAGAATGTAAATAAGCGATTGTAAGATGAAAAATGAGTTGTACAAGACTTTCTGAATTTTTCTCACGCAAAATTATTTAGCTCTGGGGTCTGAAATAAGAGTGTATGAATGAAATATTCACTGCTTTTACATAGAAAGCCAGACGATATACATTTCGATGACGTCATTTGAATAAAGTTCATTTTTTTTGGATGAAGTTTTATGTTTTCAAATATAATACATTATTGTATTACTGTGATAATTTAAAAAATATCATCGCTGAATGTATCGCATTTTAGAGATGTTTAAATACAATTTCACTGCAGTTGGAAAGTGTTTCATAATCAATGCTTTATGCATGATTGATCTTTCTTGTTTAGTATATGCCTGCTTATGAACATTCAACGATTTTTTTCTTTTTCATACTATGTAATATAGTGTAGAGGAGAAAGTATTGTTTTCATAAAAAAATTTTAAATTCGAGATTTTGATGCCAATATATGTGACCAATTGAACACATTTTGACTATTTTTGGAGGGATGTCCTGTCTGTATGTCTGTTTGGAGTCGATTTCTTGTGTACACTATAGTGGCCACAAATATATTAAAGGATTCTCATGAAACATTATATCCGGCTTTGTTATCAAAAAATCTAGATCTAGATAGAATATTTGTTTTAAATTCGAGCGAAAACTTTGAAATTATATATTTCTTCACATGCCAGCGTAAAACAAAATTTGATATAATCATGCATAAAAGGTTTTATTTTTATAGGAGAACGTCAGCACTGAATTTCATAACATTTTGTGGGTAGCCTTGGAATAGCCTCGCTTAAAAGTGGCTATTCCAAAGTTTCTAGGATCAGGGTTGTCGAAATATTAATAAAAACAAACCTTCCATAGAAACAGCATTAAGCAGACGATATTTTTTTCCGGTTGCCCAGCAGCGCAATTAAATAAAATATGTTTATACGACAGACTATTTTTATTAATTTCTTTATATTAGAATAATAAAAAATAAATTCTGAATACAGCATTTTTGACTGGATTTACGGGAATTATTGATGTTTTCAATTTCTTACGTCATCTGTTTTATTTTGGCAAAGATTTTTCAAACTCATGTATTGTGTTTAGCCAATTGTTGAAACATTAAAAATGGTACGGGTATACCTTCTAATACGATTTTAGCTCTTTCATTTTGGTATATATTGAACCAATTTCATATATTTTGTAGATTCGAATACAAATGGGACCAGGACGTTTTATTCTTCAGATCTGCCAGTGAAGATAATTTTGTATACCGAGAACATAGGTTATTATACTTCTTTTAGGAGAATTAAATTAAATATTTTAATAGAATGTATTGAATAACATGTCATTTGGAATATTAGAGGAATTTGCACATATTTTAAATCACGAGCAACGTCGGGTATAACTGCTTATATCTATACAAATAAAATTGTAAGTTGTGCTTTGATCTGTTTATTACCTTAGCAAGGGGGAACTCGCATCTTTCTTTTTTTTTGTTAGCATTATTATATCATTACAAAAAGAAAGGAAGGATGCCCAAATATTTAAAGTTCACTGCTAATTGTGAATATTTTGAGTTTTCTTATATTATACATATATTCCATACGAGGAACGGGTATACTGCTAACGGAAAATCAAAGCGACCTACAACTACGAAATTTGGTACAGACATAGTTCAGTTCGTGCCCTTACGCCACCACCACCGCCTGACATCCCCGGGCGATTTTATTTTAATTCGATGTGATTAAAGCACGAAGCTAGCAGCCACTGCTTTGACAATCGCTTAATTTGAAGCAAATTAACTAAAAGTATGTACCCCCTACGAGGGCGATATGTGATGCACCTGCACGTTGCCGCATAGACTTATGCGCAGCTGCGCTTCAAATAAGTGCATAAATACAATTAAATCGAAACTGTATACAATAAATCAAGACCCGGAACAAAAATAATAAAAATCTGATGTGGGCAACACATGACTTTCCTTATATAATGTAATGAATTTACTACTTTTACAGTAAAAAAATAGGATTTTCTTATAGTAGATACTAATATTCTTTCCAAGATATTGAATTTTCGACAATTAGTCGTCATTTTCATTGATTTAGCGTCATTTTTATCCATTTGGCGAGATTTTCGATAATTTGGCAACATTTCAAAAAAGTCGCCAAGTTGGCTACATTCCGCCAAATTCGTCGCCAAAAGCTCGCCAAGCGTTATGCACTAAGAAATAAGTTTTTCTTAAAGCAGATAAATGACTATTGGCGTTCAAATACAAAAGTATTATTCAAAGTATCTTTTTTTATGAATGGAACGAGCTAGATCCACGAGAAGGATGTCACTCAATTTATCGCATGGTATTACATATGAAAAGTAAACATGTTTCTCAATAGGAAATATTTTTCTTTTTATTTCATATGACTTTTTGATAATTTTTTTTAAAAATGTGCAATATCTCGAGAACGGTTCACGTTAGCGTTCTAAAATTTATGTCAATCGTTTTCTAATGAAAAATTACATAAGAAATGTCTATTTGCGTAACTTTATTAGCGGTTTTGATTTTTTGACGATTTTTTCAAAATTTCATTCGAAAATTTAGGGGGGTTCTGAACATTTGATTGCGTATAAAAACAATAGGCTTCCAGTGTTTACAGATTGTGATTTTTGTACCAAATTTGTTTCGAATCGGTCCATTCGTTCGTCAGTTATCGTCTCCACAGACTCACTGACACACACACATACTTTCACATACACACAGACATCACTTCAAAAATGTTTTATTCGTGATCAGGGATGCTTGAAACGTGCTCCCCCGTCGAAAACTCGATTTCGAATTTTCGACCCCGTCACAATACTTTCCTTTATACATTATGTATATAAGGAAAGTAATATGAAAAATATCAGGATTTTTTTTGTTTTTCTTTTTTTATTTGGACAATTTGACTCCAATTTAAATTGCGCCAAGTCGCCAAATGGACAAAAGAAATGTCTTTAAAAGTGAAAAATGGATGACATTTCAAACACAAATTCGTTTCGCATGTCATTTCGTCTGACAAAACTCGAATTAATGCATTATGGGAAGAGGAGAAGGAAACAAAAACTAAGTTGTAGTCTGTGGAGAAAGTCGTGTTTCTCAGATCAGGATTTTTACTTTCCTTATATACATAATGTATAAGGAAAGCATTGTGACGGGGTCGAAAATTCGAATTCGAGTTTTCGACGGGAGAGCACGTTTCAGGCATCCCTGATCACGAATCAAACATTTTTAAAGTGATGTCTGTGTGTGTGTGTCAGTGAGGCTGTGGAGCCGATAACTGACGAACGAATGGACCGATTCGAACGAAATTTGGTACAAAAATCACAATCCGTAAACACTGGAAGCTTATTGTTTTTATACGCAATCGAATGTTCAGAACCCCCTAAATTTTCGAATGAAATTTTGAAAAAATCGTCAAAAAATCAAAACCGCTAATAAAGTTGCGCAAATAGACATTTCTGATGTAATTTTTTATTAGAAAACGATTGGCATAAATTTTAGAACGCTAACAGAACCGTTCTCGAGATATAGCACATTTTTCAAAAAAATTATCAAAAAGTTTTATAAAATAAAAATATTTCCTATTGAGAAACACGTTCACTTTTCATATGTAATATCATGCGATAAATTGGGTGACATCATTCTCGTGGAGCTAGCTCGTTCCATTCATGAAAAAAGATACTTTGAGTAATACTTTTGTATTTGAACGCCAATAGTCATTTATCTGCTGTAAGGATAACTTATTTATCCGTCCATAACGCTTGGCGAGATTTTGGCGACGAATTTAGCGGAATGTCGCCAATTTGGCGACATTTTTAATTGTTGCCAAATTAACAAAAATCTCGCCAAATTGATAAAATTGACGCTCAATCTATGAAAATGACGACTAATTGAAGAAAATTCAATATCATGGAAAGAATATAAGTATCTACTATAAGAATAACGTTTTTTTTAGCTGTAAAAGCAGTAAATTCATTGCATTATATAAGGAAAGTCATGTGTTGCCCACATCAGATTTTATTTTTTTAATTTAGAGCACAGGCATCGAATAAATTTCCGATCACATTCTTGATCCCGAGCGAGATGCGATGCCATCAGTAGGTTAAAATTGTTTCCATGATTTGCTGCACGGATAGCCATTTCCATCAGCGGTGGACATCAGACCGGGAGAAAAATCCACACGTGTGACAAGTCTTCGAATGAGACAGAATTATTTCATACCTCGAGAGATACCTTATAAAAGATAATACATATTTTCTGTCTCTCTCTCTGAAACGTGTTTCTATCATATTTGCGGTTATTCGATCTCGAGATGTGCTGAAAATATAAAACACGACAATGGAGATAGTATTACTTTATCACAAAAGTGTTGAAACTAGCCTGTCAAAGAAAGAGAAATTGGCATTCTCGAAAATTTAAATTGCAACTTATAAGTTTGACCTTATTTAACTCATAAAATGTTTAGCGTCAAAATCAAAGCTTGTTCAACCAGTTTATCAAATATGTTTTAAATAATTTAATCCCCTCTTCCCACTCGCACTAAAAGAAGTTCATCTCTCTTCAGGAAGCATCTTTAACTTTCCATACCATATAAGTGCATGTAAAGTATGGGATGGGGGTCAAAAATCAGGCCCACTTTTTGAACATTCCTGCATACTAATCAACACTTTTTGTTTTTCATACTATGCCATATAGTATAGAGAAAGTATTGTTTTCACGAAATTTTTCGAATTCGAGGTTTTGATGCCAATATATGTTTCCGGACCTCCTGAACACGTTTTGACTATTTTTGGATGATTCGAACAAAGACTTGAAATTTATTCAAAATTTTATATTTTTTAACATGGCAGTATAGGGCAGAGTTTGACATAAACATGCATAAAAGAGTTCATTTATGGCTTAATGATCATGAGATTTAATAGTTTCAATCTTTGTTGTAAAAAATAGCCGCGATACAACTTTTTTTGTTCGTGACGTCATTAGTCCCTCTGGGGCTTTAAAGTGAAGGGCAATTAATAATATAAACACCTTGATTTATCTGTCTGTTTACCTATCAATCTCTGGGTAACGCTTGGCGTAAAATTTGGCGATATTTCGCCAACATGGCGACTTTTTTAATGCTGCGAAATTGACGAAAATGTCGTCAAATCGATAAAAATGACACCAAATCAATGAAATTAATTGCGTTTTGAAAGGGAATAGTATTGTAATGATGTTTCGATAGCGTTTGTCTGTCAAGTCCGACTAATCCCACTTGGCGACAAATTTTGACGACTTTTTAAAATGTTGCCAAATTTATCAAATGTTGCCAATCGATAAAAAATATCGCCAAATTGATAAAAATGACGCCAAATGGGAGGTAATAGTTTGCAAATTTTGAATTCCGTTATATCATACCTGTACCTTCTAGTACACTATAATTGTAATTATTAATACCGATTTTTCAAAAATTTTCTTGTAAAATTTGAAAAAAAAAGTTACTAAAAAAATGAATTCTGGTATGATAGAATTGAGCCGTAATCCAGTTAATTTCAATGATGTATGGTGAGCGTTTGAGTAGAATATATCTCGAATAATATTAAAAATTTAATGGAATGGAGTATATTAGTTTCAATTTAGCGTTTTCCAAAATTACAACGATCGCATATCCCTTTTGAAATGGAATCTCATCGGAGAGCGTACCCCCTCCCCCCTTTTTTGAATAGTTCCAGGGAAATTTTAACTAATTTTCTACTATCTACACAGATTGTAAATAAGTGCATTGTTTTAATAATATGTTATACGTTGTTTTATTAATATTATATATTAAATTCTATCAAACCATGTTTTTATATGATTGTATATCCCGTTTATTCCAAAGCTGTTACTTGTCCTAGAATTACGCGGTTTTTATTATTATTATTATTATTATTATTATTATTATTATTTAGCTAATGCTTCGAAAAGTTGCATAAAACTTTCCAAAATTTGAAAAATTAATGTATTTTTAAATATTTGCAGAAAATTTTGAAAACTGCCTCCAAATCGAGAAAAACTACACACCTTCAAAACTCCTTCCCGGTCGTCCATCCTGTTGCTCCAAGTCCTCTGGACGAGCCGGACGGCCTGGGGCTTTCACACCTTCAAAACTCCGGCCATTCAATTCGCTGCTCCATGTCTTCGGACGAGCCGGATGGTCTGGGTTTTCGACACCTTCAAAACTATAGGGGCGCGGTAGCCCATTGGTTAGCGCGCTGGAGTTGCACTCGGTAGGCCCGGGTTCGATTCCAGCCACTGCCAAAAACTGCCGCCGTGTTCATGCGGAGTACGATCACGTTAAACATGTGGGTCCGAAAGTCCTTCCGAGAGGTTGGTGGTAGGGGAAGGAGGGTACGGTCCCTGTGGATGCCTCCCCCACTGGGTTCCGGTCTAAATTGGGTGGCACTTCCCGACCGTCCAAACAGTTACCTTACACCTTTCTGGTAGGTCGGACGGTCTGGGTTTCAACAACAACAACACATTAGGGTTGTTGCCGTTTGATGGCCGGGATAAGACCACTCAATTTAGACCGGAATCCAGTTGAGACGGCATTTGTGCAAAGACAGTACCCTCCTTCCCTTACCACTAACCTCTTGGAAGGATTTACGAATTCACATATTTAATGTGCCCGTACTCCGCGTGAACACGTGGCAGTTCGGACAGAGGCGGGAATCGAACTCATGTCGTTCGAGTGCAATCCTCGTACGCTAGTCACTGGGTTGTCCCATTTCCGCAGATTAGGGTTATCGATTTATGGCTGTCCTATTCAGAAACGCTAATAGCACTTACCTGCACAGTAATCTAATGCACAGCCTTTTCAAATTGCTTCCAACCCACAAAAATGCACATTTGAATTTGAGAAAGAGTATCGCCGAGTACTTTGACAAGCATTGCAGGTGCCACCGTGTTACAATTTCTAATGATAGGAATTTGTGGCGGGCCTTTATTGCGTTCTATATATGCGTTTCTTGCAGTCTTGATATTAATTCCTACTCATTAGGTAATCCACTACAACTTTGTAATTGACATTTTTCTTCTATCAAGCTTTATTGCCGAGTTTATATTTCCAACTTCTTTAATTTTCCGCTTGGGGCACTGCACTCATTTTTATTCGACCGGGTATAGTAATTTTACTATAGATGGACCTCGTGGACCGCCCTTACAAATAGGATGCTTAAGGATTTTCTAGGAAGCATGTATATATGGAATCGGAACATTCGAAAATGGTAAGACTCCTACATACACAGGCTGGTGCAACATCGGCCATCTTGACTCCTAGTTGAAGCGAAATGGCTGTACATGATGAATTGATTATTACTTTTTCGTCTTTTTCTCGAGATCTTGAGAAAATCAAAACCTTCTAGAATACTTTCTTATATTTTCTGAAAGCAGACGAATATTGACTGCTCAAGTTGACAACTCGAGTTTTTGACGGATCTACACGTTTTGGGAACACGAAAAAACTATTTTTAGCGTGATATCTGTGTGTCTTGTCTGTCTGTGCAATGTATGTATCCACTTTAACTCAAAACTAATGGACCAAATTTCATAAAATTTGGTAGGCAAGTCACTCGTGTGTGATCCTGGTGTTGATTAGTTTTTGGTACGATTCGGGATAAAAGAACATGTCTTCTTGGGGAAATGTCCCACAAAAATTGCCTATATTCACTCTAGCTGAAAAACTAATAAATCAAATTTTACAAAATTTAGTAAATAAGTCATTTGTGGGTTATCCTGGTGCTAATTAAATTTTGGTACGATTCGAAAAAAAAATAACCTGCCTTTTTTACGAAATGGTCTTCAAAAATCGTCAAAATTTAAAATAAAAAGTAAGTATGCTGAAATATATCAATTAAATGCTTGTTTTATACGTAATTTTTAACGATGAAAAGAATAAGACCAACTCCATCACACTAGGACTAACCGTTCTCGAGATATTTTAGTTTTTCGCATTTTTGCTACGTCACTTTTAAAAAAAATCTGATGTCGGCAACACATAACTTTCCTTATATAATGCAATGAATTTACTACTTTTACAGTTAAAAAAAATGTTATTCTTATAATAGATACTTATATTCTTTCCAAGATATTGTATCTTCTTCAATTAGTCGTCATTTTCATTGATTTAGCGTCATTTTTATCAATTTGGCGAGATTTTTGTTAATTTAGCAACAATTAAAAATGTCGCCAAGTTGGCGACATTCCGCCAAATTCGTCGCCAAAATCTCGCCAATCGTTATGGATGAAGAAATAAGTTATTCTTACAGCAGATAAATGACTATTGGCGTTCAAATACAAAAGTATTACTCAAAGTATCTTTTTTCATGAATGGAACGAGCTAGATCCACGAGAATGATGTCACTCAATTTATCGCATGGCATTACATATGAAAAGTGAACATGTTTCCCAATAGGTAATATTTTTTTTATTATTTTATAATATTTTTTGATAATTTTTTTTTAAAATGTGCATTATCTCGAGAACGGTTCATGTTAGCGTTCTAAAATTTATGTCAATCGTTTTCTAATGAAAAATTACATAATGTCTATTTGCGTAACTTTATTAGCGGTTTTGATTTTTTGACGATTTTTTCAAAATTACACTCGAAAATTTAGGGGGGTTCTGAACATTCGATTGCGTATAAAAACAATAAGCTTCCAGTGTTTACGGATTGTGATTTTTGTACCAAATTTCGTTCGAAAAGGTCCATTCGTTCGTCAATTATCGTCTTCACGGACTCACTGATACACACACACACACACACACAGACATCACTTCAAAAATGTTTGATTCGTGATCAGGGATGCTTGAAACGTGCTTTCCCGTCAAAAACTCGAATTCGAATTTTCGACCCCGTCACAATACTGTCCTTATACATTATATACTCGTATATAAGGAAAATAATAAGTCCAGTTACCAAATGAGAACGAAAATTGAATTAAAAATGCAAATTTAGTGTAATTTTAAATAATTATGGATGTTATTTGTGCAATTGAACTCAATATAATGAATTATTAAAGAAATAAAGTAAACGTGAATATGATTCTGCAGGAAAGGTCATGTGCTGCCCACATCAGATTTTTCTTTTTAATTTGGTATTATATTATCTTTATGAGTATTGTGCTAAAATTTGACCATTGGATGAAAATTCGCTGAGATATGAATATTTTACTTCGGTGTTAAAGGGACTTTTTTGTGTTTTCATTTATTTGTATGGCGAGAATTATTTTAGTTCAAAACAGGCGATTTGGAAATTGAATATGGTGTTATATATCTGTATCTGTATTATTTAAATAATGGAAGCTTATTTAGAACCTGGGCAATGCCGGGTAATTCGTTCTAATATATGAATAAAAATTCCGACTTTACAACGTTTAAAAGTTTACTTATTTCATTATTCTAAAGAATTTTTCTTTTGTTACGTAAGTGCGTTTGTCGCGCAACTTTGACAGAATGTATCCGGGCGATCCGGATATTAAAATTGCCAATCATGAAGATCTCGGAATGAAATTCTCTGATTGGTCGAAATCCAGTGACGCAGCAGGAGGCTCGTCTCCCAGCAGCGGAGAAAACAGTTTATTCTATTTCACGTGTGAAGAACGTCTGCTGAGGTTTTATTTAGTCTTGGGAAAACAATTTTTTCATATTATACGCTGGCAATATTATTTATTAAAAATAAATTGTATTCTTAATATCTGTGTGAGAAGTTTGTGGTTCGAATAGATTGTTTTGGATAATTCTATAAATAAGTAACATATTTATCTTATTGTTATTTCAACGAAGATTATAATAATACAAAAATGTTTTTGCAGGTAACACGTGTGCAAATGTTTTATATTTAACTTGCAAATCAATATTATGCATTATATATATTTTTATTTAGCGGTGTCCATGTTTGCATAATTGATAATATTCTATTGCATTTTTACTCTGAAATGCTGAAATTTAACTGTGTTGCAAGTTTTTCAAGTCACGGAATGTGGAAAATAATGGTTACGAATTCTAAGTGAATTAATTGTTTCATACGCGATTATTTAGTGTCTCTACACAAAACATTCTAAATGCTAAATAAATAATCGTTGGATAGAAAATATGAATTCATTTTTGCAGAGTTGGGATGATATTTTTCTTGTCATTTTTTAAAAATATTCTTTGTTCCATAATCCTCTGTCCTTCGACTAATATTTGTCCTTCGAATAAATTTAGTAATTGATTAATTGGATATAAATGGTAGATAATTTGAAAGTTTTTACATTTACGTTGCAATCACTTGCAAATGTGAAAGGTTTTGAATCATAGAATTAATAAAGCAGTGTTCATATATTTTTCTCCAATAAGTAGATCTCTTAAAAAATAATATTTAAAACTCACCGGTCTGAAGAAAATTTAATTATTTGTTTAATTCTCTCATATAATTGTGTCATAGATGACAAATAAAATGAAGCAATGACAAAAATGCAATTTGAAAAATAACCTACTCTTGCAATTAAACATTTTGCAAATAATTTTTTTTATAGATTTGCAGCTTCACTGTAAACATTATCTTTTAACAAGCAATTCGGAAGCAAAAATATATTTAAAAATAAGGATGTATATTTAAACATATTCGAGAAGCAAAAACAACTTTAAATACGATGTATGAAAATGTATCGTGTAATTTTGTTCCTATTTTATTATACATGTAATATTTCATTACAAGCAACAAATAAGCCATAAGTGATAATATAATTTGTAAAAAGATTACTCTTGATTAAACATCTTGAACATATTTTTTAAGAATTATACCCTTCGTAGATGCAGGTTGACTGTAGATGTTGTCTTTCAACAAGCAATGTATCCGGACAGCAAAAACAACTTTAAATATGATAATGAAAGTTTATCCCCGTGTTGACTTTCTTTCACAATTCAGATATATCAATACATTTTGAGATGTAAAAGGATTATGATGTGCAAAACTTTATTTTAATAAGTATATTTAACTATTTGTATTATAGATATTCATATACTGCGAAGATTTGCATGCAAAATGATAAATGTACGTCGTTATATCAAAGTAAAGGTAGTGAGCAGATTTCGATTGGCATAAAAATTATGCGATCTGGATAAAATAATTTGACTTTCAATTCCTATTTACAGTCATGGATTTAAAAAATAGGAAAACAAAATCATGAGGCTGTTTAAGTGCTCTGCTTGAAAAATAATAGTGTTTAAGCATTTAATATCTGTCTGATTTGTTGTCCAGTAAAAGATTCTTGAAGAAGATAATCAATTCCATTTAACATATTGAGAAAATCAGCATAATTTACTCGATTAAACTTTTTATCATCACTGGAAGTATATTTTCTAAGAATGTCAATGCATTTCAGATAGAAATGTTTCGAAGCATTTAAGTAAAATTATAAGATTTTTAAGTAAAATTATAAGATTTAAAAATAGTTGAATTGAACATTTACAAGTAACTTGTTGCTTGAGAATAAAGTTTGAAGACTTGTAAAGTTTTATATAGAATATTGAATCATTAAAATATATATTTTTTTTACGTTTAATAATGAAATATATGGTTACAATGTTTATGGTTAAAAAATGCTAACTATAATAAATAAAGTAATTTTTTCAATAAATTACAAAGTAAAATAGACTTTTAAAATTAGATTAGCATATTACATATTTTGCTAATTTTGAATTCTATATATTTATATTTATGATATGATACTAAAATAATTTTACTCTTTTAATGCAAAAGGGTGTATATTTTGTAACGTACAATATATATTTAATATGTAAATCCTTCAAGATATCAAAGCTGCTTAAATAAGATTTGATCTGACTAAGAGTTTTAAGATACATGCATTACATGTTTTTGCCGTCTTTCCTTGGAAAAAGCCTTTTAAACATTAAATTATTGAAAAATCGTTAAATCTACTTGAAAAGTCAAAACTACTTGAAATTGTCAAAAAGCATTTTATATATTTTTATATGAAGGTATTTTAAGAAAATTTTCAGAAGATATATAATGTGTGCTAAACTGTATATTTTATCAAAAGCTAAAAAATTCTTAATAAATAAATAAAAATTTTCAAACACTAGTAAAAGCTGTTGAAAACGCATGATTTTATAAAAGATATATTTATTGATAATTTTGGGTTTAAAATATTTCGAAAATGCATTGATCTGAAAGTTATACCTATAGATGTTTCTACGCTTTCTTCGTATTGTAATATTTCATACAATTTAATCTGAAATTATTTTACTTGCCATTCTTTATACACAGCAAGAAATGTTTTGTCGGCATTGTTAACATTTGACATGAGCTACGAGATGATGTTGAGAAGAATTCTAAATTTAAAACAATGTGAAAAAACAGTGAAATTACACTGAAAGTACAGAATACTGACATTTTCTGTTTTTAATAAACTGTCACCGAATTTCTTCAGAATACTGTGAAAATGTTTTTCGAGACGGATTTCAATTTGAATATTTATATATTTTAATGTTTATAACTTTGTATAGTTGCCGCGTGCAAAAAAATATACTTCAAGTGTGCCATCACCACATTTTAGCTCTTATTCAATTTTTGAACAAGCTACAGTGATAGTCGCCAAGAGGATAGCGTTTCAAAAAGTTGTGTCAGTTTTTTTTTTTGTATAAGAATTCAAACCTAAGAAGTGCTATTGGATATTAAATATGTTGAACGCGACAAAAGCAATGAACAACTCAACGGAGGAAATCAACATCAAAGACGTGTCATGGGATGATGCAACATGGATTATGACAAGCTCTTTCATCATCTTCACGATGCAGTCAGGTAATTAATTTGTATTTTGTACAGTATTACAATCAGTGGTCTATTGCTAAAAAAATGGTGGAGTTCTGTGCTCTGTGCTATAAATATGAAACAAATCGATATAATTCAAATTATTTTTATATATCTTTTGATATGATTAAAAATTAATGTTAAAAGAGACTCCACAAATGTTTATAACATCTGCCATTATGCTTTTCCACACATTTTCGATATCTACTTTCATCTGCATTTCTGTAGTTTAAATGGCTTGCAAATATCAGTTTGCGGTCCCAAAATTTTATGGTGAAGAAAGTCTTGAAACGCCTAAAGCAGAACTACAATCAGATTCTTGTACTAAACCAGTGGTTTATCACCTTTTTTAAGCCATGCCCTACCTCGATACTTCACAAAAATTTGATGACCCTCATTAATGGGGAAACAAATACGGTGTTGCCAAAGTATAATAAAATTACAAATGAACAAAAAACATAATTTAATTAATAATACCACTTGATATTTACAATAAGGTAAAAATACGACATATTCAAATTATTCTTAGTAAAATTAACAGCCATAACTCAGATTCAAGATAAAATCCATCAGGTTTGATTATCTCAAGTTAATGAGATCCTAAAGCTTGGTGTTTATGTTTACTATAAATAATTTTGACTTCAGGCACCATAATTTAGTTAGCTTTAGTTTTAAGTCCCCTCGTTTCGTAATATCCAGTCGGTTTCATTTTTTCTGTAATAAGTCACAGCGCTAAAACTGCATTCAACCAAATATGAAGATGGAAATGGTAACAGTAGCTCTCTTCCTAAACCAATTGAATGTAGGTATTTAGTCTTTATCTTATCACAGAATTACATCATGGGTTTTTTACTATAATTTTTGAATATAATTTTCACAGACTCATCATTTTACATTTCGAACAGTTCTGTTGTTACTGCATGTCCACTTCAGATAAGTCTATTAGCAATGACTGAGTTAGCCCAAAATGGAAAAGTTAATTTATTTCAAATCAGAAAATCTGTAATTTAAGTCATCACCCATTATTTTCAAATGATCTACAATGACAAGTACAGCAGTATCAGTCATCTCACACTTATTTAGCCTATAAAAATGGGTAAATTTTTTGCACAAATATTATTTTTACACAATTCTAGAAATTAAGTCAAATACCTTAGTCTTTGAAATTTCAAGGGCATAATAAAATAACGAATGAAAACTGTGTCAGATGACTCAATTTTGAGTCACGGAACTTTTTTTTCTATTCGCAGGTTCGCCCCGGCAAGCTCCGGACCGACTAGACTCCTGATTATTGTAGAACTCTCTAATAACGACCCCACATTTATCAAGATTCCGAATTTTAATGAGGAAATGTTAAATTTAAAGTGGAGCAATGTTAATTTAAGCTTGATTAGATCGATGTTAACGAACAGAATTTTTAGTTCCCCCCGTTTTAACGAACATTTGAAATAGAGAAACTGAATATAATTATAGCGAGTTTCACTGTAGTTCCCACTGGACAGGCACGCTTTGTGTGTGTGTGTGTGTGTGGAGGGGGGTGGGGGTATAGAATTTGATTTCCATTAATGAGATCTGGGGGGGGGGGGTCGTAAAATAATTATGCTTTGTTAGGGGATCGTACAGCAATTTAAAGAAAATCAGAAAATATGCATGTTTCGGGGTATTTTGTAAGAGCAAGTGCTGCAGGTTGGTACTTGGGAGGGAATACGTTACACAACTTTATGCACCCTGTCTGTCAAATGACAGGTTTAACATCTAATATTAATAGGGTAATGTGGACAACAATGATATTATTACATAAATGCAGTTAGCTTTTCCTTATGTGATTTTAAAGAATTAAAAAAAAAATCCCCGTATAATTATTTCGCCGTACATTTGCACTCCATTAACGGCACACTATACTGTGCCGCGGCACATTGTTTAGTAAACACTATGTTCGTGTAGATCTTTAGCAGCTGAGTAAAGAAACCATAACACGATCGCAAAAGTTACACAGAGCCACAATTGTTCTTCAAGAATTTTCGTACAGGGCGGAAACTCAGCAAATCGAGTAAAGATGTTTCACATAAAAAAAAAATCTGACGTGGGAAGTATCTGGCTTTCCCTACATAATGCAATGATTTTATTTCTTTCACAGCGAAATAATGGCGTACAAAATTCTATCTCGAAGTACCCAATTAACTTATAGTTCGCAAAATATAACTTGACAGTTAGAAAAATGGATCGTATTCGTTAGGCAATATAGTCCATATATTAAAACAATGTAATCGTTCGGAACTGATATATCTCCTCTAAGAGCGCAGTATCAGTATATCAAAGCACCGAATGCAACCCCCGTGAAGAAACGCAAAAATACTCGTGCTAATTCGACCATGCTGAATTCAAACCTGAAATCCGTTTTTCAAATTATCCCTTGGATCTGGAGAAATAGCCTCTCAAAGTTTGGCTTTCTTTGCTATTTTTGTGTTTGCAATCTCAGGTCGAAGGCGTTGCCACAACATAATGCAGTTGCATAGTCATGAGACTTTAATACCTGAAGAAATGAAAGGAAAACTGAAATCAGCTCATGGAATTAGAGATAAGGCCACCTCCATGTTTCAGCTGAATAGGAAAATTAATATTGAGAGGTCATCCCAATTTTAAAATTCAGAATATGAATATTTAGGTCAAGGAGTTAGAAAGGCTTGCTTCCTGCTTTATCTTCGAATTTATGTTTTAAACAATGCAGTTAATGCAAACTTTGTTTATAGATAGATTGGTTTGTTAGAAGTAGTTATAAATTGGGGGTTCTGCGGCGGATCGGGGAGGTGGCTCAGGAGGAGAGGCCCTCTTTTGGGAGGAGGGTCCCTCTTTGGGAGGATGCCTCTCTTGAGCCACCTCCCCTCTTTGGAGTGTCTTCCCTCTTTTGAGAGGAAGCTCCTCTCAGAGGGTCTTGAGACCCCCAGGAGGGAGGATGCCCCCCTCCCCTCTTTTGGAAGTTTGGTGAGGCGGTGCAGCACCGGATGCCTCTTTCCTAGTATTGCGAAAGATGTCAAGAGGGCAATTGCGAAGTCTTTCACGGAGTGAGTTTCACTCTTGAGAGGGAATGTCACAATCGCTGACCTGAGGAAGGGGTTTCAAGCGATGTCGCAATCAGCGACTGACCTTTGACCTGAGGAAGAAGTTTCAAGGGATGTCGCAATCGAACAATCTGGAAATGACGTGTCGCGCCTTGGAGCTCCTTAGCACACGTCCTCCCTCTCTGCTGGTCAGCGACAGAGTGAAAGATCTTATCAGCGTGAAGTAGTTAAAGCGCCCTCTGGCGAATTTTGATGAAGTGCTGCCATCTATCGGCATTTTTTTTTTCCAAAAGAAATTAATGTTTCACTTGTCAGGAGCTGGATTCGATCTTGGGTCCAACTGATTAGAAGTCGCGCGTCTTACCATCGTGCCAAAGCACCCGTGCTTTATAGGCAGTTAACTTCGAAGTGTACCTTATCAGTGGAAGTTAGATTATTTTTCAAAGTTCATTCGAATAGCGATGCAAGGGTGCGTTTTAAAACAGAATGTTACGGAGTGAATATAAATATGTATATTATAACACAATGATTTTTTTTAAAACAAATGTATACACAAACTTTAAAAACACGAATGTAATAATTAGCTAAAATTGTGTTCAGTGGACACGAAACTTGTATTCAGTGAATACTATTCTGAGTGTTGTGTATCTAAAAACAAATGTATACACAAACTTTAAAAACACGAATGTAATAATTAGCTAAAATTGTATTCAGTGGATTTTTTTTTTTAAATAAATCAATACGATTTTTATAATAATAAGGAAATGATTTCGAATGTTTAAAAACAAATTGATTACGGATTTCCAATGAACACACAAATTGTGTTCAGTGGACACACAAATTGTGTTCAGTGGACACACAATTTGTGTTCAATGAATACGATTCGACCATTTTAAGTGTTGTGTATCTAAAAACAAATGTATACACAAACTTTGAAAACACGAATGTGATAATTAGCTAAAATTGTATTCAGTGGATTTTTTTTTTTTTTTTTAAATAAATCTAACTATCAATATAATTTTTTTTTAAAAATGATTTGAATACACCCAAGTATAGTTACGCATTTTCAAAATGGTGTTAAGTGAACAGGATTCGACCATTCTAAGTGTGTGTGTGTGTGTGTGATTTTTGAAAAATAAATCTAAAAGTATATAAAAATAATAATAATGAAAATTAGAACTCACAGAACGACGTCTTCACTACCCGCTGGTCAAACTTCAAATGAGTGATACACTCTCATTACGCTATTAAAAATTAGATATTATCTATAATGACGTCAGCAGTATGAGGTGTTGCCACCTATTTTTTCTAATAATATATTTTAATAGTTGGATACTTCAAGGGTCTGATTTGGTACACGTAATCTGAAATACATCATTTTAATGATATTACGCATTGAATATGATTCGGCCATTTTAAAATGGTGGATGTAATTGAAATATCGAAGTTTAGAATTTAACAAACTAACGAATTTTCACCCCCAAAAATTTTAGCATTCAGTTTAAATAAAACCCAATGAATATGATATCACCATTTTAACATCGTAATTTTACTACCATTATAGAACTTAGAAGTGAGTGTACATTATTTTTTTTCAGGACACCAACACATTTTAAAATCTATTGAATAGGAATAGACCATTTTGCACATACATGTACCTAGATTTCAACACCCGGTATTAAAACCTGCTAAACATGAAACGAGTAAGTATTGTGTGAGATTTTATCACACTAACTTTCAAACTTTTTAAATTTTTAAAAATGTCCGAAATAGTTGTATTTCATCGGTAGACATAAATTGTATGGAACACATTTTTATGAAAAAAATATCTGTTTCGACAGCTTTTAAAAATAGATTTCTACAGTTGTACACTACGGTTCTAGAATTTTCTAAATACGAATCGACTGTTTGAACTACCAATGGTGGTTTTACCAATGCAAATATTTACAGGACAAATATTTCAATGAAACCGAACTTAGTTGAAGCTTCTAAGTTTGAATATTTAGAATCATTTCATATAATTTTTATATTCACATTGAAAATAGTTAACAAAATTGGAACTCACGGAGCGACAACTTACTGTCCACACTCCAAATGAGTGATACACTCTTATTACATTATTAAAAATTAGATCTTATCTATAATGATGTCATTATGTTGCCGTATTGCCACCACACAATTATTCTTTCCAAATTATGCATTTTTTTTTTCTTTTTTCTTTTTAATAACTTGCTACTGTCTTATGCTATCCATTTTTTTTTTTTTTTCATATAAGCAGATATTCCATATACCTTCTAAATGTTAAGTTGTAATTTAAAAAAAAAAAAGCATTAGAGGTGTATTTTACGTCTGAATTCGTCCAAGTGAAAATCCGACAATTGCAAATGCATGATTGCATCCTCACATTTCAATAGACACTACTAAAATGTGTGGATCTTATTTTGAAAAAGCTGCTCTCAGAAAGAATATGTATATGAATACATATTTTCCATAAATATACCCCCTCCCCCCCCCCCCTCAATACACACAACATGCAGGCCAAAGACTCACCCAAAATACATTCCAAATCGGCTCTATAGCTTATCGCGCTTATCAGTGTAACAGATAGTAACCCAAAGTTCATGTTCGCAAAGCGAGTTAATTGCAATGTTATTGTTTTAAGCAGTTCCCATATTTAAATGAAAAATTTATCAAATTATACAATACATACAAGAGCTGGAAGATCATAGCATTTCAATATTATGGAATACTCACGAATGTTTTTTTTTCCCCATTTAAAATTATCAAATTTTAATGCATTTTGACAAAAATTGCACAATACTTAGTGTATGACTATCAAATAAGAGCTAGGTTTTATTGTTACAACAACGTTTAAGATCATTAAACGAGTATATATATATATATATTTTTTTTAAAGAAGAATAGTATATAACTTACTGTTTTTAAGGATAGGTGATTGTTAACATTGAATTTAAATGAAAGAGTGACCCTCTGAGACAAGTACAGTACATTGCAATAACATTAAAAAATATGAAAGATATGCAATTAACACCTTAAAAGAAACATGTAATGAGTTTTGATATCTTAATACGAGACATTATTGACATGCACATAGAAATGTCACAATTTTGTGGCTGTAGGTGCTCCATAAGATCCCTCTGCTCTTAATAAATGATCCCATTTGAATGTACATATTTAACAACATACAGAAAATGACAGGACTACAACAAAATTTTACACCTATTACAGAATAACTCCCAACTTCGTAGATTTTTAAGAAACTACACTCGAATTTTCACCGATTCTTAGAGATTGAAACACAGCATTGTTTATGAATCTTCATACTTTAGAGAATGGAACATAACTTAGCATTTATTTTGAATGAATTCAGAATTTTGACATTGATTATAAATTTATGATTTAAACTCTGTAAAGTGTAAATATCCTTTGTTATGAAACTCACACTGTAGACATTTGATATGATTCGAATAAATCTATTTTTAATTTTTTATATTTTATTTTAAAAAGTGAGATTAGTAAACTTGTTACACTTGAATGTATAGATACATAACTCATAACCATATAACATTTCTTAAATGGAACATGCTTAAAAAAAAAAATTAGCTAATGAGTATAAGTAAGAAATTCAATTTGAAAGATAAAAACCATTTAATGAATCTATTACTCATGAAATACACATTAACCATTATCAGTTGTACATTTAAACAAATAAGTTAAAATGATTTCCTTATTGCACATTCATAGTCCTCTGATTTGAATGACTCGAAAAAATTTCTATCATAGCAGTAAAAGACTTCTTCACCACGCAACAAAACTTTCTTAGCAATGTTATTAATGTCAAGATTTAGAAGCACTTGTTCAGACACTCTGTCATACATTTGAAATGGAGTGCTGTAAAGACATTCATGGTAACTTAAATCTACAACTTGAGCAACACAGCCGACACATTTGAAAAGTTTTCTTACATGACACATGATGTTGTCATGAATACAAGAGATTAATTGTTCGAATGCAAAATTTTTGTCACAAATAAGTGATGGTAGAAAGGTTATAGTGTTCTTTATTTTTAATATTTGAGCAGGAAGCCACTCTATAAATATACTTTCTCGAAGATGTATACTAATGTTGTTAACACTATTCTGTAAACATGCTATTTGATTTTTATCTAAGGTAATATGACACTGTGTTAGACAAAATTTTGAATCATATAATTGAATTATTTTCTGCAAATGCAATTTTCCGTTGTCATTAAAACAGAACAACTCATTGCGACTGACGAAAGAGGTATCTGCATATAGAATATTGAACGACCACAATTTTTGAGAAAATTCACTCCACGTAGCCGGTGACAGTGTAACACCTTCACGCGTAGGCTGTAATTCATTTCGATCGTTAGAGAGATATTTCCATATATACACTTTTAACTTCCCATGACGAAGTTTTAAATATACATACATATTAGATCCTAAATGCCAACGACGGAGTGCATCCTGCATAAAATCTGAAGAAGTAGATTCAGTCGAAACTGATTCTGTAGTGGAAGATAACACTCCGCTATGTGTTAGAGCACAAGAAAGTAGATCTTGAGTTGAGTTTTCAACCTCGGTGAGAACTTGTGAATTGACAACGGTAGATGTTTCTGCTGGGGTTTTGGAAGACATAAGATAGGTCTCTAACCAATCCTCAGCAAATTTTTGTGAGGGCGAATTAATCGCATCTGAGACAATGTCCACAGATTTTGTTTCTTCTAGGGTAGGAACAGTCAACTCCGCACTATTTACACTAGAAATTATTTGCTCGAGTGATGGCATACTTTGAATTTTAGGCATTCTTTTTAGATAGTAACATCCAGCTACGACATTCACAGTATAAGATTTATTTTTAAAACACTAACATCTTAAAACATTATAATTTTGTCGCAGCTATGAACGAACCAAACCTATCCACACAACGCCCAAAGTTGAAATGACTTATCAAACAACTTCATAAGTATAATCACATAACCTAAATCGAGTGTCGTGTGCAAACAGATCACATAAGATATGAAGTGATTAGAACTTATAATTTTTAATGAATCGTACAACATTAGATTGTGGTAAATACAAATGTTATCTACATGAGAAAATTTCTATATTATTTCATTCAGCTTCGAAATCATAGAGTGAAAATATGTACCAAACTTACTTAAAGTTCCTAATTTTAAATCACATTAACATTATATACTTAGAAAAATTTTATATATATTTTTATAACTTTAGGTGATATGTATCACGCGGAATATACAAGAATAGCTACCAAAAACACGAAAATAACTAACAGTATGAGGTCTTCACAAGTCGACATCCAAACTAGAAATGAACGATAAACACACTAATTACAACAATTAGATGAGAGCTTATCAGTTCTTATCTTATCTAAGATTTCACATAAAATGACGTCATCACTCCAAAGTTCACAAGATGACGTCATTGGTCCAAGGTTCGCAAGATAGCCGTTTAGCCTTTTAAAATTAAGAAGTAATTAAAATTTTTATAATTGTGAATAAGTGATTTAAAATTAAGAAGTAATTAAAATCGGTAGTAATTACTTCTTAATTTTAAATCACTTATTCACAATTATAAAAATTTTAATTACTTCTTAATTTTAAAAGGCTAAACGGCTATCTTGCGAACCTTGGACCAATGACGTCATCTTGTGAACTTTGGAGTGATGACGTCATTTTATGTGAAATCTTAGATAAGATAAGAACTGATAAGCTCTCATCTAATTGTTGTAATTAGTGTGTTTATCGTTCATTTCTAGTTTGGATGTCGACTTGTGAAGACCTCATACTGTTAGTTATTTTCGTGTTTTTGGTAGCTATTCTTGTATATTCCGCGTGATACATATCACCTAAAGTTATAAAAATATATATAAAATTTTTCTAAGTATATAATGTTAATGTGATTTAAAATTAGGAACTTTAAGTAAGTTTGGTACATATTTTCACTCTATGATTTCGAAGCTGAATGAAATAATATAGAAATTTTCTCATGTAGATAACATTTGTATTTACCACAATCTAATGTTGTACGATTCATTAAAAATTATAAGTTCTAATCACTTCATATCTTATGTGATCTGTTTGCACACGACACTCGATTTAGGTTATGTGATTATACTTATGAAGTTGTTTGATAAGTCATTTCAACTTTGGGCGTTGTGTGGATAGGTTTGGTTCGTTCATAGCTGCGACAAAATTATAATGTTTTAAGATGTTAGTGTTTTAAAAATAAATCTTATACTGTGAATGTCGTAGTTGGATGTTACTATCTAAAAAGAATGCCTAAAATTCAAAGTATGCCATCACTCGAGCAAATAATTTCTAGTGTAAATAGTGCGGAGTTGACTGTTCCTACCCTAGAAGAAACAAAATCTGTGGACATTGTCTCAGATGCGATTAATTCGCCCTCACAAAAATTTGCTGAGGATTGGTTAGAGACCTATCTTATGTCTTCCAAAACCCCAGCAGAAACATCTACCGTTGTCAATTCACAAGTTCTCACCGAGGTTGAAAACTCAACTCAAGATCTACTTTCTTGTGCTCTAACACATAGCGGAGTGTTATCTTCCACTACAGAATCAGTTTCGACTGAATCTACTTCTTCAGATTTTATGCAGGATGCACTCCGTCGTTGGCATTTAGGATCTAATGTGTATGTATATTTAAAACTTCGTCATGGGAAGTTAAAAGTGTATATATGGAAATATCTCTCTAACGATCGAAATGAATTACAGCCTACGCGTGAAGGTGTTACACTGTCACCGGCTACGTGGAGTGAATTTTCTCAAAAATTGTGGTCGTTCAATATTCTATATGCAGATACCTCTTTCGTCAGTCGCAATGAGTTGTTCTGTTTTAATGACAACGGAAAATTGCATTTGCAGAAAATAATTCAATTATATGATTCAAAATTTTGTCTAACACAGTGTCATATTACCTTAGATAAAAATCAAATAGCATGTTTACAGAATAGTGTTAACAACATTAGTATACATCTTCGAGAAAGTATATTTATAGAGTGGCTTCCTGCTCAAATATTAAAAATAAAGAACACTATAACCTTTCTACCATCACTTATTTGTGACAAAAATTTTGCATTCGAACAATTAATCTCTTGTATTCATGACAACATCATGTGTCATGTAAGAAAACTTTTCAAATGTGTCGGCTGTGTTGCTCAAGTTGTAGATTTAAGTTACCATGAATGTCTTTACAGCACTCCATTACAAATGTATGACAGAGTGTCTGAACAAGTGCTTCTAAATCTTGACATTAATAACATTGCTAAGAAAGTTTTGTTGCGTGGTGAAGAAGTCTTTTACTGCTATGATAGAAATTTTTTCGAGTCATTCAAATCAGAGGACTATGAATGTGCAATAAGGAAATCATTTTAACTTATTTGTTTAAATGTACAACTGATAATGGTTAATGTGTATTTCATGAGTAATAGATTCATTAAATGGTTTTTATCTTTCAAATTGAATTTCTTATTTATACTCATTAGCTAATTTTTTTTTTTAAGCATGTTCCATTTAAGAAATGTTATATGGTTATGAGTTATGTATCTATACATTCAAGTGTAACAAGTTTACTAATCTCACTTTTTAAAATAAAATATAAAAAATTAAAAATAGATTTATTCGAATCATATCAAATGTCTACAGTGTGAGTTTCATAACAAAGGATATTTACACTTTACAGAGTTTAAATCATAAATTTATAATCAATGTCAAAATTCTGAATTCATTCAAAATAAATGCTAAGTTATGTTCCATTCTCTAAAGTATGAAGATTCATAAACAATGCTGTGTTTCAATCTCTAAGAATCGGTGAAAATTCGAGTGTAGTTTCTTAAAAATCTACGAAGTTGGGAGTTATTCTGTAATAGGTGTAAAATTTTGTTGTAGTCCTGTCATTTTCTGTATGTTGTTAAATATGTACATTCAAATGGGATCATTTATTAAGAGCAGAGGGATCTTATGGAGCACCTACAGCCACAAAATTGTGACATTTCTATGTGCATGTCAATAATGTCTCGTATTAAGATATCAAAACTCATTACATGTTTCTTTTAAGGTGTTAATTGCATATCTTTCATATTTTTTAATGTTATTGCAATGTACTGTACTTGTCTCAGAGGGTCACTCTTTCATTTAAATTCAATGTTAACAATCACCTATCCTTAAAAACAGTAAGTTATATACTATTCTTCTTTAAAAAAAATATATATATATATATACTCGTTTAATGATCTTAAACGTTGTTGTAACAATAAAACCTAGCTCTTATTTGATAGTCATACACTAAGTATTGTGCAATTTTTGTCAAAATGCATTAAAATTTGATAATTTTAAATGGGGAAAAAAAAACATTCGTGAGTATTCCATAATATTGAAATGCTATGATCTTCCAGCTCTTGTATGTATTGTATAATTTGATAAATTTTTCATTTAAATATGGGAACTGCTTAAAACAATAACATTGCAATTAACTCGCTTTGCGAACATGAACTTTGGGTTACTATCTGTTACACTGATAAGCGCGATAAGCTATAGAGCCGATTTGGAATGTATTTTGGGTGAGTCTTTGGCCTGCATGTTGTGTGTATTGAGGGGGGGGGGGGAGGGGGTATATTTATGGAAAATATGTATTCATATACATATTCTTTCTGAGAGCAGCTTTTTCAAAATAAGATCCACACATTTTAGTAGTGTCTATTGAAATGTGAGGATGCAATCATGCATTTGCAATTGTCGGATTTTCACTTGGACGAATTCAGACGTAAAATACACCTCTAATGCTTTTTTTTTTTTAAATTACAACTTAACATTTAGAAGGTATATGGAATATCTGCTTATATGAAAAAAAAAAAAAAAAATGGATAGCATAAGACAGTAGCAAGTTATTAAAAAGAAAAAAGAAAAAAAAAATGCATAATTTGGAAAGAATAATTGTGTGGTGGCAATACGGCAACATAATGACATCATTATAGATAAGATCTAATTTTTAATAATGTAATAAGAGTGTATCACTCATTTGGAGTGTGGACAGTAAGTTGTCGCTCCGTGAGTTCCAATTTTGTTAACTATTTTCAATGTGAATATAAAAATTATATGAAATGATTCTAAATATTCAAACTTAGAAGCTTCAACTAAGTTCGGTTTCATTGAAATATTTGTCCTGTAAATATTTGCATTGGTAAAACCACCATTGGTAGTTCAAACAGTCGATTCGTATTTAGAAAATTCTAGAACCGTAGTGTACAACTGTAGAAATCTATTTTTAAAAGCTGTCAAAACAGATATTTTTTTCATAAAAATGTGTTCCATACAATTTATGTCTACCGATGAAATACAACTATTTCGGACATTTTTAAAAATTTAAAAAGTTTGAAAGTTAGTGTGATAAAATCTCACACAATACTTACTCGTTTCATGTTTAGCAGGTTTTAATACCGGGTGTTGAAATCTAGGTACATGTATGTGCAAAATGTTCTATTCCTATTCAATAGATTTTAAAATGTGTTGGTGTCCTGAAAAAAAATAATGTACACTCACTTCTAAGTTCTATAATGGTAGTAAAATTACGATGTTAAAATGGTGATATCATATTCATTGGGTTTTATTTAAACTGAATGCTAAAATTTTTGGGGGTGAAAATTCGTTAGTTTGTTAAATTCTAAACTTCGATATTTCAATTACATCCACCATTTTAAAATGGCCGAATCATATTCAATGCGTAATATCATTAAAATGATGTATTTCAGATTACGTGTACCAAATCAGACCCTTGAAGTATCCAACTATTAAAATATATTATTAGAAAAAATAGGTGGCAACACCTCATACTGCTGACGTCATTATAGATAATATCTAATTTTTAATAGCGTAATGAGAGTGTATCACTCATTTGAAGTTTGACCAGCGGGTAGTGAAGACGTCGTTCTGTGAGTTCTAATTTTCATTATTATTATTTTTATATACTTTTAGATTTATTTTTCAAAAATCACACACACACACACACACTTAGAATGGTCGAATCCTGTTCACTTAACACCATTTTGAAAATGCGTAACTATACTTGGGTGTATTCAAATCATTTTTAAAATATTGATAGTTAGATTTATTTAAAAAAAAAAAAAAAAAAATCCACTGAATACAATTTTAGCTAATTATCACATTCGTGTTTTCAAAGTTTGTGTATACATTTGTTTTTAGATACACAACACTTAAAATGGTCGAATCGTATTCATTGAACACAATTTGTGTTCGCTGAACACAATTTGTGTGTTCATTGGAAATCCGTAATCAATTTGTTTTTAAACATCCGAAATCATTTCGTTATTATTATAAAAATCGTATTGATTTATTTTTAAAAAAAAAATCCACTGAATACAATTTTAGCTAATTATTACATTCGTGTTTTTAAAGTTTGTGTATACATTTGTTTTTAGATACACAACACTTAAAATGGTCGAATCGTATTCATTGAACACAAATTGTGTGTCCACTGAACACAATTTGTGTGTCCACTGAACACAATTTGTGTGTTCATTGGAAATCCGTAATCAATTTGTTTTTAAACATTCGAAATCATTTCCTTATTATTATAAAAATCGTATTGATTTATTTAAAAAAAAAAATCCACTGAATACAATTTTAGCTAATTATTACATTCGTGTTTTTAAAGTTTGTGTATACATTTGTTTTTAGATACACAACACTCAGAATAGTATTCACTGAATACAAGTTTCGTGTCCACTGAACACAATTTTAGCTAATTATTACATTCGTGTTTTTAAAGTTTGTGTATACATTTGTTTTAAAAAAAAATCATTGTGTTATAATATACATATTTATATTCACTCCGTAACATTCTGTTTTAAAACGCACCCTTGCATCGCTATTCGAATGAACTTTGAAAAATAATCTAACTTCCACTGATAAGGTACACTTCGAAGTTAACTGCCTATAAAGCACGGGTGCTTTGGCACGATGGTAAGACGCGCGACTTCTAATCAGTTGGACCCAAGATCGAATCCAGCTCCTGACAAGTGAAACATTAATTTCTTTTGGAAAAAAAAAATGCCGATAGATGGCAGCACTTCATCAAAATTCGCCAGAGGGCGCTTTAACTACTTCACGCACTAGCATCTCAATCCTGCAGTCATTCCCAATGGGAAACAAGATCCGGCGCAATGCGCATGCTCACGGACTTTTCCCCTCCAGTGCTTCAATATTTCGTCAAGGGGTGATATAAAAAGTGTGCAGAAGCTGACAGTCTGACATGCTTCCAAATTACAGTTTTACGATTAAAATTATAAAAATGCGATCCAAAATGTACAGCATTGCATCCCAATGAGAATATTTACGAATATGTACAGTGTTACCTTGGATTTTAATGTTCGTTCTGAGATTTTACGATTTTTAGGCATTGGAATTTGTAAAGTAATGGTTGAATCGTAAACAGAACGATGAACTGCCCTCTATTTTTTAAATTCTAATCCGGTTTTAAATGTATGGTAAAGGAAAGTTTTATTTTAAATAATATAATATTTTATGATTTCGTAATTTATACACTTGAAAATTACATTCGTAATTTTACACACAAGTGGAAAAAAAGGTATTTTCTTATCGCTACCTATGTGAAGTTATTCATTTGCAGGTTTACTTTAATTCCTGTGTCTCAGGTGTGAATTAAGCATGAATTTTAAGAGAGGGGGGCGATTTGCATGAACATATTACTTTGCGAGTTAATAGCGTTGTGTAAACAAACCTCTTAGTGCTGTAATACATAATGATAAGCTACTGGGGGAGGAATACCTCCAGGCGCGGATATCGCCCCCTCCCCCGACATGTTTGAGTGTCGCATTTAACACTATCTATTTTTTAATATTCTGTACCTAAAACATTGATAGATAGGCAACGGCATCCCCCCCCCTCCTGGAGAGGGAAAATAGAGGGCAGTTCATCGTTCTGTTTACCATTCAACCATTACATTGCAAATTCAAATGCCTAAAAATCGTAAAATCTCAGAACGAACATTAAAATCCAAGGTAACACTGTACATATTCGTAAATATTCTCATTAGGATGCAATGCTGTACATTTTGGATCGCATTTTTATAATTTTAATCGTAAAACTGTAATTGGGAAGCATGTCAGACTGTCAGCTTTTCAGCTTCTGCACACTATTTATATCACCCCTTGACGAAATATTAAAGCACTGGAGGGAAAGAGTCCGTGAGCATGCGCATTGCGCCGGATTTTGCTACCCATTGGGAATGACCGCAGGATTGAGATGCTAGTACTTCACGCTGATAAGATCTTTCACTCTGTCGCTGACCAGCAGAGAGGGAGGACGTGTGCTAAGGAGCTCCAAGGCGCGACAGTTCCAGATTGTTCGATTGCGACATCCCTTGAAACTTCTTCCTCAGGTCAAAGGTCAGTCGCTGATTGCGACATCGCTTGAAACCCCTTCCTCAGGTCAGCGATTGTGACATTCCCTCTCAAGAGTGAAACTCACTCCGTGAAAGACTTCGCAATTGCCCTCTTGACATCTTTCGCAATACTAGGAAAGAGGCATCCTCCCAAGAGAGGCATCCGGTGCTGCACCGCCTCACCAAACTTCCAAAAGAGGGGAGGGGGGCATCCTCCCTCCTGGGGGTCTCAAGACCCTCTGAGAGGAGCTTCCTCTCAAAAGAGGGAAGACACTCCAAAGAGGGGAGGTGGCTCAAGAGAGGCATCCTCCCAAAGAGGGACCCTCCTCCCAAAAGAGGGCCTCTCCTCCTGAGCCACCTCCCCGATCCGCCGCAGAACCCCCAATTTATAACTACTGTTAGAGGGTCTAGGGGAGCGTAAATCCATTGCGTTATACACTCTTTTGCAAAAAAAAAACCCCGAAGCACCCCTAAAAAATAATCCGATCATCTCGAAATTTCGCATGCAAATTCCTTTATACCAAGTAAGCAAATGATTAAATTTGCAATACCAATGAATGTTAACTTCGGTCATAACGCGCGTTTCTACTGCACAACTAGCAACCTATAAACCAGGTTAAAAATGCGGACGGTTTATCTTTGCTCGTCATCGACGTTCCAGTTCCGTGGAGACACAACCAATAATGCCGTTACGACGTTGCCAAAGACCTTATAAGCAATTAGACGAATTAGAACGTGGTCGTATAGTCGAGGTGCGTGAAGCCGGCTGGTCATACCGAGCAATAGGCCGCCACCTGCACCGAACGGACACTACTTTGCAAAGGTGCTGGCAGCAGCAGTTGCTGCAAGGAACTCATCGGCGAAATGAAGGCTCTGAAAGGCCACGGTGCATGAATGCGAGGCAAGGCCGAGTGATTGTGCGGCAGACCCGAACAGGCCCAACGGCATCATTGTCCGCCATCCAACGTGCTACAGCCTTTTCCATACCACCCGTGGTACCTTCCACCGCGCTTGGCTGAAGTAGGTTTATGCTCACGGCAGCCTTTAAGACATCTGCCCATAACCTCACAACATCGACAGAATCGTTTGGAGTAGTGTCGTAGCCGAGCATCATGGCTGCCAGCAGACTGGTATCGCATAGTGTTCAGCGATGAGTCACGCTTCAGTCTTTCAGGAGAGGACCATCGGGTGTGTGGAGGCGCCAGGTCCAGCGGTCCCAATCCGCCTTTGTTTTACACAGCTATTACCCCTGGTGTGATGGTGTGGGGTGCTATCTCTTACAACAGCAGGTCGCCCTAGTCATCCATCCTAAGTACAACTTTAACGGTTCAACGATATGTTGATGAAATCCTGCGGTCGTTTGCTTCACCCTTCATAGCACTCATTCTAGGGTCATTTTCCACTAAGATAATGCCACGCCATATACGGCTCGCATATCTGTGGATTGTCTCCGTCCTGTTAATACTGTTCCTTGGCCAGCAAGGTCACCAGACCTTTCGCCAATCGAGCATGTATGGGGCATGCTAGGCCGCCAGATTCGGGCACCCCGAAATGTAGAAGATCTGGAGCAGCAATTGAAGAATGCCTGGCAGAATGTATCGCAGGATGACATTAGGAAACTTTATCACTCCTTACCTAGACGTATACAAGCATGCGTTGCCACCAAGGGGGGTTTCACCAATTACTGATTTGGAAGTTCAATGCGCAATTGCTAACCATTGGTGGGTCCTGCGGCCTTGATTTTGTAATAATTTTATTACCTAAGTATGAGCTGTACGCATTGTTAATTTCAATAAAAACAGTCACTTTCTTCATGGTGTTTCTTTTTTTTTTTTTTGCAAAAGAGTGTATTAGGAGTTGGTATAGCATGTTTATGTTTTGATAGGGAGTCGTATAAGAAATATGTAGTAATATTGAATGGGAGGGGTGTATGGTTCGCATGTATCTGTTGATATTAGGAGTAGATGGAAAGATCGGCGAGAGATGATGTCCACCAGTTCCTGTTTCCCATACCCGACCGGGTTGTACTTGGACAGGCGTAGCACACGAAGCGCGCAGATTTTGCTGGTTATTATATAAATCCGATGGTTTGCATTCCTATCAAAGATTCTTAAAATTAAAAAACAAAATTTTAATAAAGTTATTCATATGTCAATAATGTATTTAACTTTTCGTTATTTAATTTGACATTGCGAATCTCATTAATATAACAACTATCGTTCGTAAAGTCGCCAAATGTGCGCATAAATATAGAAAACTATGCCAAACTCTACTGTTGGTATTGAATTAACATCACATAAATTGAAATTAGACTTATTAGTCCAAACGGAAGGACTTATTCGTACTCACGTGCAAAATCTTCATTAAAATGCAATCGATATTATTTAATATCCCGTGAAATAAATGACTATTGGCGAATTCTTGGACTTTGAAATACAAAACTATTAAAAAAATTGGCGGTGACTCCCGTCCAATGGAGCCGAAATTGTTGTGCATGAATAACATTTTTTTTTTTAGTAATTTAGCTTCTTTAGACATATTTAGAATAGTTCAAAATATTAACATTGAAATTAGAACCACCATCACATCAAAATAATTCAAAATACTGAAATATTGAAATTATAACCACTCTATTCCAGAAACTGATCCGAAATCCAATTATATATCCTTGTAGGACTTTCAAAGGACTACAAATTATTTCTTGTAGTTATAGCTAGCATTTGCAGTTTTTTGGTTTTCAGTTTTTTTCAAATTGAAAAACGGAAATTTTTCAATCTTTGACAAAACGATTCCTCGAAAACTACCATAATCTTCGTATAAACAAATTATAGATCTAGGAACTCGATTTCCTACTAAACATTTTTATCCCTTGCAGCTTATACCTTTTTTTTTTTTTTTTTTTAGTTTCAAAGAGATATTTGCAGTGAAAGTAAGCAAAGTGAAACAAAGACTCGCTCGGACTTTTTAGGGGTGGGGGGTGGGGGGATCAAACTATTAAAATATTGAAATTATTTTTATATATTCATAATCCGTACCCTATTTCCGAGAAAAGTAAAATTGTTTACATTTTTATCCTTTCGGTTCAGAAATATAAGCGTTCATAGTGTTTACATTTTTCGTAACGCTCCGATTTCAGCCAGGAATACCCCCAAACATAGATGTTATTGACATTAAAAATACCTTCTCTTGGGAATGGAATTCATTGAAGATATTATTATTTTTTACTTATTTTATATAATTATTTGGGATAAATTTATTTGAGAAACGTGCAATACCTCGAGAACGATTCATGTTATATCATTCGCTTTCTAAAGAAAAATTACATATGAAATTATTATTTATTCAAAATTATTGAAGGTCCTTATTTTTAATTATTTTTTCAAAAATTCATTCGAAAATTTGTGGCTCATCCAAAAATTCGATTGCGTTTAAAATCGATATGGTTCCAGTATTCGCCGATTGTAATAATCGGTACCAAAAGATTTTTTTTTTCAAAACACTTCGTGAGATATTTCTTCCACACACACTAACATACATACACCGACAACGTTCAAATACGTTGGGATGTTTAAAATTCAGGGATATTTAAAAGGTACTCTTCCGTCGGAAACTCGAATTCAAATTTTCGACCCAGTCGTAATACTTTCCTACATCTATATAAATAAAATTGAAATTGATTGGTATAAATAAAACATCTGTATAAATATAATAATATACATCTATATAAATAAAATTGAAAATATGTATGTGTGTGTGTGTCATCATCACGGGAGAACGGTTGCTCCGAATTTCATGAAATTTTGTGGGTAGCCCTTGGAATAGCCATACTTTGGAATATGCCATATTTCGAGTTTATAGGTCCAAGAATTGTCTAGATATTAATAAAAAACTTAGAATTAAACCTTCCATAGACATAGCATTATACAGACGTCATATTTTCCGCTTATTTATTTGAAGGAGATTATACCATGTTGCTAAGCAACGGAATTAAACTCAATGAGTTAATATAACAGACGATTTTTATTCAATCTTTTCCAATTTAAATAATTAAGAAATGTATATAAAATTGAATTTTATTGGAATTACATTTTTGACTGGATTATACCAATGTCATTTTAAATACTATAGGAATTTCCACATAATTACGAATTTAATGTTTCATTATATATTTAGTACGAAGAACAGATATACTTCTGGTTATATATACTACGTATGTAGGAAAAGTAAAAATCTGATGTGAGTAACATATAACATTTTCCTACAGACTCAAATTTCTTATTACTTTTCTGACTTTAATATAGTATGCGTGACCGTGTGTGTGTGTTTGTGTATCTTCGAGTTTTTGTGGATGCGATATCGTACTAACGAATGAAGTGCTTCAAAAATAATTTGGTAACGTTTATTACAATCCATGAGTACGTGAACCTTATGGATTTTAAACGCAGTCGAATGTTCTAAACATCCTCTCCCAATTTTCGAATGAATTTTTGAAAAAATCATTAAACATTCTAAACCGTCAATAATGATAAATAAATAATCATTTCAATTTGTCATTTGAAAACGAGTGACATTACCTTTATAACACTAGTACGAACCTTTCTCGAGATATTGCGCGCTTTTCAAATTATCTTTTTCGAAAAACTACATAACATTAAAAAAGTAGTAAGTGGTTATTCACTTTCCATATGCAATATTACGCTACAAATATGACATTGCACAAATCTACCATTGCCGTAGATATAGTGCGATGGATACAATTTGAAATTTGAGAGTATTTGCGGTTTTTAAAACATTTATTTTTCTTTTGGCGACTTCGTGCATTTTAAGAACGTAGCTAGATCGCCAAATTTCTAAACAAACTGAAATATTTTGTGAACGGTTTATACTAGAGCAGTGTTTTTTCTACCTTTTTACTTTCCTTATATACATAGTACAATATATAAGGAAAGTATTGTGACGGGAGAGCACGTTTCAAGCATCCTGAACACGAATAAAATATTTTTGAGATGATGTTTGTCTGTGTGTGTGTGCGTGTGTGTGTCAGTGCGTCTGTGGAGATGATCTTTCACAAACGAATGGAGTGATTCGAACGTAATTTAGTACAAAAATTACAATCCATAAATACTGGAAGCCTATTTGTTTTTATACGTAATCGAATGTTCAGACCCCCCCCCCCCTGAATTTTCGAGTGAAATTTTAAAAAAATAAGCAAAAATTCAAAACCTTAAATAAAGTTACGTAAATAGGCATTTCTTATGTAATGTTTCATTAAAAAACGATTGACATAAATTTTAGAACGCTATCATGAACCGTTCTTGAGATATTGCATATTTAAAAAAAAATTATCAAAAAATCATATTAAAAAAAATATTTCCTATTGAGAAACATGTTCACTTTTCATAAGTAATATTATGCGATAAATTTAGTGACATCATTCTCATGGATATAGTTCGTTCCATTCATGAGAAAAAATACTTTGAGTAATACTTTTGTATTTGGACGCCAATAATCATTTATCTGCTATAAGAATAACTTCTTTCTCCGTCCGTAACGTTGGGCGAGATTCTGTTGGAATGTCGCCAACTTGGCGGCTTTTTAAAATGTTGCCAAATTAACGAAAATGTCGTCAAATTGATATAAAAAAAATGATGCTAAATCAATGCAAATGACGACTAATTGATAAAAGTTCATTTTCTTGGAAAGAACATAAAAGTAGACTATAAGAATAACCCATTTCTCCTTCCGTAACGATTGGTGAGGAATTCAGCGGGACGTTACTACTTGGCGACTATTTAAAAGTGACAAAAATGTCGCTAAATTGATAAAAATGACGCCAAGTGGGAAGTAATGTTTTGCAAATTCTTATTTCGGTCATATGACAGGCATACCTTCTAGTATATTAGAAATGCTCTTCTCTCCGTTTGTCTGTAACACTTGGTGATGCATTTGGCGAACTTGCGAATAATTTAGCAAAGTATCGCCAACTTGACGATATTTTGCTCTAGATTGACAAAAATGTCGTCAAAATTGCAAAAATGACACTAATTTAATGAAAATGACTCCTATATGTTGAATTAATTTTTAAAATATTTTAATATAGGGACTATATCGTTTATTGAGGATGCTATCAATATTGATAATTGTTTATTTAGAGTTGCGCGAAATATAAGTTAATTGGGTACTTTGAAATAGTTGTACATGTTGTCATCCGGAAAATCTTCAAATGCATAATTCAACGATCAAAACACAGTACCGTGGATCTTATACATTATTTTATGACTGTAAAAGGAGTAAATTTATTGCATTATTTAAAGGAAAATCATGTGCTGCCCACATCAGATTTTTTTTATTCGCAGAACCCATCTGAAATTCAATTTGATGACGGAACCCCAAAATGCGAAAATTATTATGAGGTCCAAGTTACTAATTCAAATTTTTTGCGTTGATTACAATTTTTAAAGAAATTACACGAAACTATCACGTCGTGAAACCCCTGCAATACTGTTGGGGAACCCCAAGGATGCCACCGAATGCACTTTGTAAAACGCTGTCCTAGAATAATAAGATTGGTTTTATTCGTAAAAAAGAGGAGGGGGGGGGAGGCAATTTCTGCTCGCATCGAGTTTTTACTTTTTCATACTATGCCATGTAGTATAGAGAAAGTATTGTTTTCACGAAAATTTTCGAATTTAAGATTTTGAGGCCATATATGTTTTCAGACTTCCTAAATACGTTTTGACTATTTGTGCAGAGATGTCCATCTGTCTGTATATCTGCAGTCGATTTCTTGTGTACACGATAGCGGCCACAAATATCAATGGATTTTCACGAAACTTTATATTCGGCTTTGTTATAAAAAAAATCTGATGTGGGCAACACATGACTTTCCTTATATAATGCAATGAATTTAGTGCTCCTACAGTAAAAAAAATATATAAATTATTCTTTTAGTAGATACTTATATTCTATCCAAGATATTGAATTTTCGTCAATTAGTCGTCATTTTCATTGATATAGCGTCATTTTTATCCACTTGGCGAGATTTTCGGTAATGTGGCAACATTTAAAAAAGTCGCCAATTTGGCTACATTCCGCCAAATTCGTCGTCAAAACCTCGCTAAACGTTATGGACGGAGAAATAAGTTATTCTTATAGCAGATAAATGACTATTGACGTTCAAATACAAAATTATTACTCAAAGTATGTTTTCTCATGAATGTAACGAGTTAGATCCACGAGAATGATGTCACCAAATTTATCACATGATATTACTTATGAAAAGTGAACATATTTCCCAATAAGTAATATTTTTTTTATTATTTTATAATATTTTTTGATAATTTTTTTTTAATCTGCAATATCTCGAGAACGATTCATGCTAGCATTCTAAAATTTATGTCAATCGTTTTCTAATGAAGAATTACATAAGAAATGACTATCTACGCAACTTTATTAAAGGTTTTAATTTTTTTATGATTTTTTCAAAATTTCCCTCGAAAATTTAGGGGATTCTGAATATCCGATTGCGTATAAAAACAATAGGCTTCCAATATTCATGGATTGTAATTTTTGTACCAAATTTCGTTCGAATCGCTCCATTCGTTCGTCAGTTATCGTCTCCATAGACTCACTGACACACACACACACATACACATATTTTGACACACACACACACACACACACAAACATATTTTCACACACACAGACATCATCTCCCGGCCGTCCAAATAGTTGCTCAAGTCTTTCGGATGAGTCGGACGGTCTGGGTCTTCAACACAGGCATCATCTCAAAAACGTCTAATTCGTGTCCATAGATGCTCGGAACGTGCTCTCCCGTCGAAAACTCGAATTCGAATTTTCAACCCCGTCACAATACTTTCCTTATACATTATTATTATATGTATATAAAGAAAGTAAAAACTATAACTGCATAGAATTTTTTATAAATGTGAGCAAAAACTTCGAAATTATATATTTTTTAACATAGCAGCATAAGACAAAAGTGGACATAATCATGTATAAAAGGGCTTATGTATGGTTAAATCATCACGTGACTTAATAGTTTCAACCATTGTCGTGAAAGATAGTCGCGATATAATTCTTTTGTTTGTGACGTCATTAGCGAACCGCGGGGGGCAAGTTATCCCCCTGGGGTACATTGTCAAGTATGGTATCAATTGAAAGATTTTTCAAGCCCTTTAAAGCGAAAGGTAACACGCTGTATTTGTAATCATTTGGACCCACAATACCGATTTTACAAATTTTTTCTTTGGAAAAAAAAAAAAAAAAAAAAAAAAGCTACTAAAAATGGATTCTCGTATGAGAACGCCGAGTTGAGGCACACTTCAGTTAATTCATTCTGATAACGATTGTGATACAAATGAAAAGTGAATCTTAACAATATTGAAACGTCACACTTAACATTTTTTTACTTGTGTCCAACATTGGTATTTTAAAGGGAAAACAAAACCAAGTAATTTTCCCTCACACCGCGGTGTTTACTTAAAATTCGAAATAATTGAACCTCGCGTAATCAATTTTGAACTGAAGTGCAGAACTTCCTTCCCCCAAACAGCAATAAACGTCGCTTAAGAATTTGTCAACAGGATAATTAATTCGAACGCCTGTTTTAGAACAAAATGTATTTAATTACGTGGAAAGAGAAGCGCTGAAGGAGTAAGCAAGCGTTGGCTGTTTATCGCCTAACCATAACACGCAAAGTTGAAAATACACGAGTGGTTTCATTGAAAACTGTTTTGAATGCTGCAGCTTGTTGATTTACTGCCACTTACGGAGGGGTTCGCACTTAATAACGATTTTCATAGGAAAAAAATTCAAAATCTGGTAATTTAGCAATATTTTAATTAGTTTTACATAACTTAAAAAAATATTGTCATAGACCTAGAACTATAAAACTTACATTATCTGATTCTATAAGATGTGTAGATTTTAAATATTTTTTTACATATTACAATTATCTTTATTGGTTAATAAAATGCAATTTCGTAAACTCTGTTCTTTTTTGTGAAATTTTATTATTTAACACCAATTAGTTTGAAAAAATTTAGAAATAATTTTTTTTGAAAATTATTTTTTATCTTCTCGTGTATAAACATTTCAATGTTTAAAATATGAAAAGAATAAAAAAGAATCGAGCAACCACCATTTGTTAAAATTCTGTGGAATGATTTCCTCTCATCCGCCCATCTGCAGGACTTGCGCTCCTAAAATCCTCGAAGAGACCACATGCTTCGCCTTAAGAAAACGCAATTACTATACGACACTCTAAGGAAACACAAATTCTATACGATAGCGAAACTTGCTAGTTTGATTTGAAAATATTAAACCACTAGCCTCGATCACCACCATGCGCCAAAAGTTTAAAAAAAAATCTGATGTGGGCAACACATGATTTTCTTTATATGATGCAATGGATTTACTACTTTTACAGTAAAAAAAAAAGTTATTCTTATAGTAAGTGCTTATATTCTGTCCAAGATATTGAATTTTCGTCAATTAGTCGTCATTTTCATTGATATGGCGTCATTTTTATCCATTTCGTTATTTGGTAACATTTTAAAAAAGTCACCAAGTTGGTTACATTCCGCCAAATTCGTCGTCAAAACCTCGCCACGCGTTATGGATGTAGAAATAAGTTATTCTTATAGCAGATAAATGAGTATTGGTGTTCAAATACAAAATTATTACTCAAAGTATCATTTCTCATGAGTGGAACGAGCTAGATTCATGAGAATGATATCACCAAATTTATCGCATGATATTACATATGAAAAGGGAAAATATTCTTCAGCAGTTAATATTTTTTTTGATTTTTTGATAAATTTATTTGAAAAATGTGCAATATCTCGAGAACGGTTCATGTTAGTTCTGAACATTCGATTGTGTATAAAAACAATAAGCTTCCAGTATTCATGTATTGCAATTTGTGTACCAAATTTCATTCGAATCGCTCCATTCGTTCGTGAGATATCGTCTCCACAGACTCACTGACACACACACACAAATACTTTCACACACACATACACAGACATCACCTCAAAAATGTTCGATTCGTGATCAGGGATGCTTGAAACGTGCTCTCCCGTCGAATACTCGAATTCGAATTTTCGACCCGTCACAATACTTTCCTTATACATTATGTATATAAGGAAAATAATATAATTATTTTAGTAATGTTATAAATATACTAGAATTTACATCTCGGGGGGGGGGGGGGCATACATAACTTAGTCATGAAATTTAAGCTCTCTAATGCCGACTTGTCCAACTGGCGTACCTCGAACAAGGATAATATTTAGATAACATTTTTAAAATTTTTCATTCATATATATATATAAATGTCAAAAAGAATAAGACGTGAAAATAAGCCACCGGGGAAATAAAAAGGCCAAGGGAGATTGTGACCCCGTGTTCACGGTTATAGTCGACTTTTACTCCTACGGAAACACTCCCGGAGCCGATATATGCCTGTGGCCAAATTTCCATGAAACATCCAAGCAGAAGACGTAATCCAGAAAAGGAAACACAGACCGGGTGGACATACAAAGTGATGGAAAGGGTCAAAACCCAGCGAATCCCAAGGAAAGAGAAGACGTAATGGTCACATAAAAGGACGAAGTTGAACAATGCAGTGAAAAGGAAGAGAAGAGCAAAATACGAGTAAATGCGTTGCCAAATGTATTATTTAATAAAGATGTTGCCAAAATCTCTATAAAAAGCATCACCTTCTTGGCCTCGAAGTGCATTATAATAGTGTTTGATAAAGCATACAGGATAGTGCTGTCGTAATACGTCCTGGATAAATGTTTTATCACATTTGATATTGATCGCACTTATAAGTATGCATTCTAGAGTTTCGAATAAAATGATTCAAAGTGTGCTTCAAACCAATGGGGTAAAATTTTAAGGGGTGATAGAATACACCGCTCCATGTTGGAACCCCATACGGATTTGGTTTTCCTCGCATTCCCGTCTGCAGCTTGTACATAAAATGCATGTCGATCTTCTCCTAATTTATGAAACAACCCATTCCTTCTAAAATCCACGGTAGAACTGACGACGAGCGCGACAACAGGCGCTTAATGCGTTTGCTGGATAATGTCCTCTAGCGCTTAACCGTGTGCGTTACGACCATGCATTGTATGACGAAAAGTGCTTGTTTAGGTGTGTTCTATCACCCCTTAAAGTTTTTCCCCATCGTTTTAAACCACTCTGTGTATATATATATATATATATATATATATAATCACAAATAAGATGTTAATGCAGCATACAGCGGTTCCGAGAATATGCTGTATCCCCTTTGTCAGTGCAAGAGAACCAACAATCTCGAAATCCAAAAGACGAAGAAAGCGCAAATTGAAGAAACAGAGGGATTATATCCAAGACCTGGAAAAATTATAACCTTGAAAACAACAAACCTGAAAATTGAACATTATATAAACCCCTCGGCTTCGTCTATTTGGGTCCATTTCTCCGTTTTACTTTCCCTGCAATACATGGTAATGTATAGGGAAAGTATTGGAATCATGTCGAAAATCGCAACTCGAGTTTTCGACGGATCTACACGTTTCAAGACTTCTAGAATACAAAAAAACCATTTTTAGCGTGACGTCTGTGTGTCTGTCTGTCTGTCTGTGCAGATTTTGTATCCACTCTAACTAAAAAAACTAATTGACCGAATTTCATAAAATTTGGTAGGTAAGTCACTTGTGGGCGAATCTGGTGCTGATTAGTTTTAGGTACGATTCGGGATAAAAGAACCGCCTTTTTTTTTGCGATATGGCCCGCAAAAGCTTGTATCCACTCTAGCTGAAAATCTAATGGACCGAATTTCAGAAAATTTGGTAGATAAGTCTCTTGTGGGTCACCCTGATGCTGATTAGATTTTGGTATGATTCGGAAAAAAATAACCTGCCTTTTTTTTTTGCAAAATGGCCCGCAAAAATCGACAAAATCTAAAATAAAAAACTGCGTATGCTGAAATGTATCCATTAAATGCTTGTTTTATACGTAATTTTTAACGAAGAAAAGAATAAGATCAACCCCATTACACTAGGACTAGCCGTTCTCGAGATATTTTCGTTTTTTCGCTACGCCACCTTTGAAAATGAGTCCAGTTACCAAATGAGAACGAAAATTGAATTAATAGTAAATTAAATTTAATTAAAATAAAGAGAATGTGTATATAAGTCTGCAGGGAAAGTCATGTTCTGACCACATCAGATTTTTGTCTTCTGGTTTGTCAGTTCTCTTGCACTGACGAAGGGGATCCAGCGTATACTCAAAACAGCAGTATGTTGTATTATTATCTTATTCTTGCTTAAATACTTTGCTCAAGTTTTTTTAATACTTTGCACAAAGCGTTTTTTTTTTTTTTTTACCTATTGATTTTGTGGTTTTCTTTAGCGTGTTTTAGTTTCCTTCATTTTTAACGTGTTAATATGCTGCTTAGTAACAGTTCTGCTCTGTAGGCTATATTCTCACCTATCTAATTTTCATTTTATTCCACAGCAAGCCCTGTCAAAATTCTAAAGCCAATCCTTGCCTGAGGTGTTTAAGATTAAATTTTTGACATTGAATCATAACGAAGTTCTCCCCCCGTTTTACTTCTTAATAAAAAATCATTTTTTTTCATCGCAGATTCAAAATTAGATAGAATAATTTTGATCTCCCCGAGGAATGTGGGGGATTCTTTATGCAAATCTTTAAAGTTCAATGTAGAAGAAGACCACTCTCGTAGTTGGCCAGATCTATTTATACGGCGTACTTTCGGCAGAAGGGAGGATAGAAGAGATTTGGCAAGGATAGAAAAAAACAAGAAAGGGCAATCATGCATAAAGCATTGATTATGAAACACTTTCCAACTGAAATGCAATTCTATTTAAACATCTTTAAAATGCGATACATTCCTCGGTAATATTTTAAAATTATCACAGTAATACAATAATTTATTATATTTGAAAACTTCATCGAAAATAAATGAACTTTATTCAAATAACGTCATTGAAATATAAATCGCCTGGTTCTCTATATAAAAACAGTTAATAATTCATTCATCAACTTTTTTCCATTCCTTTCACTCAGCAGCGATATTTTTAAATTTATCACAGTACTACAATAATCTATTTTACTTAAAAACGTAAAACCATGGAGGTAAAATTACTCTCTAACATTCTTAAAACTTAAAACTAAATACTTAAAACTTCATCAAAAAGCAATAATATGAAATCGTCAGCTGATCTATGTAAAATCAATGAAGTTTCATTCCTATTAGCTATATTGCAGACTCCAGAGCTAAATAATTTTGCGTTAAAAAAATTCAGCAAATCTTATGCAACTCAACTTACAGCTTGATGTGTTTACATTCTCCATACGTGAAAATTAGGCTTCGTTGTAGAAATAATCAAAGTCTGATGATCATTTAAACTCCAAAATATTGTAATTGCTTTGGCGCAGAAAAAAATAAAAAATAAAGCGGTTTTAGGACGGATGCAACACTAAATATAAATTAAAAAGAACTTCAAATATCATGATTTTGACACAAGATGGATGCCATATTTTATTTTGAAGTGGGTCACGTTATCTTTTCATATGAGTGCAATGAATATTTTAATTTTTATTAACACTTTACAACATAGTTGAAAAGTGTTTATGACTTTGTTCATTCTGTCTGTCTGTCTGTCCGTTAGTACGATAACTGCCGTAAAAATGACTTTATCAAAATGAAATTTTAGTATGTTTTTCAGACGGTCTGTGAGACCTATGGGAATATAAATAAATAATATCACCCAATTAGTTTTTTATTGAACCCGGGTTGAAAAAATGAAATACATTGAACCCTATGGGACCTAGTTTTTCAAACATTTTTTAAGCAATTTTAAAATTCACAAATTGCTTCGAAATTTTTAGAAAATATTCACATTATCCCATAAAATATATATAAAAAATTTCAGTAAAATATGTTAAGTAGTTTTTTAATTAAAAATTATTTAATATACGGAAAAAAACAAATTCAATTAAATTCTGACTTTTGGGATATCCTCCAGAAAGAAAAAAGAGATATATTATATAATAAATATCTTTCCAAGAGTTTAATCATTTTGTATATGAGAGAGGCTTCACATTTTAAAATAAATTTGGTAGATAACAATTTTTCAAATTTTTTTTTAAATTTATATAACTCTTCATGATATACTTATCTGATGGCATTTTTAATGCCCGTTCCTACGTCCTAGAGAGTTAAAATTTGGTACACAGCTTAAATTTGTTGAACATTTTATTCTACAAAAATTTGATGGATCTTTATAGATCATACATTTTTTTCGAAATGGCCTGCAAATAATCCCCGTTCACTTCTATAAATCATTGTTGTAATATTGTTAAAAATTCTGATGTGGGCAGCACATGTCTTTCCCTGCAGACTCATATTCACGTTCTCTTTATTTCTTCAATAATAATTTGAGTTTATCTGCACAAAATAACAGCCATAAGTATTTTAAATGACATTGAATTTGCACGTTAAACTTAAATTTGGTTCTCATTTGATAGCTGGACTTATTGTCAAAGGTGGCGTAGCGAAAACGCGAAAAAACTAGAATATCTCAAGAACGGCTAGTCTTAGAGTAATGGGGTTAGTCTTATTCTTTTTCTTGTCAAAAATCACGTATAAAATAGGAATTTAATTGATATAATTGAGCACACGTAGTCCTTTATTTTTATATTTAACGATTTTTGCGGGCCATTTCGCAAAAATAGCCCGTTCCTTTTTCCTGAATCGTACTAGAATAACCTACAAATGATTTATGTGCCAAATTTTGTTAAATTTGGTATATAAATCACTTGTACGTCATTGAAATATTATACACCAAATTTTGTTAAATTTGTTCCATTAGTTTTAAGCTAGAGTAGATAAAGGCAATTTCTGCCGGTCATTTCGCAAAGAAGGCAGATTCGTTTATTACGAACCGTACTATAATCTAATGAACATCAGGATTTCCCACAAAAAACATACCTACCAAATTTTATGAAATTCGGTCCATTAGTTTTTCAATTAGAGGGGATGTAATATCCTCACAGATGCACAGAAACATACACAGATACACTCTTACACACACAGACGTCTTCCTAAAAATAGTTTTTTCGTGTTCTAGAAGTCCCAAAACGTGTAGATCCTTCGAAAATTCGAGTTCCGATCTCCGGCACGATTCCAATACTTTGAATACACACACACATATATATATATATATATTATCTGCGTATCTGTGTATTATCTGTGTATCTAAATTCCGTGCCTATGCAATTACAATAGTTGTGATTTTAAATGATCCCTAAACTTTTATTATTTCTTCAACGAAGCCTAATTTTAACTTATGCAGAATGCAAATATCTGAAGCAATTGTAAAGTGAGTTACATAAGAATTGCTGAATTTTTTTCACACAAAATTATTTAGCTCTGGAGTCTGGAATACAAGTTATATGAATGAAATATTCATTATTTTGCATAGAGAATCAGATGATTTATATTTCGATACAGTTTTAAATACTTAAGTATAATAAATTACTGTAGTACTGTGATAATGTAAAAGATATCACCACTGAATATGTATCACATTTTAAAAATTTTTAAATGAAATTGCATTTCAGTTGAAAAGTGTTTCATAATCAATACTTATGCATGATTGATCTTTCTTGTTTAAAAACTACCGAACATATTTTGCTGAAATATTTGTATATATTTTATGGGATAATTTGAATATTTTCGAAAATTTTCGAAGCAATTTGGGAATTTTAAATTCGCTTAAAAAATGTTTGAAAAATTAGGTCCCATAGGGTTCAATGTATTTCATTTTCTCAACCCGGGTTCAATCCAAAACTAATTGGGTGATATTATTCATTTACATGCCCATATGTCCCACATACCGTCTCAACAACATATTAAAATTTCATTTTGATAAAGTCATTTTTACGGCAGTTATCGTGCGAACGGACAGACAGACAGAATGAACAAAGTCATAAATACTTTTTAACTATGTTGTAAAGTGTTAAAAAGGATTTGGCATATTCAGCTAAGGAAAGCCACGCTACGAAATGACCGAGTGCTGTGAACAGTAGGAATATTCATCATCGTCATATAGTAAGTTATCGCATCAATTAGTTTCACAGTCTGTGAAATTCAATAATGAGTTAGATTTGAATTAGATTACTAATGTCCTAGGAAAAATCTTGTATGGTTAGCTGTGTAAATAGTGTATATAGTAGATTTGTTTGTAATGTCATTTATGTTTGAGTTCCAGCGAGATAGCTTTGATTAAATTTGTTAATATGTTAAGTATCGTGATTCTTTCGTCAAATTCTGATCGTTAGGTAAAATGATATTAGGTTTCACTTAGATGTTTAAGTAGTTAAAAGAACCTTTACAATGGCTCGCCTATCAGAGAAGCACTTTACAGGATTTTCTATTTGCTTTAATGAAAATTTGAAAAAATTATTATTATGCTTAGCCTGCAATTCTTTGAACAATGTTTTGAGAAGTTGTGTCTTTTATTATTCAGTGATCAGAATCGATTGACCTGTACCTGTTTCTCCCACATTTAATGAAACTTATTTTGGTCGTTTCGGTATTGTATATCGATAAATAATATAATAAAATTACTGTAAACTGTATTAAGGAAAAAAATTATACCGGGATTTCTTGAAGAAACAGAGGCTTTATAATCAGGTTAATCTGTATTTCAGTTAGAAGGCTGTTGGATACCTGATTGACTTTTATTCGGAATTTTTAAGAATTAGCAAAACTACCTAATTGTGTTTTCATAGCAAAAACTTTTGTAAAACAATTGCATATTTGACGAAAGTTTCTTAAAATGTCACTTGGTCATCAAGAAACGCGTGAACAATGCAATAAGTAAATTGAGTAGTTTTGATTAAATTGCGTAAAGCAAAACATATATATTGCTTGACAGTTAAACACGTGAAAAACGTTTAACAGGCAGTGAAATTCAAATCATATCTCGAAGCTAATATTAGATAAGTAATTCTAGAAATAAAATACCATTTTGAAGATCTGATCTAATTTTTTCTCAAAACTCTAACAAAGGGAAAAAAAATTAGAATATAAATATTTATTGAGGAAATAATAGGTTTCTTTGTCATCAGGCAAATTTGCTTGATGGATTTCTGTTTGATCCTCCTTCGCCCTCTGTAAACAAGGCTTTACCATATATTGCACTGTGAGCTTATTTCATGTTTTTTTTTCTTTTGTGAGGTAAAGTACTACTATGATACAATGGCAACAGCTGCTCTAATGTAATGGATTTTCATTAGGATTTTTGGCATCACGATGGTTGATGGGAACATTTTTACTTTCGCTTCAATATAGTTGATATAATGGGAGAGTATTGAGATAGAGTCAAAGATTTGACTCTCTTGGTTTCAGCTTTTGATGAGCCTGTACGTTTTGAGAATCCCAGAACATGAATTAACCATTGTTTCAGTGATGTTTGATTGTGGGAAAGATATGTCTCAAACAAGCTGAGGAAATTAAATGAAATTTAGTACGATTACTTTAATCAACCACAGGCCTATAAGTTTTCGAAATTGATTTTTGGAAAACTTGAACCAGGAGAGGGCTCTCAATTTTTCAAACAATTTTTATTCAAGAATTGAAAAATGTAGTATAAAATATCTATATTATACTGGGAAAGAAATATACATTTTTTATTTGCAAGGTTTAATTCAAAAGCTAATGTCATTATTTTAGACGCTAACATGTGCTGTTCTCAGAATATTACATGATTTTGGTTTAAAATAAATAAAAATCATAAAAAAAAAATTAAATATGCTCCTTATTATCAAATAAGTTAAGGCTTTGTTAGTACTTTAGCAAAGAAATGAGTGGATACTGTTTTAAGATTATTTAGAACCATTTTCTAGATATTTAGCATTTCATTTTTTTACTTTCCTTATATACATAATGTATAAGGAAAGTATTGTGACGGGGTCGAAAATTCGAATTCGAGTTTTCGACGGGAGAGTACGTTTCAAGCATCCCTGATCACGAATCAAGCATTTTTGAGGTGATGTCTGTGTGTGTGTGTGTGTGTGTGTGTGTCTGTGTGTGTGTGTGTGTGTGTGTCAGTGAGACTGTGGAGACGATATCTCACGAACGAATGGAACGATTCGAATGAAATTTGGTACAAAAATCACAATCCGTGAATACTGGAAGCCTATTGTTTTTAAACGCAATCGAATGTTCAGAACCCCCCTAAATTTTCGAGTGAAATTTTGACAAAATCATCAAAAAATCAAAACCTTTAATAAAGTTACGCAAATAGACATTTCTTAAGTAATGTTTCCTTAGAAAACGATTGACATAAACTTTAGAAAGCTAGCATGAACCGTTCTCGAGATATTGCACATTTTTCAAATAAATTTATCAAAAAATCTCATAAATTAAAAAAAATATATTAACTGTTGAGAAATATATTCACTTTTCATATGTAATATCATGCGATAAATTAGGTGACATCATTCTCGTGGATCTAGCTCGTTCCATTCATGAGAAAAGATACTTTGAGTAATACTTTTGTATTTGAACGCCAATAGTCATTTATCTTCTATAAGAATAACTTATTTCTCCGTCCATAACGCTTGGCGAGATTTTGGCGAAGAATTTGGGGGAATGTCGCCAACTTGGCGACTTTTTTAAATGTTTCCAAATTAACAAAAATCTCTGCAAATGGATAAAAGTGACGCTAAATCAATGAAAATGACGACTAATTGACGAAAATTCAATATCTTGGAAAGAATATAAATATCTACTATAAGAATAACCTATTTTTTTGCTGTAAAAGTAGTAAATTCATTGCATTATATAAGGAAAGTCATGTGCTGCCCACATCAGATTTTTTTCCACTGGGAACGTGTTATCTCTCTATATTAAAAAAAAGTAGCTGACTCTGCCGCCCCATCTGTTTCACAAATTTCGCGTTTTCAAGTTTCTATGTGACGTATCACAAAATCTATAGCATATAAAATTATGAAAGTTGGTATATTTGTAGAAAAATATTGGGGGAATACACTGATATAAACTGTTTTTCGATTTAAAATTTAGTTTAGGAAATATTTAATGTTACAGTCAATGGAAGAGTTTTTGAGCTGCGAGTTCGCGTCCTGGACAGTCTAATAATAAAAGGACCTCCAATTTTTGTTGACATATACCTACATATATGAATTTTTGCAAGACGGGGCCCTTTTTTTTAAATTTCGGTTTAGTTAATGTGTTATTCAATTTTTTATGCACTTCTGAAGTGAAAATTTTCCTTCTTTACGGGCGGAGATTTTATTGGTCGAGACGATTGCTAGCTTCTTTCTGATTGGTTTTAGGCAGAAACGTTACAAAATGGGCGAGGACTAAGTTATTGAAGCATTAAAAACTTTAAAAGTATAGATCTTTATTTGTAAACATGACTACAACGTTGGTAATGTACTTTAGAAAATGTGAAATGTTGATAATCATATGACATATCTTTTATGCTGACAAACAAACAGAGAGTGCCGGCCACACATTTAACTGCCATAAACCTTTGGGTTGGCTGTGTGGTCTGGGCTTTCGACAAACAAACAGAGCGTTTCGCAACCATTGTGGTCATGAGTATCAGGAAGTCATTGTTATATTGCACAACAATTAAATGTTTTATTGTTGTAAATATCTCTATACTGAAAGCGTAACACGTATTCTGAAACTGTATTAAGAACAAGCAGCAAAACCTATAGTTATGAAATTTTGCCGTTTTTTCCTAATACAGTTAGCTATCGTTCTTAATGGCATGCGGCAAGAAAGGATTCGCGATGCAGGTTCAGCGTGCGCAAGGAAGTAGAAGACGAAACCTTCCAACTCACGAAGCGATATTCTTAGTAGGCGAGCCCAATGATTTGGAGGCTGAGCTTGGTGACATTGTTAGGGGCGTTCTCCTTCAACTTCCTTAACATTAACGAAGTTAAGGGAGTTGATGAGCGTCAACTAATTATCAGATAAAGCCCCAACGTGGATATCACACCTGCGGCGAGTTGCTGCGGCGAGAGTGGCAGTCAATGGAGGGCGGAGTCCTGGAATTCTGCGAGCATCAATGAGCGTCAGCAATTTGGAGGCGAAGCCTCCCTACTCGTTAATCGAGATATGGTGTTAATGAGCGGTAGACACTGGAGGGCGGAGCCTCGGGATTCTGCAAACGTAAGCGAGTATGGGACACGTAGGCGATCGGGTGAGCAGTCCGAATGAGCGGCATCCAATGGAGGGTGGAACCCCGGGATTCTGTGAGCGTCAGCGATTTGGAGGCGAAGCCTCCCAACTCGTGAATTAAGATAAAGTGTTAATGAGCTGTAGCCAATGGATGGCGGAGCCTCGGGATTCTAAGAGCATCAGAGAGTATGAGACACGTAGGCGATCGTGTGAGTCGTAGAATAAGCGGCATCCAATGGAGGGCAGAGCCCCAGAATTCTGCTAGCATCAACGAGTATGGGACACGTAGGAGAACGTGTGAGCCATCCAAATGAGCAGCATCCAATGGAGAGCGGAGCCCCTGGATTCTGCAGGCGTCAGTGAGCGTCAGCGATTTGGAGGCGAAGCCGCCCGACTCGTGAATCGAGATGCTGGGTTAATGAACGATATCCAATGGAGGGCGGAGCCCCGCGATTCTGCGAGTGTCAGCGAGTATGGGACACGTAAGAGGTCGCATGCGTTGTCCAGATTGTAAGAGCTAGCGAAGTGAGTTCTAGGACTAGTAAATGTCAGTTAACAAGGACGGTATTCATTTAAATATTATGCCTGCGTAGTATTATGCCTGAGTAGCAAGCGAAGCCTCCCGATTCGCGAATCCGCAGTTAATGGGGATAATGAGCCAATGGAGGACAGATCTCCTGGGTTCTGCGAGCGTTGGTGAACGTCAGCGATTTGGAGGCGAAGTCTTCCGACTCGTGAATCGAATTGTGGGATTAATGACCGGCAGCCAATGGAGGACGGAGTCCTGGGATTCTGCGAGCGTCATCGAGCATGGGACACGTAGGCGGTCGTATGAGCAGTCCAGATTGGAAGAAAGCGTTTCTAAGGCTTTGATTCAAAGCGAGTTCTAGGGCTGGTGATTGTCACTTAACAAGAACGGTACCCATTTGCGTGTTACGCCTGCGTAGCGAGCGTGAGCGAGTAGGAAGCGAAGCCTCCCGACTCGCGAAGCGAGTTACGGGGGTTGGCGAGCGGACCGAGCAGGGGGCAGAGCCCCCTAGTATACAAACCAAAACAACAAAAAACAACAGATTTCCATGAAATGTTTGAAAGATGTCGTTCTCACAGATTCACATTCGCAATTGATAATATTGTTGCTTTGTATTCATATATGTTCAAAACGTGTAAATCCATCTAAATTTTTGATCCCATTACAATGCTTTCCCTTTTCATATATATTATGTAGTGTAGAGGAAGTGAAAAAAAAGGGGGAGGTGCGGAGATCGCTAAATTTTCACTTCGATAATTCGATGAAGAATAATCCAATTCAGCTTTAGAAAAGAGATTATCGTGCAGTAGTTCAATGGATAGAGTGTCGGCTGGACCAATCGTATACCTAGTTCGAAAACTAATTGACCCAATTTTACAAAATTTGGTAGATAAGTCACTTGTGGGTGATACTGGTGCTGATTAGATTTTGTTGCAATTCAAAAATATAGAACCTGCAAACTTTGGTTTTGACAAAACCACGAGGTCAAAGTGAGAGTTCAGATTGAGATGTATGTTACACCCAGATTTCTAGTATTGGAAATAGTAGGAACACTCCATCTACTCTTTAGGATATCAATGTTGTCCTTCTCCGCTGGAAATATAGAAAATCCGGTTCCATTTGGTTCTTTTACATATCCGATGCTATACGCTTCCAAAAATTTAGACGTTTAACTCACCGGCAGACTTCTGAAGACTTAAATAAATTATTTTCCTTATTCCCGAAGGGAAAATTGAATATACGACTCGATGGGGTTCTGTTCTGTGGTTGGTACTTTAAGTGTGCAAATATTCAGTCTTGTAGGTCACCAGAGGACTTCTGAAGAGTCTGAAACGACGAAAACTCCTTAAACAATTAGTATATAGGTATATAGCTTTTCTAAAACTAGGCTATTTCTCAAAAGCCACAGCAAAAGGACATTCGAATACAAAACGTCTATTCAGTGGAAAATGCATCTTTATCACGATACTCATTCCTTGATGGCTTTCTACTTCTTTTGCTAAATGAGACAATAAAGATATCGTACCACTCTTTATCACAAGGGCTGTCAGCGTATTTCATCTGCACCCATCGTAAGCTAAGCACTAACCTAACTAAACTGCTAGTCCTCGTAGATAAGCAGTAACCATTTAGTTACCAAAAGATCCCTTATTAAATTCATCTTCATAAAGAAACAATATGTGACATCATATGGGTTATAAGGCAAATATTCTTATCTATATCATTCAGCTGAGTGAACAAACAGGCTGACCTAGGGATGAATTACTCAGTTCAAACTCCTGAAGTTACTTGGAACTTTGCATACATAATGGACTTGATCTATAAGTAATGATAAAAATATAAAATCTTGGAATTTTGTTCGAAAAATTTATAAATCTCGGAATTTTTTGTCCCAACATTCTTCTAGGTTACAAGTCAAGAATGGCTGGATGCGCAGAATTCGTTTTTATACCACCATGCGCAGTAGAAAAATATTCTACATTTTGTTAATGATCTATAATCATCCATTCTTGATATATTATAGTTTATAGTTACATCATACGATTTTTTTAATTATATTCCCTCAATGGATTTATATATATATATATATATATATATATATATATATATATATATATATATATATAATTTTTAATTCCACTGTAATAAGTGGGGAACCCTTATTATATATATATATATATATATATATATATATATAATACAAAAGTAATCAGATGAAGAAAACGTAAGCATACAAAAGTATGAAAAAAGGCTTAACGTAGATGGCGCAATGCTGCACAAGTACGTAAAGCAGTTATATAGTAAATAAAAGTATTAAGGAAAAAATGGGAATCAAGCCAACGGGAAAGCATAAATGGCCGAGGGGTATTGTGACCCCTCGTTCCCGGTTATAGCATACTATTACACCTAGTAACACTCCCGGAACCAAATACTTTGCCGAAACTTGACCTCCGAAATGGTGTCGAGCACAAGACGCTGACCGTGGAAGTGAGTACAAAACTCAAGAATCGAAAAAGTCCGAAGTACAAAGCCGAAGTAAAACACATAATGAAAAAGGCCAAGAGTCGTTAACTAAGGAGAGTGCAATCCATATATAGCATTATACTGCCACTAGGGTGCGCTATCAGCAAGTTCCGTGTAGGTGAATCTCACAGTTACCATTTCCAAAATCGATAACATCATAGGTGTGTACAAGTTATATCCTTAAAATAAGCGTTTTTTACATCGTTGTATACAGTATTATAATAATGTCTAAGGAAATTTGCGGGATAATGTTTCTTGATCGCCTCTCGTATTATTCTTCTGTCATTTTCAGTTCGATCTTTTTTGAAAGTATGGATTCTTTGATTGCGTATCAGATGATTGACTATAATATTTCGTAATATATTTTTACTCAAATTTGAGTTCCAATCGATAACGTGATTGATGCTGGTCTTGAAAGTATGCAAATATATATATATATATATATATATATATATATATATATATATATATATATATATATACCATAATCCGAAACAAGCATTTGTTTTGTTTAATTTGTATTAGATACAGTCTTGAAAAATAATCTAATATAAAGTAAGCTCCAATTTAGGCCTACTGCTGTTCCTCTTTTTTTCGGCATAGTGGTCGTGTCTAAACTGTTTTGGATAACTTATTATTTCTGGTGTTTTTATTTATTTATTTATTATTATTATTATTGCTTGATATTAGTTGGGCGTAGCAGGGATTTTCCATTGCACCACCAACTGATAGATGAGCAAACAAACCTACATTTTCTTTCATTTTTATAGGTTAAATGAACCAAATGCATCCAGTTCATCGGCGTGTCTGGCGTCGCCAAGCTGAAAAAGAAAAATTTAAAAAAAATATTAATTAAGAAAAATTTTAACAGGGTAATTCTCTAACGACAGCTTATAAAAAAGATATATTTTTTCTCTGTTGCTGATTATGATACAATTAAACAATTTGGAATGTGAATGTATGTATTAGAAAGTCAAGTGTTGTCGCACATTCCATATATTTTGTCATATTAAAACTTTATAATTCTACCGAAATCTATTTAGAACTTTTTATAGCTTAATTTTCTGGGATTTGGCATACACAAACACTAAATAATTCCATACAAAAATCGTTATAGAGATGGCAATTATCGATTGCAATTTAAAACTTTTTTCCCTAATCTTTATATACTAATTGCCAAGTGTCCGTCTGTCTGTCTGTCTGTCTGTCTGTCACGCTTTTTTTAGGCACTTCCCGATAGATAGAGACTTGCAATTTGGTACACGGCTCGGTCGTTCAATAAAACCCCCTGGAAAAATCGAATTTTCCGAAAACGTTCTATAGAAGGGGTGCCCCACACCAAAACGTTCGAAAAGTGAAATGATGGGAAAGCATGCTTTGCGATAAGATAGAGACTTCAAATTTGGTGTATGGGTAAACCGTTTGAAAGGAAAAAAGTGTACAATTTCAGATTTTGAATATGTTCTACTTAAGGGGGTGCCGCACACCAAAATGTTCGATTTACCGAATAAATGAGAAACGGCTACTTTAAAATTTGATAGAGGCTTGAAATTTGGTATATGGGCTAATCATTTGAAGAAAACACCTAAAACAAATATAGTTTTCTTAAATGTTCGTTTAGGGGGTGCTCCACACCAAAACGTTCGAAAGTGAAATGATGGGAAAGTGTGCTTTCCGATAAGATAAAAACTTCAAATTTGGTGTATGGGTAAACCGTTTGAAAGGAAGAAAGTGTACAATTTCAGATTTTCAATATTTTCTACTTAAGGGGGTGCTGCACACCAAAATGTTCGATTTACCGAATAAATGAGAAACGACCACTTTAAAATTTGATAGAGGCTTGAAATTTGGTATATGGGCTAATCATTTAAAGAAAACACCTAAAACAAATATAGTTTTCTAAAATGTTCGTTTAGGGGGGTGCTCCACACCAAAACGCTCGAAAAGTGAAATAATGGGAAAGTGTGCTTTGCGATAGAGACTTCAAATTTGGTGTATGGGTAAACGTTTGAAAGGAAGAAAGTGTACAATTTCAGATTTTGAATATTTTCAACTTAAGGGAGTGCTGCACACCAAAATGTTCGATTTACCGAATAAATGAGAAACGGCCACTTTAAAATTTGATAGAGGCTTGAAATTTGGTATATGGGCTAATCATTTGAAGAAAACACCTAAAACAAATATAGTTTTCTAAAATGTTCGTTTAGGGGGTGCTCCACACCAAAACGTTCGAAAAGTGAAATGATGGGAAAGTGTGCTTTGCGATAAGATAGAGACTTCAAATTTGGTGTATGGGTAAACCGTTTGAAAGGAAGAAAGTGTACAATTTCAGATTTCCAATATTTTTTACTTAAGGGGGTGCCGCACACCAAAATGTTCGATTTACAGAATAAATGAGAAAACGCTCCTTTAAAATTTGATTGAGGCTTGAAATTTGGTAGATGGGCAAATCATTTGACGGAAACACCCAAAACGAATATAGTTTTTCAAAAATGTTCGTTTAAGGGGGTGCTCCAGAGAAAAATGTTCGAAAAGTGAATTGATAAAAAACCATGCTGCGGAATGAGATAGAGGTATCAAATTTGGTGTAAGGGTAGATAGTTTGAAAGGAAGAAAGTGTACAATTTCAGTTTACCAATATTTTCTACTTTGGGGGGGGGGGGGCCTCACACCAAAATGTTCGATTTTCGGAATAAAGGAGAAACGCCCCTTTTAAAACGTGATAGGAACTTGATATTTGGTATATGGGCGAATCATCTGATAGAAATCACAAAAAGTATAGAGTTTTTCAAAAATGTGTATTTAAGGGGGTGGGTACTCCACACAAAAACATTCGAAAGATAAAATGCTAGAAAAGCATGCTTCGCGATGAGATAGATACTTCAAATTTGGTGTACGGGTAAAATGTTGGAAAGGAAGAAAGTGTGCAATTTCAGTTTTCCAACATTTGTTATTGTAGGGGGGTGCCGCTCCCTAAAATATTTGATTTGCCGAACAAATAAAAAACGCCTCCTTTGCAATATGATAGAGGAATTTAGTATATGGGCTAACCATTGGACAAAAAAACCAAAGATTAATACAGTTTGACAAAAATGTTCTTTAACGGGGTGCTACACAGAAAACGGTCGAAAGGTGAAGTGATAGAAAAACATGCTTCTCTTCGCGATAGGATAAGGACTTCAAATTTGGCGTACGGGAAGATAGTTTGAAAGGAAGAAAGTATGAAATTTCTGATTTCCAATTTTTGTTACTTTAAGGGGTTCCGCACACTAATATGTTCGATTTTCCGAATAAATGGGGTACACTTCCTTTTAAATGTGATAGAGGCTTGATATCTGGTATATGGTCCAATCATCTGATAAAAAAAAACAAGACAGAGTTTTTCAAAAATATTCATTTATGGATGTGCTTCACAAAAAGAAGTTCCAAAGGAGAAATAATAATATAGGGGTGCCTCGGGATGAGATAGACCTTAATGTGTTGTACGGGTAGATAATTCGAAAGGAAGAAATTCGCAAATTTAGTTTACCAATATTTTCTTTTTTAGGGGGTACTGAACACCAAAATATTCGATTTGTCGAATAAATGTGAAACGCGAATTATTAAAAAATTTGCACTATTCAGGGGTTGCTTATTGCGAGACCTTTGATTTTCAACGGGTATTCGGCTAGTATCATTAATTTGCTCAACTGCATGAAAAAAAAAAATCCCCAATTATATTCAGAATTTCAAATGATGAATGCATGAGAATACAACACTATTTTGAAATTACTTTGTAAAATAAATGTAATTTACATGATATTTTTGACTGGACCTATATTGTATGCATATATTATGTAATCTATCATGTAATATTTATGTATTTAGTCACAATATGTATTTAGATTCTTATGTCTTCAAATATATTTTCATATAGCATCAATACGCGCATGGACGTCACATTTAAAATTTTGTAGTCATGTCTAGAAAAGAACACAAGCAGTCGTTGGGGAAGACATTTATTAAAATATATTTTTCATAATTACGTCATGGCGAATAAAAAGAAAAGAGTGAGACTTATTCTGTTAAAAGTTGCTTATAACTTGCTTATAATTCTGTTAAAAAATGTCTTATGTATTCGGATTTGAATAGTGTGGAGCAATGGCTGCGGATTATGATGAGATAGCTTCGAATTTTATGCGCTTTGCATATTTTAATGGGGAAGATCAGTGCAAATAAGAACTATACGACTAAGCGAGTTCTGAATAGAGTTAAGTATAGACATAAAGCCCGTGGTTTCTTGTATTTGAAATTTTAGTAAAGCTCGTTAAGTTTTTTCTTGACGGAAACCATTGTGTTTCCTGAAAAAAGAAACCCGACTTGATTTTCCAAACCTTCCTTTATCAGTAAAGAAATCTTAATGTTTCACAGTGTAGAGAAAGATATATGTTGGATACATTAAATTTTTTTCCTACCGTAATGACCATGAACAGACACTACAGTCAAGACCATGCTGTAAATCATCTTTTTCTATCATAAACCAAGCTATTAATTTCCGATTTCTCCGAGAGTTGGCTCTGTTCATTTTCTTGGCGTCATCTTACCGAATATTTACGATCGCGTCTAGCTCAACGACCGAAACGAGGTCGTTTTTCTTAACTCTGTGTCTCGCAATGAAAGAATTCGACAATGACGCTTCGATGCATCGATACGCATCGTTTAGTAATGTATCGATAATATGTCAATGTCGCACCTCATTGTGTCGATACTGTATACTATCGACGTTATCAATATTCTGGTTTAGACAATTGAATTTTCGGATAATTGAGTTTGAGGTCGTTTTTCTCTTAACTTTGTGTCTCGCAATGAACGAATTTGGCAATGGCGCTTCGATGCATCGATACGCATCGTTTAATAATGTATCGATATGCCAATGTTGCACCGCATTGTGTCGATACTATATACTGTCGACGTTATCAGCATTCTGGTCTAGATAATTGAATTTTCTGAATTTTGAGTTTTATTCTACGATATCCTGATCCCTCTTCCAATTTCAATACGGGATAACAGCCTGTTCGACGCAACACTCGTAAGTTGAAAATTACAGCTATAAAACCGTAGGAATGAAAATTGAATTTCGGTAGGTTTGAGACCTCAGTTTTGCACTACATTGGACCCGTAGGGCGAAATCGCCCGGACTCCCTTGTGACGCACTCAGATCTCAAGAGGGATATACGACCGGGGCCATCGTGATGGCAGGCAGTTTGCTCTTCTTAGAGTTTGCTTGCTCTCAGTAAGAAGAGCAAACTGCCTGCCATCACGATGGCCCCGACACAAACCCCCCATTGAGCTCTTTATGTAATATTTTTTTCATGTAATTGAAGTGGAGCCTACAGTTCCATGAAATAGAAAACTTTCTCAATTCTTCCACAATTTTGTAATTTTTACTTTCCTTATATACATAATGTATAAGGAAAGTATTGTGACGGGGTCGAAAATTCGAATTCGAGTTTTCGACGGGAGAGCACGTTTCAAGCATCCCTGATCACGAATCAAACATTTTTGAAGTGATGTCTGTGTGTGTGTGTGTGTGTGTGTGCGTGAAAGTATGTGTGTGTGTGTGTGTGTGTGAAAGTATGTGTGTGTGTGTGTGTGTGTGTGAAAGTATGTGTGTGTGTGTGTGTGTCAGTGGGTCTGTGGAGACGATAACTGACGAACGAATGGACAGATTTGAACCAAATTTGGTACAAAAATCACAATCCGTAAACACTGGAAGCCTATTGTTTTTATACGCAATCGAATGCTCAAGAACTCCCCTAAATTTTCGAATGAAATTTTGAAAAAATCGTCAAAAAATCAAAACCACTAATAAAGTTACGCAAATAGACATTTCTTATGTAATTTTTCATTAGAAAACGATTGACATAAATTTTAGAACGCTAACACGAGCCGTTTTTGAGATATTGTACATTTTTCAAAAAAAATATCAAAAAGTCATATAAAATAAAAAAAAAATTTCCTATTGATAAACATGTTCACTTTTCATTTGTAATACCATGCGATAAATTGGGTGACATCATTCTCGTGAATCTAGCTCGTTCCATTCATGAAAAAAGATACTCTGAGTAACACTTTTGTATTTGGACGCCAATAGTCATTTACCAGCTGTAAGAATAACTTATTTCTTAGTTCATAACGCTTGGCGAGATTTTGGCGACGAATTTGGCGGAATGTCGCCAACTTGGCGACTTTTTGAAATGTTGCCAAATTAACGAAAATCTCGCCAAATGGATAAAAATGACGCTAAATCAATGAAAATGACGACTAATTGTCGAAAATTCAATGACTTGGAAAGAATATTCGTATTGTTATCAGCCGGCTTTCCATGCCGACTTGAAAACATGGGCTTCGCTGGGATTACAATGAACAAGAGCTACCCACCTGATTTCGGTTTTTAGGAATATCAGGTGCGTACTTCGAAATTGTAAGGTAACAATTCCGAGGGAGTACCTTGGAATTTTGGCGCGAAAGTTAGATTGAATTACGTGTCAGTAATATCGCCAGGGACGCTTTTGAAAATCGGGGGGCTTTATCTTTGCATTCAATGTATGTGAACAGAAGAACTTAAAACCCTTTGATAAGAGATGCAGGCGTGTATTTCTGAATCAAGGGAAAAGTCATAAAATGCGGCCCGGTCAGGTGTCGGAGAAAGCCGATGACCAACTCGCGTAAGAGGCCAGCCCCCATTGATAAAGCGGACACTGCGGAGCGAAATATTGAAAGGAATTCATTGTGGAAGGGGGCGCGATCTTTTGGAAAGCAAGGCGTATTTCTTACATTCAGTGAAAACGCAGGGAATCCCGCCTTTGATGCTGTAACGAGAGCAAAGGGAGATAGCGACACGTTTTTCGCGCGCTTTTTGAGCCTATATAGGGTAGGAGCGCTCAAAAGGGGTACATCATTATTATTGGAGTTGTTGGTGATGTGAGGAGTTCGAATGGAGCATTGCAGTTTGTGGAGACGATGTATGTTGGGTCTTGAAAGTGTGCGTGTGCGCGGGAGAGTTTAAAATACTACGCCTGGAGTCTTAGCGGAGACGCCACCACGAGAACTTCAGAAATAGGTAAGATGATTTTAATTGCATTCATTGACCTCCCGATTCGAAATTTAAGTGGTGCCGAAGGGCACATAGTAGGGAGCTCTCTCACTCTCTCTTGATTAAAGGAAGGTAAAGGCGTTTAGCCGCCCATGATTGAATAACGTAGTTTATGGAAATGCCTGCCCTCGTAATTTAATAAATTTGTTGTTTTTGTTAACTAAGAAATCCTGTTTATTTTAAAATGTGTAATGTTTCTGATTACTGTGTGACTCTGTTACAAGCTCTGCCGACAACTAAGTCGACCGAGCAACGAGCCGGAAGATCAACGGCCAACCACATCCAGTTTATTAGGGAAAGTTTATCCCTGAGCAGCACCGGCTCGGTAACAGTATCTACTATAAGAAAAACCTATTTTTTTACTGTAAAAGTAGTAAATTCATTACATTATATAAGGAAAGTCATGTGTTGCCCACATCAGATGTTTACTATTATGCACGATTTCAGCGTTTTCCAACCTGGGGCACGCGTACTACTGAAGGTATGTGAAAGGATAGTTGAGGGTACGCGGATATATTTCTGCAATGGCGGATTTCTGGCGTGTTTTTTTTTAATCCAGATTATTTTCTATGATACTTCGGACGTAAAATAAATTTAAAATCCTACTTATATGAAACCAAATTCATATTCTAAACATGAAACCAAATACCGGTGATTGAGTCTTTTGTAACCTATTCTGGACTCAAGTTCAATCTGTAAAAATACGTGTGTTTGGTGTGTATGTGTGTGTGTCAGTATGTATGCGTACGTGCGTGTGTCCGTTCAACGCTTTTAAAGCGGGCTTGCTACTTTAGCATTAGTTGGTTATACTATATACCGTTCCCGACGAAGAGTTCTTAAATTACAGTTTAGAAATCAATAGATTGTTATTTTCAACATTTTCTTCGGTCATTTATAATAATGTATTTTCCCTTTTAGACATGACCCTGTTAGCACACCATTTGCCACCCTATGAAGGCTCTTTCGTAAATTTCTTGCTTATAAATTGAAAAAAATATTTTATATAATTTCTAGCTACCTACTTTTGTTGCATAAGGTGAAAGTGTGGGAATACTTATTTTTATTTTCCCTACAATACATGGTAATGTATAGAGAAAGTAGTGGAATGATGCTGAAAATCGCAACTCGAGTTTTTCTACGGATCTACACGTTTTGGGAACTCTAGAATACGAAAAAACTATTTTTAGCGTGACGTTTGTGTGTGTGTGTGTGTGTGTGTGTGTGTGTGTGTGTGTATGTGTCTGTCTGTCTGTCTGTGCATCTGTCTGCCTGTGTATCTGTCTGTCTGTTTGTCTGTCTCTCTGTGCAATGTATATATTCACTCTAACTCAAAAACTAATAGACTCAATTTCATAAAATTTGGTAGTTAAGTCATTTGTGTGTGACCCTGGTGCTGATTAGTTTTTGGTACGATTCGGGATAAAATAACCCGCCTTTTTTTGCGAAATAGCACTCAAAAATTGCCTGTACCCACACTAGCTGAAAAACTAGTGGATCAAATTTTATAAAATTTGGTAGATAAGTCACTTGTGAATTACTCTGCTGATTAGATTTTGATATGATTCGAAAAAAAAAAAATAACCTGCCTTTTTCTTGCGAAATGGCCCGGAAAAATCGTCAAAATATAAAATAAAAATCTGATGTGGGCAACACATGACTTTTCTTATATAATGTAATGAATTTACTATTTTTACAGTAAAAAAAGGGGTTTTCTTATAGTAGATACTTATATTCTTTCCAAGATATTGAATTTTCGACAATTAGTCGTTATTTTCATTGATATAGCATCATTTTCATCCATTTGACGAGATTTTCGTCAATTTGGTAAGTCGCCAAGTTGGCGACGTTCCTTCAAATTCGTCGCCAATATCTCGCCAAGCGTTATGAACGAAGACATAAGTTATTCTTACAGCAGACAAATCACTATTGGCGTTCAAATACAAACGTATTACTCAAAGTATCTTTTTTCATGAATGGAGCGAGCTAGATCCACGAGAATGATGTCACCCAATTTATCGTATGTTATTACATATGAAAAGTGAACATGTTTCCCAATAGGAAATATATTTTTTTTATTTTATATGACTTTTTGATAATTTTTTTGAAAAATGTGCAATATTTTGAGAACGGTTCATGTTAGCGTTCTAAAATTTATGCCAATCGTTTTCTAATGAAAAATTACATAAGAAATGTCTATTTGCGTAACTTTATTAGTGGTTTTGATTTTTTGACGATTTTTTCAAAATTTCATTCGAAAATTTAGGGGGATTCTGGACATTCAATTGCGTATAAAAACAATAGGCTTCCAGTGTTTGCGGATTGTGATTTTTGTACCAAATTTGGTTCGAATCGGTCCATTCGTCCGTTATCGTCTCCACAGACTCACTGACACACACACACACATACTTTCACACACACACACACAGACATCGCTTCAAAAATGTTTGATTCGTGATCAGGGGTGCTTGAAACGTGCTCTCCCGTCGAAAACTCGAATTCGAATTTTCGACCCCGTCACAATATTTCCTTATACATTATGTATATAAGGAAAGTAAAAAGCTACGTATGCTCAAATATATAAATTATATGCTTGTTTTATACGTAATGTTTAACGATGAAAAGAATAAGACCAACCCTCTAAGACACTTGGACTAGCCGTTCGGGAGATATTTTAGTTTTTTCGCATTTTCTCTACACCTCTTTTGAAAATAAGTCCAGTTGCCAAATGAGAACGACAATTTAATTAATAGTGCAAATGCAGTGTCATTTTAAATAATTATGGGTGTTATTTTGTGCAATTAAACTCAATGAAATGAATTATTAAAGAAATAAAGAGAACGTGACTATGAATCTGCAGGAAAAGTCATTTGCTGCCCACATCAGATTTTTACTTTCCCTGCAATTCATGGTAATCTATAGGGAAAGTATTGGAATCATACCGAAAATCACAACTCGAGTTTTCGACGGATCTACACGTTTCGAAACCTCTGGAATACGAAAAAACTATTTTTAATGTGACGTCTGTGTGTGTGTGTGTGTATGTGTCTGTCTGTCTGTGCAATGTATATATCCACTCTAACTAAAAAACTAATGGACCAAATTTCATAAAATTTCGTTTGTAAGTCACTTAGGTGAGACCCTGGTGCTGATTAGTTTTTGGTAGGATTCATAAAAACATAACCCTCCTTTTTTTGCAAAATGGCCCGTAAAAATTCCATGTATCCATTCTAGCTAAGATACTAATTGACCAAATGTCACAAAATTTGGTAGATAAGTTACTTGTAGGATGCTCTGGTGCTGATTAGATTTTGGTACGATTCGGAAAAAAACAGCCTGCCTTTTTTTACGAAATGACCCACAAAAATCGCCAAAATTTTTAAAAAAAAAAAGACTACGTATGCTGAAATGTATCAATTAAATTCTCGTTTTATATGCAATTTTTGACGAGGAAAAGAATATAACACACTCCATTATACTTTAGGACAAACCGTTCTCAAGACATTTGAGATTTCTTGCATTTTTGTTACGCCGCTTTCGGAAAAATATCCAATTACCAAATAAAAACAAAAATTGAATTAAAAATGCAAATTTAGTGTAATGTGGTGCAATTGAACTCAATCTAATGAATTGTTAAAGAAATAAAGAAAATGCAGGGAAAGTCATGTGCTGCCCACATCAGATTTTTCCATTTTAGTGCATAAAAGTGTGAGTTTTAAAACTTGATTTTTAGCTTGCTTGTTATATTTGCAAATTGCAACAAGTTATGTATGCAAATAAAAGTTAAAATAGGCGTTATCCAAATGCAGTGCAAAATTTCGTTATTTGGCTGTAATGACTGTGAATGCTCCTTTCAGTAACGACCATACTGTAAATGATATTTTTCGCATATAGGACGGTCATAAACTAAACAATTTATATCCGATTTCTCAAGTATACTTGTCTGCCTTTCTACTCGTTGTATCTCTTTGACAAACCTATCTCTTTTTCCTTCTGCGATATTTACGACGGCATCCAGCGCAAGTTTCAGCGACACAAATGGGGCAGTTTCGCTTCGTGTTCTTTTATTCTACGCTTCAATCGATTGGAAAAAGGACCTTGAATATTTTCAGGGGCATAAGATTTAACCAGTTCAACTCAGAGGGCTAAGGACAAAAGTTGTGATTTTTTTAATGTGCACTTTATACCAGCCTTATTAAGCAAAGAAAATCATCTGCTGTGGGCAAAGAAAATCTGTGTGACTTTTCCTACAAACTCAAATTCATTTTCGCTTTATTTCTTTCATAATTCATTAAATTGAGTTTAACGGCACAAAATAACACTGATAATCCTTTGAAATGACACTGAATTTGCAGTTTTTATTGGTGAAGTTGATTAAAAAAAAAAATTGTCGAAAACAGTTATTCTTAGAGTTATGAAATTGGTCTTATTCTTTTCATGGTCAAAACTTGCATATTCAACAAGCACATTTGAGCATATGTAGTCTTTTATTTTATATTTTGACGATTTTTGCGGGTCATTTCGCAAAAAAGGTAGATTATTTTTTTCCGAATCATACCAAAATCTTTTCATCACCAAGGTAACCCACAAGTGACTTGTTTACCAAATTTTGTGTTTTATGAAATTTGGGCAATTAGATTTTGAGCTAGAGAGGATACATACATTGCAAAGATAGATACACGCACACATACACAGACATCACGCTAAAAATCGTTTCATCGGGTTCTGGAGAGCTCGAAACGAGTAGATCCGTCAAACACTCAAGTTGTGATTTTCGGCACAATTCCAATACTTTCCTATGTATTACCAGGTACCGCAGGGAAAGTAAAAATAGTTTTAACATCTTTACAAAGTTATTACATATTTATGAGCTCATGGATATTTACTTACTTTTTACTTTCCGTGAAATCCATGGTAATGTATAGGAAAAGTATTGGAATCGACACGTTTCAAGCTTTCTTACTTTCATTTTATTCCATGAAAGTGCTTATCAATAAACATAAGCCGTAGATGCTTGTCCCGGGGTTACACTTCAATTCCTTGGCGTCTACAAGATGTTACCAAAGTGAAAAAAAAAATTTTTTAAAGAATTTTTAACAAATGTTTTGACAGAATTATCTTGGGCACAAAATCTTTCCAGAAAGCGATAAAATATTTTATACAGTAAACTAATACTTTGACTGTGCAATACAAGTACATTTTTAAGAAATTTTTAACGTATCAAAATTATTTGACATGTTTAGAACGATATGACGAAATGTTGACATTAGAAATGATAATAGCAGTTGTTTGCGCACTTTTAAAAGGCCAGACGGTCAGCTACATGTTTCATGTTTGTATGTACCGACATATGTACCGACACAATTGGGGCATTGTTGGCATACTAGAAGGTATGCCCGTCATATGACGGAATTTAAAATTTGCAAAGCATTGTCTCCCATTTAGCGTTATTTTTATCAATTTGGTGACACTTTTATCAATTTGGCGACATTTTCGTCAATTTAGCAATATTTAAAATAGTCGCCACGTTTGCGACATCCCGCCAAAATTTTCACCAAGTATTACGGACGGACGGAGAAATGGGTTATAATAAACCGTTATGTTATTTCCAAGATATTGAATTTTCATTAATTAGTCGCCATTTTCATTGATTTCGAGTTAATTTTATCAATTTGGCGACATTTTTGTCAATTTAGCAGCATTTGAAAAGACTCGCCAAGTTAACGATATGCCGCCAAAATTCGTCGCCAGAATTTCTCCAAGTGTTACAGATGGAGAAATGTTTTTTCCAAGATATTGAATTTTCATCAATTAGTCGTCATTTTTACCAATTTGGCTACATTTTTATCAATTTGGCAACATTTAAAAAATCTCGCCAAGTTGGCGATATTCCGCCAATATCGACTCCAAAATTTCGCCAAGCGTTACCCAAAGATAGATAGATAAACAGACAAATAAATTAAGGTGTTTATATTATAAATGTGTAGCCTAATGCCACCAATGACTGACAAAGAGATACACCCAAAGTGCACTTATGGACCTGTTTTTTATGATGACATAACACCACTTTTTTTTGTACCAATACCATAAAATTATATATCAATGGAAAGATAATTTAATCAAGATTGTAATGCAATAACATTTATGAATTATTTTTTAATAGAACAGCATTTATAAAGAAGAAAAGTGAAATGCATAGAAAAAATGAGATATACAAAAATTCTCACCATGGCAGTTAATACTTAGTTGGGTAACCTTTAGTTTTAATTACGGCCTTACAGCGCTTTTGCATGGAGTGAACCAGGTTTTTTAGTTCTGTAGCTGTTATAATGTGAAACCAAGATTGAATTATTGCTTCTGTTAATTGGGTTTTATTGCTGGGTTGCTTCTGACTAACAAGTTTCTTTAGTCGGTTCCATGGATTTTCGATGGGGTTAAGGTCTAGGCTATTCCCAGGCCATTGCAGCAGTTGAATATAATGATGTTGAAGCCACTTTTTGCACACATGAGCAACATGACATGGAGCTGAATCCGGTTGAAATATAAATACTTCATTACCTTCGAAAAGATAACGTGCAGAAGGCTGCAGTTTGGGCTCAAGTATTTCATTTATGTATCTTTGGGCATTTATATTCCCAATGATCACGCAAATTCTGCCCACACCTCTTGATGTCATACAACTCCCAATCATAACACTAACTGGGTGTTTCACGGTAGGTGTAATACAATCAGGATGCAAATCTGCTCCGATTCTCCCCCTTACGTACTTTACGCCATCACTACCAAACAGGGAGATTTTGGTCTCATCACTCCAAATTACAGTGTCCCCTTGTTCTGTTGTCTAGTTAACATAGGTTTTAGCCCAGTTTAATGTTTTCAACCTTTGATAGATAAAAATGGCTTTTTTAGTAGAATTCTAGCATTTAGACTAAATTCATGCAGTCTGCGCCGAATAGTCCTTGCACTCAACTCCACATTGCATTGCTCCATTTCACCTTGTATACACCGAGATGGTTTTCTTCTGTCACCTAGGCACAGTCTCTTAATTCTTTTATCATCACTTGCTGTTATGCACCTTTTCCTACCTTTACCAGTCTGGTTTTGTAGTGACTGAGTCTTCTTATACCTCTTCAAAAATTTAAAAATGTCACCTTTGGTTAAGTTTCCCCCAATATTTCTTCATAACTGTAGCCTTGTTCACTTAATAGTACTATTTTACATCGCTTTTTGGGTGACCAGTCAACTCTTTGAGCCATTTCTTTAATTTTATTACATTTTGCAAGCTCACTAAATTAAAGAACACTAAAAAAACCCAACCAACTTGATAGCAATCACATAACACACTGATAAATGTCCTGTGACCTGTTGGCTCATTGCCAAAACAAGGTGACACCTGATTGGCTCTCTAAATACTCATGCTCATTGGCTATCTATATAATAAAAGGCAATGTCTGTGTGTGTGTGTGTGTCTTATACACTATACGTTTCGCGACCGCGCGTCGGAGAGTTACGAAATTTGGCAATCGGAGACCCTGGGGGGTGAGAAGGGGACACGTGAAAACCGATTTTCGAAATTCTAATTATTTTTTTATTTATTTAATGTTTTATGCGATTTCGACCTTTTTTTGCCCTTTTTTCTCCACGATCCAGACGTCGTAGAAAAAAACAACTCACACCATCGGAAAGAGCAGACAATTGCGAGTAAAAATATATCAATTTCAAATCTCCATTTTGATTTCTAATATTTTTTAAAGATTTTAAAACAAAAGTCACTTTTGGCTCAAAAAAACGATTTTTGGTTTTTAAATTCTCGCATAGTAAAAAGTACTCATAATTTCGACTAATAATTTACATTTTTAGAAAGCTGAAATATCTGGCATTCTTACAAGTCTAATCTGGTCCAGAAATAATGAAAATTGCCTTCAGGATCGCAATTTTAAAGACGTCATGATTTTATATTTCTCGGCGTTCCGCTCGGCGTACCGCTTCGTTTCTCCCCCGCTGAAGCAGGGAAGGTGGTGGGTGGGGACGTCAAGGTGGAGGTGACGTCACGGTTCTGAATAGAGCGCCTTTGCTCTATATAAATTATTATATTTATATTTTAAATGATGGGACGATCTGGATTTTTTAAATGTATATTTTAACTTTTGGATATTTTAATTTTATGGATATTTTAAATGATGGAACAATGAAACAATGGAATGAGGATGATGGAATTAAGCATATGGTCATTTTAAATTGCAAATTAGCGCGCGGGAAGTTAGCGGTAGGCCCGGGTTCGATTCCCGCCACTGCCAAAACTGCCGCCGTGTTTACGTGGAATACGATCACGTTAAATATGTGGGTCCGTAAGTCCTTCCGAGAGGTTGGTGGTAGGGGAAGGAGGATACGGCCCCTGTGGATGCCTCCCCCACTGGGTTCCCGTCTAAATTGGGTGAATATGTAGAAAGTTATGGAGATTGTCGCGGAGGGCGCGGCAGCCCAGTGGTTAGCGCGCGGGAATTGCACTCAGTAGGCCCGGGTTCGATTCCCGCCACTGCCAAAACTTACGCCACGTTCACGCAGAGTACGATCACGTTAAACATGTGGGTTCGTGAGTCCTTCCGAGAGGTTGGTGGTAGGGGAAGGAGGGTACGGTCTAAATTGGGTGAATAAAAAGAAAGTTATGGAGATTGTCGCGGAGGGCGAAGTAGCCCAGTGGTTAGCGCGCGGGAATTGCACGCGGTAGGCCCGGGTTCGATTTCCGCCACTGACATGGAGTACGATCACGTTAAACATATGGGTCCGTATGTTTTTCCGAGAGGTTGGTGGTAGGGGAAGGAGGGTACGTTCCCTGTGGATGCCTCCCCCACTGGGTTCCGGTCTAAATTGGGTGGCACATCCTGGCCGTCCAACCAGTTACCAGGCCCGGGTTCGATTCCCAAAATTGCCGCCGTGTTTACGCGGAGTACGAGCACGTTAAACATGTGGGTCCGTGAGTCCTTCCGAGAAGTTGGTGGTAGGGGAAGGAGGGTACGGTCTAAATTGGATGAATAAAAAGAAAGTTATGGAGATTGTCGCGTAGGGCAAAGTAGCCCAATGGTTAGCGCGCGGAAATTGCACTCGGTAGGCCCAGGTTCGATTCCCAAAATTGCCGCCGTGTTTACGCGGAGTACGATCACGTTAAACATGTGGGTCTGTAAGTCCTTCCGAGAGGTTGGTGGTAGGGGAAGAAGGGTACGGTCCCTGTGGATGCTTCTCCCACTTGGTTCCGGTCTAAATTGGGTGAATAAAAAGAAAGTTATGAAGAATATCGCGGAGGGTGAAGTACCCCAGTGGTTAGTGCGCGGGATTTGCACTTGGTAGGCCCGGGTTCGATTCCCAAAATTGCCGAATAAAAATAAAGTTATGGAGATTGTCGCGGATGGCACGGTAGCCCAGTGGTTAGCGCGCGGGAATTTCACTCGGTAGGCCCGGGTTCGATTCCCGCCATTGCCAAAACTGCAGCCGTGTTCACGCGGAGTACGATCACGTTAAACGTATGGGACTGCAAGTCCTTCCGAGAGGTTTGTGGTAGGGGAAGGAGGGTACGGTCTCTTTGGATGCCTCCCCCATTGGGTTCCGGTCTAAATTGTGTGGCACTTCCTGGCCTTCCAAGCAGTTACCTTACACCTTTCTGGTAGGTCGCGCCAACGAGTTTGCCACGGTCAGAATTTTCAAGGGTAGCGAACAGGCTGGTCGCCAAAGGCGGCTAGTATTTAAATGAAGGAAAGCTACTTCATATAATCCTAAGCAAAGTGTGCGTCTTTTTTCTGGTTATTTGGTTATAACTTTTGATAGAATACAGATAACTGAACAAATGCTATTGCATTACAATCTTGATTAAATTATCTTTATATTGATATATAATTTTATGGTATTGGTACAAAAAAAAGTGGTGTTCTGAGCCATCAAACCTCAAAAATACACTTTTTTCCAAAAAGTTTCCACAATTTTGGCCACTACTGTATATTGGAAAAAGTGTTTCAGACTACTGTGAACCGGTAGGAGACTTGCTTTGACGCAGATACCGGTCACTTTGATATACGCTGAGTTAGTGTCGTTATGCACCTGCAAAATTATTCTGATACGTTAGGAATTCCTTTAAACTATACTGGGACTTTATAATCACCCTGATGGTGTTCTTGTGAAAGTTCTTAAGCACCCCAATAACGTTGTAAAGAAAGATCCACGAGTGCACACGTTAGGTCCACGAGTATGTATAATAAAGTGACCATGCCAGATCGAATAAAGGAGATTACGGTGTCCCTAGTGGAGAATTTTAAAGTTGGGATAACGAACTGGGCATCACAGCGAGATAGAAGAGAAATGTAAATTACAAATGTATAGAGGATTGTCTAGGGATCGTCACCAGGCATATTTAGGGTCATAAATACCTGTCAAAAAATCGTATCGTCACGGTGACACTTGCAATGATTGTCAGAGTATGCAATCCTATTCTTTCTCAAACTGAAACGTGTATTGACGGAGGGGATTTTAAACAAGCTGTAAGTTCGATTCCTATGTATGTGAGTGTTGTTTATTTTAGCATTCCCGAATAGGACAGCAGTTTGCCATTAACAATATTGTGCCAATTAAATATCTTCTGTAACAGTTTTAGTGTTAACTCCTACCCATTAGACAATTCTGTACAATTTTGTAATTAGATTTTTTCTTCTATATCGTTTTGTTATCGAGTTCGTTATCCTAACTTTTAAAATCCTCCGCTAGAGACACTGCGATCGCCTTTATTCGATCGGGCTATAGATAGATCAATCTACCGTGTATCGTTGCATTGATGTTATGTTACCATTATAAAATTTTATTTACAGTTATTATTCTTATATTTAGATGTCAAATAATCGTCCACATGCCGTGTTCTTGACACTCAATGTTCTATTTCTTTATCTATTAGAATATTTACGACCGCATCCGGCTAAACGCCACAAACGAGGCCGTTTCTCTTCATTCTCTTTTTAATTCTGGTTCTCACAAACGATCGATGCGATGGACCTTGAATATTTGTTGTGGGATGAAATTTACCGTGAAACGAACTATCATATACATATACTGCAGAGTCCACTTCCACGATAAGAGCTTTCATTTTGTCCCAATAGCTCAACGGTAAAGCGTCGGCTGGCCAGTTCGGAGATCCAGGGTTCGATTCTCGATTGGGGCAGCAAGGCTCTTTACAATACATACAAGTGAGTGCGACTAACTGATTAAGGGACACTTCCACAGCCCAAATTACTGATGGTTGAAACTTGAAATTTTTGCATACACGGAGGAAGATCGCTAGATAATGAGAAAAATTTTAAATCTTGGAATTTTGTTCGAAAAATTTAAAAATCGCAAAATATTTTTTTTTTGTTCTGTGTAAAACAGATAGTGAGCCTTCATTATATCCCTTAAGCTTATATTCCAAGGCTATAATCATGATACAACTCAATGGAAAACATAATGCTGTCCATCTACAAAATTTATTTTTATATCAATTTCTTTAATTTTAAGATCTTTCTTATAATTTTAAAATAAAATAAAAATCGTCTGCGAAATAAATGCATTTGACTTAATTCCGTTGCCAAAAAACGTATAATTTTCTACAAATAAATTTTTGAAAAACACTCGTATACATAATGATATTTTTATGGGAGGTTTAATTTTTCTGTTTTTTTTTTTATTTAATGTCCCAACAACCCCTTGTCCTAGAAACTCGAAACATAGAGGGGATTATCCGCAGTGAAGTATAGAATATATATACCAAATTTGAAAAAACTCCGTCAGAAACTGTGAATTTGTATACAGAGAAGACAAATAAAGAAACAAAAAGCCCGACTCTACATAGATAGATCATTTGTCCAAAGTTCATTTATTTAACGACTTAAATAGTACCAGATTTACAGCACTCTCATAAACACTTTCATTAACAAAATTTTAGCATTCATAAAATATTTTCAAACTTTTCCTATCTAAGGAAAACACAGAGCAATTGGTTGTGAACTTTTTATGTATAGGGAAGGTACTGTGGTGCGGTTGAAAATTCAAATGAATTTTCGACAAATTGCCTCGCTTTTTGAAACCTTGAACTCGAATCGAAAGTTTTTGAATTGATATGTGTGTGTAAGAGAGAGAAAAGAAGAGAGTGTCTGTGAAAATGGTATCTCAGAAACAAATGAGACGACTGGAATGGAACTTGATACGATTAATCACAATCTACTTTCAATATTTTTATACTTTCAATACTTTAATACTTCAATACTTTCAATACTTTTAATTCAATAACTCAATAATATAAAAAAATTAATAATAAGAGTAATATAATAAAATATAAAAAATAATATAATAAATAAAATAATAAACACAATAATATAATAAAATCATCCTAAATGCAGAATGAATAAAAAATTTTAATGAAAACTTCATAAATACAGAATAAACACAAATGCATGCTGGTCCACGGAAAACAACCTTCTTCAGAACAAACAAGAAGCGCAACTTCGATTATTCAAGTACGCTCGACAACTGCGGTAGAATAGCATACATGGCTGTAGGTAAAAGAACAGTGATCATAGCCGCAGAAATAAATGAAAGAGGAAAATTAATGAGGCAGAATACTAAGAATGAACGTTAAAAACCAGGAAAAAAAGAAAGAATAACAGAAAATGAATAATGAAAGGAAAGAAACCAAGGCGTTAAGAGAGCGGGTAGATAGATGAGTGAAAAACAACAACTTAATAGTAAGCAAAACCTACTAAAATGGTCACGAAATAACATGAGATGTTTAAACAAACCAACTGTAAAAAATACAAGCATGAAAAATAAGTAGGAAATATTTGAAAACGGAGGCAAAATAACTAAAACAGACAGAAAAAAATAAAATTCAAATGTGAAAGGACCGAATGGTTTTGAAAGCCATAACAGCTACCTTCGTCAATTGAAATTGCACAAAAATAACTAAAATTTGAAAAAAGAAGATAAATAACCGAAAAATTGAAGCAAGCAAGCAGGCTGAATTGAAAAAAATATATATACCAGAGATGTACATGCGGGCGGAAGAGAAGACCGGACAATAATTATAACTGAGTAACTGCATATGAATGGATGATGGAACCTTATTGAAGAACCCGTATGAACTGAAGAACGAATAATTCCATACCTTTATAAAATTCCATGTGCATTATATGAAAAACTAGAACTAGATAGAATTTTTGTCATTCTCATTATTAGAACACTTTTTATTCGAATTTTAAGATTTTCATAGCATTATTTCCCATGGAAAATAAAGCTAAATCCCGTAAGTGTGTCAGTAGTGTACAGTATATAAAGAAATTGACAATTTGAATTACTTTAAGGATGTCAGTGGTGACACATTAATTTTCGTTATCACAGATAAGTTAAATGCATTATACTAATCGTCATCACTATGCTACTAACATCGCGAAGAATTTTAAATAATCATATTATTATGCATAAGAAAAGTCAATAATTTTGTCTGTCTGTCATCCTTGGCAACAATTTGCCGGACTTGGTTACAAATTTGGTGCAATATCGCCAACTTGGTAGCTTTAAAAAAATGCCGTAAAATTGACGATAATTCAATAACTCGGAAAATTAAATGAAATTTCATTCATAATCTCGGTCGTTTCATGGGAATTATTATGTTAATATTCATATCACTGTTCACCGTTTATGAGAAAAGTGCGGTTTGCTAGGCGTGTCTAGGGATCGTTTAGTAATTTTCTCAAAAATTTTGGCTATGAAATTTGAAGCATGCTGCGTGGTAGGATTGAATTTGAAATTCATAATATTGCGACGCATATCAAGTCTGTCAAATCTTATTAACTGCCATTGCAAGTATTAACTATTTCATACTGACGAGCGCGAAACCGATCCATAGATGTTGTTATCTGTGACGGCAACTCGGCCCTAACATTTTACGCCGTACTGCCTAGACCGTCCGACCTACCCGAAAGTGTAAGGTAACTGTTTGGATGGCCAGGAGGGTGTCACCCAATATAGACCGAAACCCAATGGGGGGTGGAAACCACAGGGGCCATACCCTCTTTCCCCTGACCCATCACCTCATGGGAGGACTTTAGGACCTATTTATCATACCAGAAGTGGCGACACGTCAAAATCTCAAATCATTAAATCAACGAAACAAATGACACATCTTAAAACCAGATCCAAAGGTCACTTTTATGAAACAATCATCCTACAGACATACATTAAGTTGAAGATGAACATGAGGATGTCCAAAAGCGCTTTGACTGTATTTGATGTACGTTTGTAGAATGATTGTTTAATAAAAGTGACTTTTGGATCTGGTTTTAAGATGTGTCATTTGTTTCGTTGATACCTATTTATCATGCCCAATCTCCTTGTAGGCAAGGGGATAGTTTGGGTTGTGTCGAGGATTGAACTCGGGTCCTCCTAGCACTATCCTCTCGCCATAACCTCCGAGTTATCCCGCCCCTCTTAAAAGAAATCTTTAAATCTTCCTTCCTACTTTCCGTTAGAATAATCTAATTCGAATTTTATTTCTACGGGGGCATTACCGGGAAATCCAGATATTGACTCGGCCATGTCTCTCGTACATACTCCCGGCTGTGTGTGACTTTGTACTTCGGGGCGCATCTAATAAGCTTCCGAAACGGCGACAAGCGTTTGTCAGCAAAAGGAACGTCAAAAAAGCATCGATTTTGCTGTACAAAATAACAGTGTGTATTCTCTCTACTTCCTCATACGTTATTTTTTCTTTCTCTGTTTCGCACTTTTTGAAGTCAACGGGAAAACAATTCTGACAATAAGACAGTGTATATTGTACTAGCCATTTCTTCTACTCCAAGCTTAGCGTAGTCCTAATGGTCACTCGATGTGTTGCTTATACACTTAATAAAAGCGTTGAATATCAAGAACCGTTTCATATTGTGCTGAGTCCACTTCGACGATAAGAACTTGCAATTTCGTCCCAATAGTTCAGTGGTAGAGCGTCGGCTGGTCAGTTTTTAGATCCAGGGTTATTTTCCTGTTTGGGGCAGCGATGCTCTTTACAAATGAATCATAAAAATGTGGCACATTTTACGGTTCTGTTAACGTGAAAATTACGGAGTGGGGAACAATATTTCATTTCCAATGTTGTTACCATTTATTTCAACACATTCAGACAAATCAATTACTTATACCACTTTTATTTTCAATTATATTATCTCGAGAACTGTTCGTGATAACTCCTAAACAGCAGCGTTCATTTATTTCTAGTTGTGAAAGTACTTAACAATAATTCACTCATTTAATAATAGTGATCAGTTATTTAATTTTAATGATTATTTTTTTTTTCATTTTGGATAAAAAAAGAATGTTAATATCTCGAGAACGGCACATATTAGCCCTTCACTAATGATGTTATTCTCTTTTACAGAAGAAAATTACATTAAAATGGCTATTTTTAGGAAAAAAACAATTTAACAATTCTATTATTTTAGATTTTATAATAAAAATGTTAAAAGAAATTAAACTCCCCTCGTAATCCGATATTCCTAAAAATTGATAAGCTTCTTACATTTACCGATTGAAATAATCATAAATATTACGTAAATGCATCAAAATCTAAGAGTTCAAATTTTATCCCCACTACGATGCTTTACATATACTATCACAGTCATAACCAAGATTTCAGAAATATGAGCTATGGAAAAGAGGAGGGGGAGGGGGTTACAAAGCTAGATTTTATTTTCCAATATGGATCCCCATGGGAAAACTAATGCAATTTTCTCGCCAAGTTGTTATGACTCTCATCCCCTGCATTCGGTACTGTATACTATATTGTTACGAAACATATCCTTTGGAATCATAGGTGTATACGCAGGATACAAGAACGAGACCAAGCTTCTGAATAACTTGCGTTTACAAGCACAAAGTAAACAGGAACAATATACAATCAAACAGCACTTAAATGCTCCACTGATTACACAAAATAAGCGATATTATTCTCAAAAAACTGACGAAAATAATTTGGAGTTGCACTCGGTAGGCCCGGGTTCGATTCCAGCCGCTGCCAAAACTGCCGCCGTGTTCATGCGGAGTACGATCACGTTAAACATGTGGGTCCGAAAGTCCTTCCGAGAGGTTGGTGGTAGGGGAAGGAGGGTACGGTCCCTGTGAATGCCTCCCCCACTGGATTCCGATCTAAATTGGGTGGCACTTCCCGACAGTCCAAACAGTTACCTTACACCTTTCTGGTAGGTCGGACGGTCTGGGTTTCAACAACAACAACAAAACAAGAGCTACTATTCTCAAAACATTGACTAAAGTCACAGTTCATTGTAGCTCATATATTGTGAACTCGTCATTTAAGCTCCAACGGAGTGATGAGTCCTTTTTATAGTCTCTCTATAGAAACTTCTGGAAATCTCTCTGTAGAAATTTCCAGAATTATCTAATATCTCGTAGAATAATCGTTATTTGGTAAAGTTTCGGGAAGTCGCCAAATGTCGTCAATTTGGCGATAAATCGTCAAATCTGACAACCCTTCTTCTGCATCGAAATTCTGGCAACCATAGAGTGACGGGAAGGAAAGCATAATGTTCGTACCTCTGTCTTCTGGAGAAAACATTCCTGCCACAGAGATGAAAGACAAGACGGAGGCGACAGTGAGAGAATATTACACGTTCACAACTATAGGTTTCATGCAGATTTTGAACGTTGTTTCTGATGCTTAGAACACGGAATATAGAGAGTAAATCATAACTGTTATGGAGAATATAACGGCAGTGACATCATATCGTAACAAAATGCGTAACAACAACAACAAAAAAAAACCATTGTTATAACTTGAAGGTCTGGGTCGCTAACCTGTCGGCTTTTGGCGAGTTGTGGAAACTTCTCGAATTTTGCAGAGTGGCTAAGAACTTACTAAGCAACGTGCTTTTTCCTTAACTTTCCACAGAAAGTATGCCATCGTTCAGTTGGAATTTTCCAGAAATTTCCACAGAATGCTTGTCATCGTTCAGTTGGGTTGTTGATACAAGTAAAAAAAATTAAAAAAGATCAAAAACCAAAAAATGTCGAAAGCTTTTCTTGATACCTTGTGCCATCATCACACACAACGTACACGTACTTTTTCCAATTCGAGATAATGCAAAAGAAGTTATGTTTCACATCAATCTATACCGAGTAACAGAATGCATGAATTTTTGCATGAATTGCCAAATAAAAACAATTATTAAATTTACTTGATTTTAAAAAAATCACTGCAGACGAATTAATATTTTACATTTTTAAAATGATAAAGATTTTAATTACTAGAATGCTATTATTAGAATTAGAATTGTTATTTATTAGTATTAGAATTATTAGAATTGTTGAATTGTACATTACATACTTCAAAGCCCCAGTCGAAGTCATTAGCGGATACTCGTAAAAATTTTGTATAAATCGTCCAATAATTGAGTTAAATTCTATACATACATTGTAAACATACACACACACACAGGCGTCACACTAAACATTGTTAATTCATGTTCTTTGGTGCTCAAAACATGTAAATCCATCAAAAACTGAAATTCGAATTTTCAACTTATTCCAATATTTTTCATATAATAATTTTCAACATTCAAAAGATATTTTACAGAGAGCATGCAATCTCACTCCTAAAAGTTGAATCTACTTATATAAGAGGAGAGAAGTAAACATGATGATTACAGCAACATTGTAGGACACAAATACAAATAAATGTAACAATTTGTAAGAAACTTCCCTGCCCTAACCGGGAATCGAACCCTGGATCTCCGAACTGGCCAGCCAACGCTCTACCGTTGAGCTACTGGGACGAAATTGTAAGCTCTTATCGAAGTGAACTCTGCATTCTCCACCCTCTAATGTCAGATTGCCATGCAACTGACAATCTGACTGACCACCTCCCTCTATTTTTACCCCCAGGTTAGCCTCCTGCTATTACTATTTTTACCTAGGTTAGTATCCGCATGGTCGTTATCCTCTTAATTTGAAATCGATGCTTAATCTTCAAAGTCCACTGAATCCGCATTAGTCGTTCTAGGATCAATTTCAGGCTCCCGAAATCTTCAGAACTAACCTATAGAGTTAATATGTTCGGGCGCCGTTGTAAAGAACCTTGCTGCCCTAACCGGGAATCCAACCCTGGATCTCCGAACTAGCCAGTTGACTGACTCTACCATTGAGCTACTGGGACGAAATTGCAAGCTCTTGTCGTTGAAGTGAACTCTGCAAGTTACAAAAAAAAAAAAAAAAAAAAAAAAAAAAATCTGATGTGGGCAACACATGACTTTCCTTATATAATGCAATGAATTTACTAGTTTTACATTCAAAAAATAATATATAAGATCCACGGCGCTGTGTTTTTATTGTTGAATTGTACATTGGGCGATTTTCCTGATGACAACATGTAAAACTATTTCAAAATACTCAATTACCCTATACTTCACGCAACTCTAAACAGTCATCAATATTGATAATACCCTCAATAAGCGATATAGTCCATATATTAAAATACCTTAATAATTACGTCATCAATTAGGCGTGATTTTCATTAATTTAACGTCATTTTTGCAATTTTGACGATATTTTTGGCAATCTGGGGCGAATTATCGCCAAGTTGGAAATACTTTGCTAAATTATTCGCTGAGTTTGCCAAATGCATCACCCAGTGTTACAGACAAACGGAGAGAAGACTATTTCTTATATACTAGAAGGTATGCCCGTCAAATGACGGAAATTTGAATTTGGGAGGCATTACTTCCCAATTGGCGTCATTTTTATCAATTTGGAGATATTTTTGTCATTTTAGCAGAATTTAAAATAGTCGCCAAGTTGACGACATCCCGCTAAATTTCTCGCCAAACGTTACTGAAGGACGGAGAAATGTGTTATTCTTATAGTCTACTCGTCATTTTTATTAATTTGGCGACATTTTCGTTAATTTAGCAACATTTAAAAAAGTCGCTAGGCAACATTTCGTCAAAATCTCGCCAAGCGTTATGGACGGAGATATAAGTTATTCTTGTAGCATATAAATGATTATTAGCGTCCAAATGCAAAAGTATTACCTAAAGTATCTTTTCACCTGAATGGAACTAGCTAGTTCCATGAGAATGATATCACCAAATTTATCGCATGATATTACTTATGTAAAGTGAACATATTTCGCAATAGGTAATATTTTTTTTATTTTATATGATTTTTTGATAATTTTTTTTAAATGTGCAATATCTCTAGAACGGTTCATGTTAGCGTTCTAAAATGTATCTCAATCGTTTTCTAATGAAAAATTACATAAGAAATGACTATTTGCGTAACTATATTAATTTTTTTTTATGATTTTTTTTTATTTCACTCGAAAATTTAGGAGGGGTCTGAACATTTGATTGCGTATAAAAACAATAGACTTCCAGTATTCACGGATTGTGATTTTTGTACCAAATTTGATTCGAATCGCTCCATTCGTTCGTGAGATATTGTCTCCACAGATTCACCGACACTTACACACACGCACACACACACATATTTTCACACACACACAGACATCACCTCAAAAACGTCTGATTCGTGTTCAGGGATGCTTGAAATGTGCTCTCCCGTCGAATACTCGAATTCGAATTTTCGATCCCGTCACAATACTTTCCTTATACATTATATGTATATAAAGAAAGTAATAACCATTACAACAGAACATTTATAAAGATAAATATGAGCAATAAAACAGGTAACGATGACAGTTAAATATTATTATACAACACGTATGATGCTATACCATGTATTGTAGGAATAGCAAAATATAAATATTTTTTGCTTTTGAAATAAGCTATTAATATTTATAGCAAAATATAAATATTAATAGCTTATTTCAAATTTATCGTATACTATTATCGTCATATGTACTTTCCAAAATCACTTAGTAATTGGAATCTTGACAGTGAATAAATGTTTGGGAGACGCAGTCTGGCGTGGGTGCAAATATTTGTGATCTAATGTTGCATTAAAACAAGGACATATTGTTATTGAATGTCGGACGTACTAGTGTAAATGTAACATTCACAGTCATAACAATTTCCCTGAAAAAAAAAGAAAAGGTTACACGAAAATATAGGACACAAAAAACATTTTGGTAATGTATTTTCAGTTAACATTTTGATCCGAAAATGAACCCAAAATAATATTTACACTTAAATAAATATTAATCACCACCATGATACTTGAAATAAGATGGTTCTTAACGAAAAGAGGCACCTAGGTGCATTTCTATTTAAGAATAGACATATATGCCTATTTATAGTCCTTACCAAGGGTATTTCTAATATACTATCGCCGCCCAGGCGGTGAAGTGGATACCGTCTTCGGCTGCTGTCTTTTAGGCTCAGGTTCGAATCCCGAATAAGGCATGGATGTTTCTCGAGGATAAAATCAGTCTTCTGGGTCCTCGTCTAAATGTGAAGCTGCACCCCCTCCGACCTTCGTTACTGATGCGTTTTTGTAATAAACTTTGTTTTCTCGTCTTGTGTCTCTCTTCATTCTTTCCTGCTTCCAGCGTCACTGGTCCTGAATCGGGTCCGCCGAAACAGGAGGTCATCAGTAACAACAACAACAATATACTTTCAAACGGGCTTTTTCAAATTTTCAATTTACCATAATGTCAAGCACTTGGAAACTTACTATACGACAATACTGAAACTTTAAGAGCTCCTAGATTCTTCAACAAAGACCATTTAAATTAACTAAAGTGTGGCTCAACTCGACTTTCTCATACCAAAATCCATTTTTAGTAGCTTTTATTTTTTTCAAATTTTACAGAAAAAACTTCAAAAAATGGGTATCATGAGTCCATATGGTTACAATTATAGCGTGTTACCCTTCACTTTAAAGGACTTGAAAAAATCTTTCGATTTATACCATACTTAACAAAGTACCCTCCAGGGGGCGAGTGACTTGCCCCCCCCCCCCTTGAGAGGGGCTAATGACGTCACGAACAAAAAAATTGTATCACGGCTATTTTCCGCAACAATGATTGAAACTATAAAGTCTCGCAATCATTGAGCCATAAATAAACCCATTTATGCACCATTGTGTTAAATTTTGCCCTATGCTGCCAAGTTAAAAAAACATAAAATTTCGAATAAATTTTGACGTTTTCGCTCGAATTTAAAAAAAACTAAAATTCTATCTAGTTCTAGATTTTTTGATAACAAAGCCGGATGTAAAGTTTCATGGAAATCCATTAATATTCGTGGCAACTGTCACAAGAAATCGACCACAGACATACAGTCAAACAGACGGACGTCACTCAAAAAATAGTCCAAACGTGTCATGGAGATAGGTCTTAAAACATATATTGGCATCAAAATGGAAAAGTTTCGTGAAAAGAATACTTTCTCAATACTACGTATAAGAAAGTAAAAAGTTACTTGTATATTCGAAATACCCTTAGTAAGGACTACACATAGACATAGGTCTCGATTATTTAAATAAAATTAAGGACAAAACGTCTTTAAAACATCGTACAAAGACGTACAAAACATTTTTAAACCAGCCAGAGCGCTTTCGGGTGTTAATACCCCCCTTCATCAGTGGCTACATGAATGGTAAAACATGGAATGTTCATATATAGAAACCAGTTATACAGCAAATTTGCATAAAAATATAAAATGGCAAATGAACTTACTATTAATTAATACAAAATAACCCAAGAAATACACAAGGAAAATACAAAGATTACTTTAAACGCTTTCAAATTGTAAAAATATTACAAGAAAAGTACTATCAATACATAATTTAGTTATAGGAAAAGCAAAATTTCGGAAGAACCGTCAAGCGTAATTTTCTTGAGAATGACGTCATAATGCAAATCTCTTAATAGTTATTTATGACGTCATTCTCAAGATACGCTTGACAGTTTTTCCAAAATTTTGCTTTTCCTGTAACTAAATGATGTATTGATAGTACTTTTCTTGTAATATTTTTACAATTTGAAAACGTTTAAAGTAATTTTTGTATTTTTCGTGTATATTTCTTGGATTATTTTGTATTAATTAATAGTAAGTTCATTTACCATTTTATATTTTTATGCAAATTTGCTGTATAATTGATCTCCATATATGAACATTCCATGTTTTGCCATTCATGTAGCCACTGATGAAGGGCGTATTAACGCCCAAAAGCGCTCTGGCGGTTTTAAAGACGTTTTGTCCTTAATTTTATTTGTTGAATGCAGACGTGATACGAATTTTGATTACTCGATTTTTTAATTAAAAGAACATCTAGGTACCTCTCCTCGTTAGGTTGCTACAACACAGGCTGCTAAAAAGCAGTAATTTTCCTAGCTCTACTACGGTATTTGATTATATAGGGTTCGTAGAAAAGTTCTTCAGCAACCCAATAACTTAGATAGGCTATGAGTGTACACGTTAGATATATCTTCAGTAAAGTGAAAAAACTAGATCGAATAAAATATATTGCAGCACCCCTAAAATTAAAAAAAGTTAACATATCGAACTTGGTAACAAAGTAAGATAAAGGAGAAAAGGCCAATTTCAAAACTGTAAAGCATTTTCTAAGGCATAGAAATCGACACTAAGAATACACGAAACACGTATAAGGGAAGGCAATAAATATTTGTAGAAAAAAGTTGTATTATCATAGACTGTAAAACGGTGACACCTACAATTGCTTGAATAAGTACACGGTTATATTTTTCAAGTTCAAATGTGCACTGCTGCTGACAGAAGGGCTAGGATTGGCGTTGTAATCTCTTTTATTCTATCTAACATGGACACATTACTGTAAATCTATAGGTAGTAAAGCGATAGTAAAGTGCTGCTTAACGTGTACACTCATGGACTTTTCCTTAGAAAGTTATTAGAGTGCTTAAGAACTTTCTTAGGAACCCTGTATAACCTAACTTAGAATTACTTTCAATGGAATTTACATTTTGAAAATTGAGAACTCTTCTTCATTGACCCAAACCTTCCGACTTACCCGAAAGTGTTAAAGTATCTGTTTGGACGGCCGGGATAGCGTTACCCAATTTAGATTGGAACACAATGGGGGTGACATCCACAGGGACTGTACCCTCCTTCCCCTACCACCAAACTCTCGGAAGGACTTGGGGACCCACATATTTAACGCGTCCGTACATCACGTGAACAGGGGCAGTTTGGGCAGAGCTGGGAATCGAACTCAGGTCGTCCGACTGCAATCCCCGTTCGCTAACCATTGAGTTATCCCATCCCTGAAATTTGAGAATAGACATTGAATTTAATTGTTAAATATAATTTTTTTCTGTGATCGTTTTGATCAAACTGGATTTATCTATTGCATATTTAGTCATGTATTCTTTTATTTTCTCTCTCTCTCTCTCTCTCTTTCAGGCTTTGGCCTGCTCGAGTCTGGATACGTGAGCCGCAAGAACGAAGTGAACATCATGATGAAGAACGCAGTGGACGTCATATTCGGCGGTCTGGGCTACTGGATGTTCGGGTACGCCTTCGCTTGCGGAGAAGACCAAGGTTCCAATTTCTTCATAGGTATCTATCTATCTGTATAGTGTTGAGATCGGTATGGACCCAGGGTTGGAAGACACAAAGAACGGACAGGGTTGGAAATCACTTCTGTATGTGGAAACATACACACAAGGTTCTTTAATATACGGGTTGAGCCGTCAGCAATATACGGGTATATAATATACGGGTATAATATACGGGTTGAGCCGTCGGCGCGGCGTCCAATCAAAAAACGTTAAAATTTGGCGTTGTTGGGAGATACTTCGTTCGATGTTTCGTTGCTAAATTTCATAACGCTTTCATATTAAAGATTAAATTGCAGAATAATTTCTTTTTCTTGCAAAATTTTTGTAATATAATTGTTTTATTTATCTGTGATGATGAAAAATCTTCCATTTTCAACTAATACCGAGGAAATATACATTTCATTATCCGAACCTGCATTGATACGGGTAAATCGGATCAGTGGAGACAATGGAGACAGCGTCTATCCAAATAATTTACGATCAAGTCATTTTTATTTTAATTATATATATATATATATATATATGTATATATAATCCGAAATAAATGCATAAAATATTATATGTGTAAGTAAACAATGTATTTTTGCTCCGTCTAGCGCAAAGCTCAATGCCAGCGCCTTTCTTGTTTTCTCTAAGCGTCAGTAGGAAATTTCAGGGCAGACGAATCTCTCTCTGTTTATCCACGATTGGAAATATTCTACCAAAGGAAAATGCACACGACTTTTACCCGACCTACGTACACCTCTTTTGGTAGACCTGTTTCCTAAACTGCAAGGAAGGAGTTGGGTTACCATATTGTAACAAAATTTTTTATGCCAAATTCTACAAATCTGGCGTTTATTCGAACCCTCTGACATATTCTTTTTAGGTTTGGCGTTTGACACATTTTGTAATGTTTGAAAATTTCCTCATTTTAAAGGCATTTTAGCGGGGGTTTTTTCTGTAAAAATGTCACATAATAACATGAATTATCCCCCCCCCCTCCCTTAAATTTTGTCAAAAACTGAAATTATAATTTTCGAGTTGTGATCACTTTTTGACGGTAAAAATGCGAAAGTTTTTTCCGGAAATCTGAAGGGTTTCAGTGGTATTTTTATTTATACAAATCTGTAAATATACATTCAGATCAGATAACGTTTATATTTAAATTTTTCCCTACATACATAGTATACTGTATAGGGAAAGTATTCTAATGGTGTCGATTTAAAATCGACTGATCTTTTAGGTCAGATATGTATTGCACAATTTAAGGTGTAATTTTATTTAACTTATTGTCACGGATTCTAACATTTAATTTTTTTATTTAACCTATTATTGTTTACCGAATTATAGGGGCAGAGTGCCCCCCCCCCCCTACACACACACACTAATACTAGAGTGGTTTCACTAGTTAAAATAAGTATTTTACTAACGAATATTTTTATTAACAAAAGTGAAATTAGAAGATTTATGTTTATCTTATTGCAGATATTCATCGATGTATTATTGGTACAATAATTTTATTAATAAACAAAAGTCTTCCATTTACATTACGCAATATTCATGACATATTTTATTAATAGAAACAATTGTGATGAATAAATATCTTAATCACTCCCAGAATAGACTTTAGTGCCTCAATATCGATATCTCGGGATCACAGTTGATCATTGATGTTTATTCCCAGCCAACAAAATTCAATTACAGAGAATGCTGATGTTTTATTTATATGTGCACAAATCAATTTAAGGTATGGCAGGCTTATCTAATGAGCAGCCATTTTGTTTCTTTTGTGGCAAAAAAATACTCATAGCAACAAACCAGAAACAAAAAGACATCCTTGTTTCGAAATTATTACGAACTGTTCTCGAATAAAGTTTAGTTTTCAACAAGGAGAACAATAACAAACTGAGAGAATCGAATAAAATTCGGTTCTATTATTTTAATCTATAACTGTAAAAGGCATATTGATATTCAGAGAGTTAGGACTAGAAAACCCCCAAATACAAATAAATATAATGCTATGGCTAATAAATTACCAAGCGGTATGTATTTATTAGCGGTATTATTAGCTGTAATTAGTATGTATCTCAATTGATAAATATGAACTAGCGAACTGGAGTCACTTTTTACTTTCTTATACTATTGAACATATACAGATAAAGTATTGTTTTTACGAAAATTTTCTATTTGGAAATTTTGATGCTAATATATGTTTCAGGACCACCTGAGTACGTTTTGACCATTTTTGGAGTGATGTCTTCTGTCTGTCTGTAGTCAATTTCTCGTGTACACATTAGCTGCTTGAAGTATCAGTAGATTTTCACTGAACTTTATATTTAGCCTTGTTAATGAGAAATCTGGAACAAGATAGAATTTTTGGAAATTCGAACGAAAATATCGAATTTTATTCAAAATTTTATATTTTCTTAATCACGGCAGCATAAGACAAAATTTGACATAATTATACATAAAAAGGGTTATTTATGGCTCAATGATCATGAAACTTAACAATTTCAATCATTGTAACCCAATTTTCGAGTTCGTGACGTCATTAGACCCAGTCGGGGGAGGGAAGCCCCCCTCAGAGGGAGTACATTGTCAAACTTGGTATCAATTGAAAGATGTTTTCAATCTCTTTAAAACGAAGATAATATGATATAATTTTGATCATTTTGAACCAACAATACAGATTTGAAAAAAAAAATCACAAACTACTTAAAAAAATATTTATTTTTTAATATTTATCTTTCAGCAGTTATTATTTTAATACTCATGCCTAATGACACCTACATTGTTCATCTTTCAGCAGTTATTATTTTAATACTCATGCCTAATGACACCTACTCATGCCTGACACCTACATTGTTCATCTTTCAGAAGTTATTATTTTAATACTCATGCCTGACACCCACATTGTTCATCTTTCAGCAGTTATTATTTTAATACTCATGCCTAATGACACATACTCATGCCTAATGACACCTACATTGCCGGAATCGAATCGACAGAACCTATGCCTCCTCAATGGGGGTACATAGGACGCTTCGCACTGGTACTTACTCGCACGCTACGCGGCCTTATAGCACTGATCTTTACTGTAACTGGATTGAACATTTAACCCTTTGCGGAAGGTAGACGCGTCTGCGCGTCGACTGTAAAACTGCGATCAGAGACGATGTTCACGCATTCGCGCCCAGGAGTAATTTACCCTAAAATACGACGTACACGAATGCGCGTTTTCATATAGAACTTTTTTCATAGATTTTATTTGAATACTAGATGGCGCTAAATGTCAATCCAAGCATTTACAACGTATTTGACTAATACTTGACCTTGGTATAGGAGGATCCCTAAGAATCATCACCAAGGACGTAGTCATAGAGGGGGGCCGGTGGGTCCGCCCCCCCCCCCCCCCCGAAATGAAATTTCTGAATACGTCCTTGATCATCACTTCATCTAGAGCGGTAAAACGTGGTTTTGTAATATAAACAAACAGATCGTATCTCGCAGACTTTGCTACGTTATAATTGAGTATGGGTTCTTATTTTGATTTTAGTTTAACGATTGCATTGGAATGTAAGAGAGTATATTAGAATGTAAGAGAGTATTTTCTTTCAAGTTTGGGGTTTAGAAGAATGTGCGGTAGTGAATTTATTAGGTTATTTCGGATAAAAGAATGGCTAGGTCAAGACGTATTTTACGTATGTAAGAATATACTCGCATGGTAATCCAACAGGATAGTTATGAAATTAATGCAAATAGTGAAGATTCATGGAACTTTGGTATTTCTGATGAGCGCAAAGACAGTTTCTATGAATGCAAAAATTGCATTGTTGGTCTGTGCGTGAATTCATGTTTTGAAACACATTACGCGTAAAAGGCGTATTAATTAGTAACACCGCTATTTTTAACACTTTACAACAAAGTTGAAAAGTGTTTATGACTTTGTTCATTCTGTCTGTCTGTCTGTCTGTCTGTCTGTCCGTTAGCACGATAACTGCCGTAAAAATGACTTAATCAAAATGAAATTTTAGTATGTTGTTCAGACGGTCTGTAGAACCTATGGGAATATAAATGAATAATATCACCCAATTAGTTTTGGATTCAACCCGGGTCGAAAAAATGAAATACATTGAGCCCTATGGGACCTAATTTTTCAAACATTTTTTAAGCGGATTTAAAATTCACAAATTGCTTCGAAAATTTTAGGTAATATTCGAATTATTCCATGAAATATATAAAAAAATCAGCGAAATATATTCAGTAGTTTTTCAAATAAAAATTAAAATAATAATTACACCTCTTATATGAAGCGATCACCTGACCATGATATGAAAAGATCACATGACCCATTTCAAAATGAAATATGGCATCCATCTTGTCTCAAAATCGTGATTTTTAAAGTTGTTTTTAATTCATATTGAGTGCTGTATCCGTCCTAAAACCACTTTATTTTTGCTTAAATCCTGTGCATCTACATACTGAAACAACGCAATTACAATATATTTGAGTTTAAATGATCATCCAAATTTGGTTATTTCTACAACTAAGCCTATTTTTCACCTATGTAAAATGTAAACAGCAAAATATATAGAATGAGTTGTATTAGAATTCCTGTATTTTTTTAACACAAAATAATTTAGTCCATGGAGTCTGCATGGCTGATATGAATGAAATATTAATTGATTTCATAAAGAGAAGGACGATTTTTTTCGATGAAGTTTCAAGCATAGAGTTTAATTTATTGTAGCTCCATGGTCTTAAACAAAATGTTTAAATAAAATAAGTTATTATAGTATTGTGATGAATGAAATGAATGGGAGAAAGTTATAAATGAAATCCTGTTTTTATAGAGAGATCCAGGCGTGTTATTTTTTCTATGACGTCATTTGAATTAATTTCAGTTGTTTTCGATGAAGTTTTCAAATATAATAAATTATCGTAGTTTTATGATAATTCTAAAACTATTACCGAGGAATGTATAACATTTTAGAGATGTTTAAACCAGGCAATTTATATTTCAATGCCGTCATTTGAATGAAGTTCATTTTTTTCGATGAAGGTTTAAGTTTTCAAATATAATAAATTAATGCAGTATTGTGATAAGTTTCAAAATATTACCGAGGAATGTATTGCATTTTAGACTTGTTTAAATAAAATTGCATTGAAGTTGGAAAGTGTTTCATAATCAATGCTTTAAGCATGATTGATCTTTCTTGTCTTCTTTAAAATTGTACATAATCTCTATTAGCTGTATAAAGTATTGGAGTACAATCATTTGGATATTTTTCCTACGTAACAAATAACCATTTTAATCAAAGTTAATTAATCATTTTTAATCATTTAAATAAAAGATAATATGTGTGGACTTTATACATTTAATGGAAAGTATTTCCTTTATTCCTGAAAAAAGTAGAATACTGTGTTGAATGGGTGAGTTTTAGCGAATTTTTTTCGGGCGTTAGATTTAGTGCAAAAAATGTGCCGTCCTTTGGGAACCGTTCAAAAGCGAAATGCTCCGTCCTTTTCGCCACAGCAGTTCCGGGATGCCGCCTTCCGCAAAGGGTTTAATGTCGAAATACGAAGAAAAGTGAACGCCACATATTACTTGCTCTCACTCTTATATAATTAAAAGTCAAACCCTGATATGGAGGGTTTAGTGGCATAAATAGTATTAAGTGCGGTTAAGCGACGCTTAAGGGCCCAAGAAACATTCGAACACAGAGCGAGCTGTGATATTTACAGCGCACGGAACAAAACATTTTCTTCCTCAAACAATTTTATTTAAAAAAAATCTGATGTAGACAGCACATGACTTTCGTTATATAATGCAATGAATTTACTATACTGTTACAGTAAAAAAAAATCTGATGTGGACAACACATGACTTTCCTTATATAATGCAATGCATTTACTACTTTTACAGTAAAAAAAATAGGTTTTCTTATAGTAGATACTTATATTCTTTCCAAGATATTGAACTTTCGTCAATTAGTCATCATTTTCATTGATTTAAACCATTTTTATCCATTTGGCGAGATATTCGTTAATTTGACGACATTTCAAAAAGTCGCCAAGGTGGCGACATTCCGACAAATTCGTCGCCAAAATTTCGCCAAGCGTTATGGACTGAGAAATAAGTTATTCTTATAGCAGATAAATGACTATTGGCGTTCAAATAAAAAAGTATTACTCAAAGTATCTTTTCTCATGAATGGAACGAGTTAGATCCACGAGAATGATGTCACTCAATTTATCACATGATATTGAATATGAAAAGTGAACATGCTTCTCAATAGTTAATATTTTTTTTTAATTTATGGGATATTTTGATAAATTTATTTTAAAAATGTACAATATCTCGAGAACGGTTTGTGCTAGCGTTCTAAAGTTTATGTTAATCGTTTTCTAATAAAAAATTACATAAGAAATGTCTATTTGCGTAACTTTATTAGAGGTTTTAATTTTTTGATGATTTTTTCAAGATTTCACTCGAAAATTTAAGGGGGGTCTGAACATTCGATTGCGTTTAACAACAATAAGTTTCTAGTATTCACGGATTGTGATTTTTGTACCAAATTTCATTCGAATCGCTCCATTCGTTCGTGAGATATCGTTTCCACAGACTCACTGACACACACACACACAGACATCACCTCAAAAATGTTTGATTCATGATCAGGGATGCTTGAAACGTGCTCTCCCGTCGAAAACTCGAATTCGAATTTTCGACCCCGTCACAATACTTTCCTTATACATTATGTATATAAGGAAAGTAATGGATTATTTTTATAGTAGATATTTATATTCTTTCCAAGATATTGAATTTTCGTCAATTAGTCGTCATTTTCATTGATTTGGCGTCCTTTTTGTCCATTTGGCGAGTTTTTCGTTAATTTAGCAACATTTAAAAAAGTCACCAAGTTAGCGACATTCCACCAAATTCGTCGCCAAAATATCGTCAAACGTTATGGACGGAGAAATAAGTTATCCTTACAGCAGATAAATGGCTATTGGCGTTCAAATACAAAAGTATTACTCAAAGCATCTTTTTTCATGAATGGAACGAGCTAGATCCACGAGAATGATGTCACCAAATTTATCGCATGGTATTACATATGAAAAGTGAACATGTTTCTCAATAGGAAATACATTTTTTTTTTATATGATATTTTGATAATTTTTTTTAAATGTGCATTATTTCGAGAACGGTTCATGCTAACGTTCTAAAATTTATGCCACAATCGTTTTCTAATGAAACATTACATAAGAAATGTCTATTTGCGCAACTTTATTAGAGGTTTTGATTTTTTGACGATTTTTTTCAAAATTTCACTCGAAAATTTAGGGGGTTCTGAACATTCGATTACGTATAAAAACAATAGGCTTCCAGTATTCACGGATTGTAATTTTTGTACCAAATTTCGTTCAAATCGATCCATTCGTTCGTCAGTTATCGTCTCCACAGACTCACTGACACACTCACACATACACACACACACACATACTTTCACACATACACACACACACACACAGACATCACTTCAAAAATGTTTAATTCGTGATCAGGGATGCTTGAAACGTGCTCTACCGTCGAAAACTTGAATTCGAATTTTCGACCTCGTCACAATACTTTCCTTATACATTATGTATATAAGGAAAGTAACTAGTGGAACTTCAAAAAGAAGAGCAAAAAAGAAATAAAGGAAAGTACCACACATTTCAAATGTTTTCACTTATGAAAATGGGGCCCCTAAAATTAAAGAATTTTTTTAATGCTTTTGTTTTGTTTTTTGAGCGCCCAAACTAAAAGTTTAATCCCAAATTTAAAATTTTCAAAACTAAAAATTGGGGTCCACCAAATAAAAGCATTTCTTCACAAGTAATTAGATACATTTAAATTAACAGAATGCAGTGGACAGGCCAATTGCTAAAAATGGATAACAGCCGAATCGCAAAAAAAAAAAAAAAAAAATGTATGTCCACAGCGATCGGGAAAAGACCTAGAGAACGACCGAAGTTGAGATGTATCGACTGTGTGGACAAGGACTTTGGGTCGTTAAAGATTAAAAATTGGAGAAGCAATACTCCAAGGGGGACAGCTTGGAAGATTGTAAGAATCTTCTGAGGAAGGCTTAGGCCCACAGAGGGTTGTCGAGTTATTGATGATGTTGATGATATAAAAGAATTTTCGAAAGTGCTTTTACTTTGGGGGTGAAAAAAAAATTTACTCCCCAAATTTGTGAAAAACTAAAATTGCGGATAGGAGGTGCCTTTTAAATATTTTACTTGAGGGACAGAAATTTGTAGTTACGGTGCTGGGAGAATTTTAACTTTTTTCGTTCCATTCGCAGCAGTAAACATGTTAGAGCCATCCAGTTATAGTTGAGGTCACTGACATATATTAGTAAAATTGGATCATTTGATGCAGATATATACGTGCCTAAACACGGGCGCATAGGTCGCTGAGCCCTGGCGCATATCCGCACTCTACGCGGATAAATGACTAACAACAAACATCAGTACTGCTGAAATCGGACCAATGCAATCGACAGCGTCTCTGTAGCGCCTCGCATATAATTGCCCGTTACACGAGCGCTTGGGCCGCTGCGTCCCAGTACAGACCTGTCCACTACGGGAGTAGGCCACAGCCAAGTCTTAACTGTATCTTGTTCCCCTCGCTCACGATACAGTTAAACCTTGCCACAGCTAACGATGCACACCACGATTCCCCCATCAATGGGATAAATACAAGTGACTGCACCCTCGACACCCCAAGAACAAAATTTCATTAACTGCCAATTAATTTATGCGATTTCTTTTTTCTTCTTTTTTTTTTTATCTTAAACGGTTAGATATGGAAAAATGTATTTCAAAAATACAATTCCTTTCAACCCTTTTCATAGTGTGAATTAATCAAATATATATTTGCTAACTCGCTTATTTTTAATCACAATCGCAAGATTTTTGAATCCATTACAATGGTAACCAAATATGTTTACATATCCAATTATACATATAAGTAAATCAAACATATGAATGAGAAATGGAGGAATTTAGAATTTTGAGTTATTTTGCCACTATTCTGGTTCTATTTTCCTGTCCGCCTGGAACGAAAGAGTTGCAGGAATTTCCGGACGAGTTCTTTCGACGATACAATAATAATTGGGTGCTTTTGCTTTCGATTCAAAGCAAGTAGTGTTAAGTCTGGGCCTGTTTAAGTTCCATACGCATTTTGATATCCAAACCTCCTATTTAAGACAAACCTCTACGTCCTATGCTGAGAATTCACTTTTAATCTTGGAGTTACATATAGAATACATTCACATAATCGGACGGGTTTCAGTAGTGTAGATTTTTGAGAGATAATTGAGGGAAAATCTAATAACCTATGACTGAAATACATATATTTATCTGTGTACGGTTAAATTTATAGATCATGGTTGCATATGTTTTGCCGATTTGCACATACTCCTATTTTGAGATCACAGAACCGAAAATAGCATTTGTGTCGCATTGCTAATCTTAATAAGCATTGACTTAATTAGGTGCGTTTTTTTCCGGAGCATATCGGGTTTCCTTGGAAACACAGTCGTAAATTTTGCATGGATGATATTCAGTGGCGTACCAAAAGGGAGGGGGGGGGGTGCAAATACATCCCCCATAAATTTTCTAACTATGCGTTACTGTTATTATAATGGACGAAAATTTTGATTAAATCTCCAATCACTAAATTTGGAGCTTTTACATTTAATTAAGTTTCTTCTTTAAATTCTTGAAGCTAAGACAATGCAGCCTTTAATGAAATATATTTTCAACAAAATACTCCTTTATCATTTTGAATATCTATGAATATACATCTAATCAAAGGGATCTTGCACGAGTGTCGGTGGGATGACATGAATGTTGGGTTTGTTCTTCATATTTATTATGAACTCGTATTTAAGCCTGTCAAAGGCAAGGAGTTTAACACTCTCGTTAAATTAAATTGTAACTACTTTTCAATAAATTAAATTTTGTTTAACCATGTATGGGGAGCGTATCGTAGAAAGCAGTCATCTTAATCGAAAGTTGGCTCATTTTGTCTTATAATCGATACCTATACTCCTGAACAAAGTTTAAGCCTTTTAGAGGCTTCTGAAGAGTCTGGAAAGTCTCTTCGATGCACCCCCCCCCCATTTTGTCTTGCCCCCGTGTGGAGAAATCAAAAATTCCAATCAGGATCATTCCATATCTTATCCTTGTTTTGAGAAAATCGTGTATTGAGATCTCGCTGAAAAATCAGAAGATGCGCGTTGCTGTGACAACTCCACTGCGCTACTTGAATAACCGGAAGTAGTACATCGGTGAATCGTTTATATATCTACGCTTTGCCGGACTCACCTATGTGGCACATTGGCTACTTAACAAAGTGGCAAATGAAAATTGTGTAGTTGGGTGAAAAGCAATACTTCATTTTGACCTATTTGGAGTAGGAATTCACATGTGTACCTTTGGCGTGATGTAAAGTAACAATAACAATTCTGAAAATGCACATAGATGAAAATCGCCAAAATTGTACATGTACTTAGGTGACTTTGGCATAACACCGACGATATCAACACGAAAAAGAACTATTTTTGACTTGACTCGTTTTGATTTTCATGGAACCGGATGGACTTGTAGTCCTCTTAGAGAAACTAATCAGTGCAACATTTCAGTACTTTACATACAGGAATTCGATAGTTACAGGACTACAGAACTATTATAAAAAGAAAATAAATAAATTAAATTAAACATCATTTTTGTATTATCATGTTTGTTACAAAGTATAATAACTTTAAATCTAATTGGTCTACGAGACTCATATGAGGCTTATTTAAAAGCTATTCTAACGAGCTTTCATGTGATATGCGACACAATATCATTTATTAAAAAAAATCTTTCAAAAATACAACTCAAAACTTCTTTAAAATCATTCACGAAACCGGACATTTGTAAAATTTTCAAAATAAAATCTGAAAATTAATTCATATTTATTTATATCTATCCATAATTCTAATCTCTTTCAATGTTAATTGACGATTTCTGTAATTCCCATTCTCCTTTTAATTTTTTTTTGTAATTTTATCGCCTATGTTAATATTTTTATTGCTTATGTTAATATTTTAATAGATAACCAGATATATGCATTTTATTCTCCTCTTGATTGATGATTTTCTATTTCTCTATTTTATCCTTCTTTTTATGTTGTTGGTATTTTTTAAGTTAGGGTTTAATGAGTTACAACTTCTCTCTATTCTATCGTTGGATTTTCATATTATATATAACAAGCATTTGTTTGGGTTAATTAGAATTAAATACTCAGACCTAAAGATGAATTTAATTTTGGTTAATCTTCGAATTTGGGCCGGTACTGTTCTTTTCTATTATCGGCAATATGGCCGTGTTTTTGCTTCTATGGTGATGTTAATATTTCACGATTACTTGAATTGATTATTTTTAGTATTATATTTTTCTGATATATATATATATATATATATATATATATATATATATATATATATATATATATATATATATACCCGAAATTATATATATATATATATATATATATATAATTTCGGGGGTCATGATGGTATAAGATATGGAAGATAACATATGCTTGAAAATGCGCCATTCAATGCATACAATGCTTGAGAAACATCGTCTTGTTTTTACAAAAGCTGGTAGACTTTTTTTAATGGGTTAATTTAATACTATATATTTTATTAAGGTGTATCTAAATAAAGTAGATATGAGAACGCGAATGAAAATAGTTCCATAATTTTTTTTGTCTATCTGAAAAAAATATTAGCATTTTTTATTTTAAAATTATGAGCGTTTTGTCATCACAAGGCTGGGCTTCTCTTACCTAATTTCAGCTTAATTTAGATATTTTTTTTCACCACACAAAATACTTTATTATTCAGATAGGAAGAAGATAAATAAAAACTGTCTGCTTTATCATTTGCCAGTTTCGTTTCAACAATTTTTGCAGAATAAAAACAAGTTATTTATTTCTTCAAATGAAGATTTTAGCAAAGAAATTGTTTTCGTAATGTTAATTCTATTGAAGTTGTTTTTCTTAATATCCTGACTGGACTTAAAAAATTGAAAACATGAACATGGTAACCCACATATAATTATGTAATTTTATACCTAGAAAATGTACCCGACGTTGCCCAATGGTCGGGGCGTAGCGTGTCCACATCATTACAATACTATCTCCTTTTAAAACACAATTAATTTATTGATTTGGCGTCATTTTTATCAATGTGGCAACATTTTTTATCGAATTGCCAACATTGTCGTTAATTTGGCGACATTTTAAAATTTTGCCAAATTTGTCGCCAAGTGGGACGGTTGGACTCAAGGTCTATTGAAAGGTAAGGTTGGCCAAAGGTAAGGTACGCCAACAGCTGGAATTCTCCCCTCCCTTCGCGACTGACGTCACTGGTCCCAAAGACAGGTCCGTAGTCCGTTGCTGTCATAAGAAATACATTGAATACCGCAACAATTTTCTTAATTTAAATATACGTCACATAGTATATTGAAATTTCTACCGAGTAAATGATAAATTACATTTCATTATTCATATATAAGAATATAATATTAAATAAGACTAGTTATGGTAAATTTTATTTAGGACTGTATTGTTGGAGTTGTTTTTAAGCATCTCTAACGATGACATTAGCAATTGAGCTGTTTAAACTATGCTAAAATATTTTCTGCATTTTAAAATTGTTATTAGTTTTTCTTTAATAAGTACATAGTAAAATATCCGAGGATTTAGCTAAAATACAAGGCACTATTATTCTATCTGAGACTAGAATAATAAGTCAACAAAATCTGTCCATTTTTATCGAACTGCTTTAAAATATCATGCTTGTAGACTTGACATGATAAAATAAATTAAAAGACTGTGAATGACTTGCTGAATATAATTCAAAAATAGTTTTCAGAATTATAGAAATAAATAAATATGTGACGTCCTTAAAGATTTCAGGCAGAAAAATGCCCGTATTATTTTTTTTTCATAATGAAATTGATATGTGTACGAAATCCAATTATTTAAAGACTTCTCCGAATGCGAACAAATGTGGAAATCATATTTTGTACGATACAAAAGATCAGTACAATTATTTTCTTTAATTATGTATTATCATTGTTTCATGATGGTCAAAAAATTGAATTATTCAAGAAATTAAATGAGCACTGAATTTCATATAACGATAGGCAATTTTTGAATATGGGTACTTCATGATAAAAAAAATTTAAAAATTAAAAAAAGTAAAGGGTTAGGATGAGATATTGATTAGATAAGTTCAGTTTTGACCAGATTTTGAAAATGCCTTTCATAAAGGAACGTCTACCGAAATTGTGCCTTATTTACGCTATATGTTTTAAAATCAATGAAAGCTAACATGTCCAACCAGTCAGTAGGTTTTAATCAATTGCGTCGGCAGAAAAAATGGGGGGGGGGGGCGATAATGAAATGAGTTGCTTCCTATTTCTCCTAATATCCTTCCTTCTAACTTCAATAGTTTTCGATAGGTTTCTGGGGGGGGGGGGGGTATATCTCCCAATACCTCTTTAGTGGCTTTACTAGATTTGATCTCACGATCTTTCAACTAATTCTGGCGTTACAAAGGCCAGTGATCAAATGACTGGGTTACGGATTTTCCCCTATGGGAGAGAAGGATAATTTTAAAATTGGCCATTCTATAAAGGAGGAATGCCTTCATGGAGGACATTTTAAGGGAAGCTGCGTCACATTTATGTTACATGTTAGGAAAACCATGAAAACCTAACACACGCAGCCCGTCAATTCCTAACTACTAGGTCATGAGTAAACCTTAAAATTTAAAGCTCTCTCTCCATTTCTTATTTTTCATTTCTTCACGTGAAGGACCAGAAATCCTTTCAGCTTTTCTTTTCATGGCGTTTCTTTTCATCTGTTCATTTATGTGTCTTATTCGAAAGAAGGTTCTGGTTCTGGAATATGTTCTTACAACACCAAGAGCTATTTCAGGAAATTGTTCTTTTATTTTCAGTTGGAGGTTCTTTAAAATATTTTTTGAATTAGAAATAAAATTTCCGTGTAGTTTTAAAAAAATATCTTATAATTTGGTGACTGTTTCTACCCAGGTATCATGTGGAACAATTAAACCACCTCTTGATAAAGATTCAATCCATTTTTTGTCATTTTCGGATGTTGATTCCACTAGATATGAATAAGTTCCTAACTGCGCTTCTTTGTGACGATATGCCAAATATCCTGCAAAAAAAAAAAAAACCGCAAGGCTTCTTTTTCATTTACAACAGGACTGAAATGAATGTCATGTTGAGGCTCAATGGGGGGGGGGGGGGGCAATCTGCAGTGATGCTGCATAGTCTTTTTCTTCTAATTTGAAAAATAAAGTCGCAATTAGTGTTTGATCTTGGTTATTTTCCACATTTGTATTTATTGGCATAGGAAGCTTAGACCCAAGCAATAATGTTTTAAGTCTTGATTTGAAATCAGTAGTAAGAGGATGGTTATAAAATCGTACAAGACCTCTAATTTGGGAAAATATATTTTCTAAAGCATCTTGATTGACTCTAACTTGTCATTATGTATTTAATATTATTTTCTTTCATGTCATCATAAAGTCCTTTTAAGCTTGCTCTTGAAACAAGAATGCCTTTTTGGAAAGGCAGTATTGAAGTTTTAGAAATGACTCTGAGTTCCGTAATATCCGCTTGCATTTGACTTAGAATTTGCATTTGGTCATTTATATTATTTCCAAAAGCTGAGCGCTTTGATTTATTTTCATCATTAGAAACGCGAGAGTTAAAAACATCGACACATTTTCCCAGGCTTCGGAAAGGTCTGGCTAGGAACCAGTGACGTCAGTAATTCCAAGAACTCTGAACAGGAGTAGGTTGCCAGAAACGAATGGCCCACCTCTCTTACTTCCATTTACCTTGGGTTGGACTGACAGGCAAGCGCTACCGAAATATCATTACAATACTATATCCCCTTTCAAAACACAATTAATTTAATTAATTTTGTGTCATATTTATCAATTTGGAGAAATTTTTATCCATTTAGCCACATTTTTATCGATTTGGCAACATTTTCGTCAATTTGGCTATATTTTAATAAATTTGGTGGCATTTAAGAAACTCGCCAAATTTGTCTCCAAGTGGGACGGTTAGACTGACAGATAAATGCTTCCGAAACATCATTATAATACTATCCCCTTTCAAAACAGAATTAATTTCATTAATATAGCGTCATATTTATCAATTTGGCGACATTTTTATCGATTTGCTGACATTTTTATCACAATCTTACAATGGTTATTATACATTTGCGTTAGTGTTAAAAGGACGCGCGTTGGCGAAAGACGATTTTACCCATTGTTCGCGTAAATGGCCAATTTGAACACTTTAAAAAAGTTTTAATATTTGATTTAAAAATTTTTAATTACAAATTTGGAAAAAAGGCTTCGAGGTGTATCAGTTCAGGTATAGATGTAGAACCTCAGACCTGTAACACTGCGGTATAGATATCACGCGGCATCATGGACAGACAGACAGACAGAGTCTTTCTTTTATTAATATAGACAAATGGTTTCATTAAAATTATCAATAAACAGATTTTTTTTACGGTAAAACTTTATTTGAAGAAAGAAAATTGTTTTTATTCTGTAAAAGTGTTTAAATAAAACTAAAGAAAAACGATTTTTATTTCCAATCTGAAACATAAAGAAAATATCTTAATAAAAATACTTCTAAATTGTACTGAAATGAAGTGTATTATGTTCCTTGGATATTTGATACTTAGGGTCAGTCCACCAGCATAATTTGTGGCTCAGACGAATTGCTTCTATTTATTTGCTGCTCTTTTCGCTGATAAATGTGAATGTAAGGCAAATAATTGTGAATGAAAAGTAATAATTTGAAGCAATTTTTTGCTATTGAGTTTTCAGCAAACATTTCTAAAATGAGTAAGAAATAGGCCATAAGTTGATTTTGTAATTATACTGCATCGTGCCTTTCTTTTCTTCCTTAGTTATGGCCCCAAAATAATTGAGGTATATGGGCCCTTGCTGAGATGATGTAGCAAACAAATAAATCTAAAAAGCTGCACAATGTGGAGAGACAATGTGCAACAGTACAAAACAATAAATTTAGGTCACATTTATCTTAATTATATGTGTTACATCCTATACCTTATGACCACATCATGATAAAAAAAATTATGGATAGCTACAAATAAGTAAAAACTAATCTTGATTTTTTTTTCAAAATTTAAAAAATATCCGTTTTTGAGAAAACTGATTTTGAAATTTTGAGTTGGGGTTTTGAAAAGAATTGTTTTTATTAACCTTACTGTGCTGCATATATATATATATAATCTATCATTGGAATTCAATTGGAATTTAATATATATATATATATATATATATACATATATGTATATATATATATATATATATAAAATTTCAATAAAAAAGCTTTAAGTATTTTTTTATGAATAAAAAAAAATACTACTTTCCAGTCTCCTATATCTCAACAGGAAGGCTCGCTGAAAAAAAAGAAAAAATAAGAAAAAAAAAAAAAAAAATGGTTTTAAGCAAAAATTGAGATTTTATATAGGTCAAAAATTTTACATAATGAACATAGGATCCGAAATATTGATATTTTTGCACTATACCATTAAGCACCACAAATTTCATAAAAATATAAGGAGGTCAGTCTGAAACAGTGTGCTGATTTGAGGCAGAATGATCCATCTTCTATCGATACTATAAATGCGCAAAATTCCAGCCTTCTTGTTCGCAGGGGGAGGGAGGCTTCTGAAGAGTCTGTAAATACTTTTTGGACCCTCTCATTTTGTCCAATCCTGGAGGAACAAATCAAAAATATGGCTCTATTAAGTTCAATCCCTAGTCGATACTATGTGTACAAAGATTCAACCATGTGGGTTACCGACGGTAGGTTACTTACGATTACCAACACACACTAAGCTTGCTGAAATATTTTTTTAGAGTAGATTACTATCCATTTATCTCCGGAACACTTAATGAACAACACCGATCCTTATGCTTACTCCTCAACTTATTTATTATACATTATTTTAATGCGATTATTAGCTTGACTGCAGTTCGCGTTTTTGGTACTTATGAATTAATAGGGTCGTCTGCAATTCATCGAAGCAAAAGTAATCGAAAGATCTGAGGAGAAACAGAAGTGTTTTCGATTAACATCGATGCATTTTTTATGTCCTGAAAGACGGTATTAAATATTTGTGGTAAAGATTCAGAAAATATCGATATCAATATTTTATCCAATATATATGTGCGAGATTCTTCGAAATAATATTAAACCGCTTATGGGTGATATTTGTTTGTGCAGTATCTAGATAATTTTAAGTTAGATAATTATCTATTGCACGGAGGTGAAGGAATAAAATGATGAATCGAATAGTTTCTATTCCTCTTTCTCGCCCCTCCCCCTCCCTCATTTTCCCTTCCTTACACTATATGTATGCATGCGTTCTTAAAGATAGGTCACAGTCAGCACATTGAGTCTTATGTTTCAGATTTTAAGGATTTTTGTGGATCATTTCACAAAAAAAAAAAGACCGGTTATATTTTTCTGAATTGTCCTAAAATCCAATCAGCACCAGCATAACCCACAAGTGACTCGCATACCAAATTTTGTGACATTTCATCGAATAATATTTGATTGATACAGTCGACCAAAAATATTCCAAACACCACGCATTATTCCGGCTCCACGGGTAGGACAGTGAAACCAAATGTATCGTTAGACCCAGTATAATGCCTTCTATAAATAAATGTGCATCTAATTTACATATAGAATCGCCTTCATATTAAATTTAATTCCAACTCGATTTTTTTTCATAGAGCAACACTTAAATGAGCGTTGCAGTGTTTATTTTATATATTTTTAAATAATTAGCTTATCGAACTTTTTACTATTTCATATTCAAAATAACCTAAACTGAATGTATACCATTTTTCATCCTCAAACAAATTTTTACTTTCTTATACTATTGAATATAGTATAGAGAAAGTATTGTTTTCACAAGAATTTCCTATTTCGAGATTTTGATGTCAGTATAGGTTTTAGGACCTCCAGAACACGTTTTGACTATTTTTGGAGTGATGTCCATCTGTCTGTGGTCGATGTGTTGTATACGCGATAGGTGCTCCAAATATTAATGGATTTTCGCAAATTTTTATATCCAGCTGTGTCAACGAAAAATCTAGAACTACAGATAGTATTTTTTGGAAATTCGAGCGACAACTTCGAAATTTTATACACGGCCACTAAAAGCTTTTTTATGACAATAAGTACATCCCCCCCGCCTTGACTTAAACCAGTAGCAATCATATCACTATCATATCTGAAAACATTATAATTTTCATCAAATATTTCACAGCTATCAATGTAACTATCTAACCAGGTTTCATCTAAGCAAATAATATCAAATATACAATGAGCAAATCAACATGAAAACGATCCATTATGCTAATTAAGTGCACATTTTTGTATAATAGACATTATTCGAAATGTAATGATACTTATAGTTTGGTTGTACGCCCCGAAGAGCTAAAATAACGAGCAATGTTTAAATTTTATTCTTTTATTTATATTTATTTATTTACTTATTTTAGTTTTTTTTTATTTATTATTTTCTGCCGACTGTAAATACATTGCGCAGACACACAGAGAGAGAGAGAGAGAAACGGTAGAGTGCCCAATACATATAAATCCGTCGAAAACTCGGTAGTTCCAACTTCTCGACTTTATTTAAATACTTACCCTATACCCCATGTATTGTAGGCAAAGAGAAAAGGGAACAACGAACGGCTTCTACATTTCCAAATAAGAATAGAGCATTTTATCAATTTCACGGATAATACAAATCAAGACAAATTAGTCTTCGTGAAAACAATGAGAATGCTATCCTGTCTGTTTTAGAGCGACATTTTAAGCCAATGAATAGGCTGGTTGATTTACTGGATCTCCCGGATCACTCACTGTTCAGTCCGTAGACGGTGAGTGGGAAAAATTGCTTAATATCCTGATTTCACTCTATCCCGATTTCACCTCCCCCCTCCCCTACGAAATTAGTGTCTAGAAACTGGAAGCTGATTGGGTGATGCGAGAACGCATTGGAATCTGACTAATCATTAAACACGTACAATTTAACACGTAACTAAACATTTGCTGTATTATGTTTACAGTAATTTGAACAAATGCTTTGAAGTTTTTTGATGAAGTTGACTCATCTAGCTTAAAAAAAACTTGTTTCCCTCGTTTATGTAATATACTACATAATTTCGTAATATTTTATTCACAAGTATATTTACAAAAATATTCAAGCATATTTTTTTTAAGCGAAGCTAGTTTCCAGCGTACACCGTAAAACATTTGCAAGCATGCTACTGAAAGTTTCAGGGAAATCAGCTGTCCTTAATGGGGAGTAAGGTTCCTAATAGTTATGATAATTTATGTACAAAAGTACAAAAATAACTCTTCGACAGACGATAATTAGCTGAATATTTCAGAAATGAAGCTAGAATTTTCACGAACGCCTGTAATTGCGGCTTTTCTTATATGTTTGCTGAAATTATCAACAAAGTAGTTAAAACAAATGAGCAAAAATTGCAAAATATTTTACAGTGATAGATAGCTTCCTTAACACCGATTCAAATCTGATTGTGTGCGAAGTTTTGTTGACATAGTGAAACTCAAACGATTCGAATAAAATTATGCACATAGCTAGAACTCATCATATTTTAAGTCCAAAGCCCGAATTTGAAATTCCTATCCATATACTGAGATATATGAGGTCAAAGGTTGGATAATATTAAGTCTATGGAGAAAAGTTAATTTTAAAAAAATCGCGCATGCCAAACATACTTTTCCATTTGTTCGGTATAACTTGTTCAATTGTACAAGTCACTAGGCTATCTTACACATTAATTATTTAATGTTTAATATTTTGAGGCGGTTTTTGTTTTGTTACTTTCATGAAATAAACTTCTCCGTTATTGGTGTCGAAAATTGTGCCATACTATATTTTTTGTTTTGAAAAATTTTGCATTAAAACATCCACTTATCAGGATCTGCAATAAATTGAGCCTAGATAATAGAAGGTATGTGTTTAGCGTAACATTTCAAGGAAGGGGGGGGGGGGGGGGTAAGAGGTTTTAATAAGCATTTCCGCTTTTGGTTCTTTTTATATTTCTGGCTCGAAAATTTTCATTTTACTTGAAATACCTATTTCTCAAGGTTGGCTAGAGATAAGCTTGGATAATAACTAATATGGATTCAACATCAAATTCAATAGAAGGTAGTGTGGTACACTAAATTTTTCAATTCCGGTTTCTTTTCCACTTCCGGTGCAAAAAAAAGTTCTTGAAATATCTTATTTCTCATTGATTATTAGACAGAACTTAAATAATGACTGATATAGATTCAACATTATATTCTGGAAGGCGTCAAGGCACTCACTGAGGATTTTTACTTCCGATTCTGGTGTGTTACTTCCGATACTTCTGGTTCCGGCGTGTCATCTCCGATTCTGCTATAGATATAGCTTAGATGACAACTGATATGAATTCAGCATGAAATTCCAGAAGGGAGTGTGTGTGTGTGGAGGGGGGTCACCGAGAATTTCCATTTCCGGTTCTAGAGATGACACTTCCCATTTTTTACGAAAATCCTTATGGCTGTACGAAATAAGTATGCAAAAGAGAATAAAAATGCAACATTTGCGTCAAAAATGAAGTGTACACGCAATTTCCCACTCTATGAAAACTTCATAAATTGCTTGTTAAACGTGCAGCTACATACACCTTTTCACTTCAGTTTCCGATCGCAAGAGACAATCTAGTTTAACTTGGTGTTGTTTATGTAGCTTCCAAAAGAACATGTCCAAAAATGCAACTGCAAATTAATACTCCCGGTTGAAATCAAGCATATTTAATTAACTCAACTCGACTTTTTCATACCAGAATCCACTTTTAGTATCTTTTTTTTTTAATTTTACAGGAAAATTTTTGAAAAATCGGTATCGTGCATCCAAATAATTATAATTATAACATGTTACACTTCATTTTAAAGAGCTCGAAAAAAAAAATTCAATTGATACCGTTTCATTTGAAAGAGCTTGATTATGTCAAATTTTGCCCTATGTTGTCATGTTAAAAACATATAAAATTTCAAATAAATAAGTTTTCGCACGAATTTAAAAAAAAAATTCTATTTAGTTCTAAATTTTTTGTAACAAAGCCGGATATAAAGTTTCATGAAAATCCTTTAATATCTGTGGCCGCTAGCGGTGCACAAAAGAAATCGACTGCAGACAGATAGACAGACAGACGGATAGACATGACTCCAAAAATAATCAAAACATGTTCAGGAGGTCTTAAAACACATAATGGCATCAAACTCTCGAATTCGAAAATTTTCGTGAAAACAATACTTTGTCAATACTGTATTACATAGTATTAGAAAGCAAAAATTCTGACGTGTTACCGTTCATTCATGTACTACTTGTCTCTTCCTCCATGGTTTTCTACCTCTTTTTTTTTCCATCTCACAGTTTGCAACCCCCTTTTCCCTCTGTAGTAACGGTTGCTGTTCTAAAATCAGTTGCCGATCTAACTCTAGCGAGTGATCGTTGCGCTTCTTGTTTGTCCTGACCAAGAAAGCTCCTTCTTACCTTTGAAACCGGAGAACGACACTAGTAATTTTGTATTGCTCAAAACGAATAATTTTTTTTTTTGCCGCAACGGTAACTTACATGTCATATTTTCAAAATAACTTAGCCTAAATCCTGATATCGATTTATTTATTTCTTGTACACCGCAGGTTTCGGGGGGTTCTTCCTGGACGCCAGTGAATCAGAGATGGGCGAGACCTTCTCCACTTACATATTCCAGCTGTCCTTCGCGACCACGGCCACTACCATAGTGTCCGGAGCCATGGCGGAGAGATGTAACTTCGTCGCCTACTGCATATTCTCCTTCTTCAACACAGTGGTCTTTTCTCTTCCGGCCGGTAAGAGTCCTGAAAACATCCTAAGCATGAGTCACTTCCCATATCCCATATATTTTTTCACTTTCCCTATCATACATAGTAATGTATAGAAATAACGTTGGAATAGGATCGAACACAAAATTACTCTAGATCACAAGTCGACAATTTTGGGCGTAACGTCTGTGTGCGTACATCTGATATGTATCTGTGTGTTTCTAATGTGTCTGTATCCGATGTATGTATTCAATCGTCTTTTGAATCCTCACTGCGTTCAGGTCTAAATTGTTACTGTCCCGGTCGTCCAAACAGATACCTTACACTTTCGCGTGGGTCGGACGGTCAGGATCAAAGTAGGAAAAGAATAGACAGCGTGTCTCTGCGGTAGTACAATGTACACTCATGTCCAAAAATTAAGCATAGTTGCTGTTCTGTTTATGTGAAAATTTCAGGAAATCTACATCGGAATGGAAGGAAACGCGGTATGCGGGTGTAATAGGGTTATAGAAGAAAAAAACAATGCAAAACAAGGATAATAACGACTTTTATTATCCAAAGAAAACTGTTGAAAGAAAAAGGGTAACAATACGAGTGTCAACCTCAGTGAAACAGAATGATTAAAATAATGTGATGCTGCAGTTTATTCGGGTAGCCACGGGTAGCCACCTTGGGTAGCCACGCATGCTGCACAACGATTTCCCATACTTTCTATGAGAGTTTGGATGGGTTGTGTGCTTAAAGAGTTCCAAGCATCATGGAGAGCAGTTTTCAATCCCGGAACGGAGCTTGGTGGGTAGCGGAGGTCTGCAAGATGTCTCCCGAGCATATCCCACACATGCTCTATTGGATTCAGATAAGTATCGTTGGCAGGCCACTGCATGTGCTGGATATCTTCAATGTGAAGGAAGTCGTCGAACAAGGCCGCACGGTCAGGAGGCGCGTTATCATCCATGAATATGAAATCCAGACTAACAGCACCTCGAAACAATCGAACGGTAGGCTCAAGGACTTCGTCTCTGTATCTTTGACCGGTAACCGACCCCGTGTCAAAGATGTGGAGGTCTGTGCTGCCGTCTATCATGATGCCTGCCCAGACCATGACTCCCCCAAACGGAAAACAATGTCTTTCTGTAATGTTTCCCGGGTGAAAACGCTTTCCACGTTCTCTCCAGATCGTGGTACGACGAGAATCAGTTTGCAGGCTAAATCTGGGCTTGTCACTGAACAGGACATTGCCCCACTGTTGTCCACTCCATTTCCGATGTTCCAAACTCCACTGTAAACTCGCGCGTTTCTGTGCAGACGTCAGGGGGATGCAAACTGCTGGTCGTCTAGCATAGAGACCAACGTATCTGAGTCTCCTGTAAACAGTTTGTCTCGACACAGTGACTCCTGTGGCGACTGTCAGGGCTGAACCCAGTTGTCTGGCAGAACGGTTCTTCTAAAGTTGCGCAGTTATCACCAAATATTGGTCTTGCCGAGAGGTTGTTACCCTTGACCGACCTGGTACTGGTTGTCGGGTAACATCTCCATTGGTTTGGAACCTTTGCTATAGTCTGGAGATCACACACTGGGGGACATTTAGAATTCGAGACGCTTCGGTTTGGATAAACTGGATTCCAGCATTCCAATAATTCGTCACTTCAAAAACATATCCAGTTGGCATCTTTGTGACATCTTTCGTCCTTTTCGATTATTAACAACATTCCGTACCACAGCAATTGCGAAATTCTGCCTCAACTGGCCATGTCACTCGAGGCCGTTTTATACTTGTTCCGACGTGCGCCGGTGCTTTACGCATGTCGACTGAACTGTTCTGCATATGCACAATGATTTACTTTCGTCCCACGATTTTCCGCAACTGATTGTGAACCATTGCATCCATATTAACTCTAATTTTTTCGCATTTTACGAATTATGCTTAACTTTTGGACATGAATCTATGTTTTCATTTAATTTCCTTGTAGTTTTCTGTCATTTTCGTTAATCTGGACTTTCAGTCATCCTTATCTATTCCGGATTTAAAAACTATTACTTATTGTAATTTAATTTTTTTTCACTTCAATTCTCAGGATGGGTTTGGACAGAACGAGGATTTCTGCGTCGCATGAGCGTGGTGGACATTGCTGGTTGTTCAGCTGTTCATTTGGTTGGGGGCGCCTCTGCACTTGTAGCTGCGATTATGCTCAAACCTCGCACTGGACGTTATGATGAGGGTCGAACTCCAAGACTGACGTTGGGGTCCCCCACCAACGCACTTGTGGGAATGTTCATGCTCTGGTGAGTATGTACATCTGGTGGTAATACAAATACAGATGAACGTTGTTGGAAAGTATAAAATTTTAATACTATTTTAGCATACTCGTATATGTGATTGAAAACAAAACTAATGCAAAGCGGATTTATGATGAACAAAAAGTACCATGTCTGGCTTGTGGGATGAGCACAGAAGGCATAAACCACTGACTGCTAAACTTTAAGGACTCCAAGTTTAATTTGTATTAATAATAATATTCGAATATATGCAAAAAACATTTCTCTGCAGTAATTTAGTCAAATATATTTTATTGTACGCAATCCTATATATTTTGTGAAAAATAATTCTTCCCAATTGTTTCTAAAATAACTCTAAAATTTTATTGTGCATTAGGCTGTAAAATACATTAAAGTGGCAATGAAGGACTTCTGATGATGTTCGTTAGAAATTATATTGTCAAAAAAAATTTAAATTATCTTCTTTATTTGCAATATAACTGAATTAACTATTTGACTCTCACTTAACTGGGAGCAATACCATAGAGGAAAATATAATATACAGTGAAAATGCTTATTTTGAGTATATTAAAGACTGTAGACAAGTCAGATTGATTTGATAGATGAACGCATTCTGATTTGATTTGCACAAGATTCATCGAGGGATGCCGGACTTGTAGTACAATCTAGGTTATTGATTAATCGCAAATTTCAAAGTAGGTGGCATTAGTCTTTTGAAACAAATGCGCGCGCTTCTCCTGTAAATTAGTACAGCCGGTTGCAACTACAAACCCTATCACGCTGGCCGGGTTAAATCATTACATTTAGAAATCTGTGAATAATAATAATAACAAATAATAACTATCATCGATCGAATATTTAACTAAACTGAACTTTTAAAAGACCTCATTGTTTTATTAATAAGGGACTTGATGTCCCTTATTAATAAAACAATGTCCCTTATTAATAAGACTATACCACAAATAATTTGGTATAGTCTTGCAAAGGGAAATATTTCACCGGCGCACTTTCTTTGAAACCCCGCGTATCAAAATACAAGATTAGTCTTTTAAAAAAAATGTTCCGCTAGCCCACCGCCAAAAAATAAAAGAAAAACGATATTGTCGGAATCGATTTGGCTCAATGAGACGTTTAAAGAGATAAAAGAAACACGCAAATCGAGCCTTCTTAATATCATCTTGCGAGATTTGAACATAATTGTTTTTTTTCTGGGAAAGTATACAAGGGAATCAGATGGCTTGAGGTTTTTTTTTCTTATTTCTTTTGTGTGTGTGTGTGTTTCGGTCGAAGGATTTTATGAGTTGGTAAAGATACTAATGTAAATATTTCAGTATTTTCATTCAATTGTTCCTAAAAAGTTGGTTTTCTGTACAGATTTTCATCATAAACTATATTTTTATGCTGTTATATTTTATTTATTTATTATTATTTATAATATTTATTTATTTGTTTATTTATTTATTTTTATTATTATATATATATATATATATATATATATATATATATATATATATATATATATATATATATATATAAAATATAAATATATAGAAATTGAAAAATCGGAAATAAAAATGTTTTAGTAACTTTTGCGCAAGGCAGCATGAGGGTACCAAACACTATATATATAGGAAAATTGAAATATAAAAAGTGAAAAAAAACATGTAAAAAAGGAAGGATGGCTCGGCAAAAAGCTTACATTATGGCGGTAAGGGGTTGTGACCTTACTCCCCAGTTCAACGAGCTCGTCAAAATCGCCGCGGCATTTTCACTCCTGGTCGCCAGCCCTGGCCCAAGCCAACCTCCGGAGTGACTTTGAAATCATCACGAGACCTGGATAGAGATGTGTACGAGAGCCATATCACCACAAATAAAGCCAACTGAATTGCCGACTCAAATGAAATGTAGTTCCAGCCGCGGTCCTGTGATCACAGTGCGGTCCTGTCATATGGAGGGGACGATGTTTTTGTCTCTAATTGAACTCAAAAAATACTTAAGTCTTACACCATATGCAAAATTGTTTCTGTATAAATTATCAATATTTTTAATCATAAAGGAAATTGGATTAAAAATATTGATAATTTATACAGAAACAATTTTGCATATGGTGTAAGACTTAAGTATTTTTTGAGTTCAATTAGAGACAAAAACATCGTCCCCTCCATATGACAGGACCGCACTGTGATCACAGGACCGCGGCTGGAACTACATTTCATTTGAGTCGGCAATTCAGTTGGCTTTATTTGTGGTGATATGGCTCTCGTACACATCTCTATCCAGGTCTCGTGATGATTTCAAAGTCACTCCGGAGGTTGGCTTGGGCCAGGGCTGGCGACCAGGAGTGAAAATGCCGCGGCGATTTTGACGAGCTCGTTGAACTGGGGAGTAAGGTCACAACCCCTTACCGCCATAATGTAAGCTTTTTGCCGAGCCATCCTTCCTTTTTTACATGTTTTTTTTCACTTTTTATATTTCAATTTTCCTATATATATATATATATATATATATATATATATATATATATATATATATATATATAATATATAAGATGGAAATTGTAAGTTATTAAAGATATTGAAGTGTTATAGCATTTATGCGCAAAGCAGCTACAAATACTATACACGATATAAATATAAAAAGTATAAAAAGAATTTAAAATTTGAAAAAAGAAAGAAGGCTTAGCGAGAAGCTTACTTAATGGCGGTAAGGGGTTGTGACCTTACACCCCAGTTGTCAACATGCATGTCATAAATGCCGCGGCATTGCACTCCTGGACGCCAGCCCTGGCTGAAGCCAACCTCCGGAGTGACAATAACAATCATCACAAGACCGTTGAAAAAGAAAAATCCAATGATAAGATGAAGACCATTACTCGATGACAAACTAGTCCTTCAGACTACAATGACCTGTATATATCTGCGTGTTATCGTTCTGCGGTCCTGTTATTCATAGCATGCGAACCTTCATCCACTAAATTGATATAAAATTGATTTTAACTTTGATCAATATGCATTATTATTACCATATAAATTACCAATATAATGTAGCATAAAAGGAATGGGGTATTGCTGTAGATATGCTTGTTGTAGAAATGTCCTATCAAAATCAATACGGATGTCTTCATTGTTGATAATTCTCTGTATTCTAGCCAATCCCCCCAAGAATACATTCGTAAATATATTCAAGTGAAGATTGGAATTCCAATTTATCAGACCGTTGATAGGGTATATTAAAACTTTTTCTTTTATCAAAGATAGTAAAATTTGCAGGTATTTTACTGAAATCGATGCTTAAATCTAAAAATTCCACTACATTTTTAAGTGTAGCTGGATTTTCTTTCAAAATTAAGTTTGGTGGGTAGAAATCAAAATTCATTCTATAATTCTCATCTTCATATCCGACTATCAAATCATCCACATAACGAAGGTATATGATTTCATTATTAAGATGTGATTGGCTTTCATAAAAGTTGAGGTACAAATCTGCAAGTATAGATGAACACCCCCCTCCCATGGGGATGCCTTTAATTTGCTGATAGAAAGAAATTCCATTAAAAAGGTAGTTTTCTTTGATGACGATATTAATTAAAGACTTATATTTAATGAATTCTATAGTTTTTTTCAAGTCATATTCTTCATATAAAAGGTTTAGGATATGAGATAGGTCTTCAAGATCAATATTGTTGAAGAGCTCCTGAAAGTCATAGATTTTAAAGTATAATGGATTATTGTGATATTTTAAAAACTTTATAACTTCTTGACTGTTCTTGATGATGTAACTACCTTTATTATTAATTTGATGCAACAGAGGTTTTACAAGTTTGAGTAGAATTGAATTAGCTTTTGTAAGATAAGGTAAAATAAAACTTAATTTTGAAAGAAAGTCCAGCTACACTTAAAAATGTAGTGGAATTTTTAGATTTAAGCATCGATTTCAGTAAAATACCTGTAAATTTTACTATCTATGATAAAAGAAAAAGGTTTAATATACCTATCAACGGTCTGATCAATTGGAATTCCAATCTTCACTTGAATATATTTAGGAATGTATTCTTGGGGGGATTGGCTAGAATACAGAGAATTATCAACAATGAACACATCCGTATTGATTTTGATAGGACATTTCTACAACAAGCATATCTACAGCAATACCCCATTCCTTTTATGTTACATTATATTGGTAATTTATATGGTAATAATAATGCATATTGTTCAAAGTTAAAATCAATTTTACATCAATTTAGTAGATGAAGGTTCGCATACTATGAATAACAGGACCGCAGAACGATAGCACGCAGATATATACAGGTCATTGTAGTCTGAAGGACTAGTTTGCCATCCAGTAATGGTCTTCATCTTATCATTGGACTTTTCTTTTTCAACGGTCTTGTGATGATTGTTATTGTCACTCCGGAGGTTGGCTTCAGCCAGGGCTGGCGTTCAGGAGTGCAATGGACCCCTTACCGCCATTAAGTAAGCTTCTCGCTAAGCCTTCCTTCTTTTTTCAAATTTTAAATTCTTTTTATACTTTATATATATATATATATATATATATATATATATATATATATATATATATATATATATATATATATATTATATATATATATATATATATATATATATATATATATATATATATATATATATATAATTATATATAATTATATATATATATATATATATATATAATTATATATAATTATATTTATTTATTTATAATATTTATAATAAAAAATATTATAAAAAAAATAACATCATAAAAAAAGAAAAACAGAAAAAGTTGGTTTCGGTGATTAAATTAGATTAAAAATTTAAGACCTTTGTTGAAGTCTATAAATGAAATATTCTTCGCATATAGTGGGATATAACTAATTGCCTGTCTTTCTGTTGGTGTCCCCGTTCCCGTTAGCGAGGGAAAATATGACCAAATTCTGATAATAGGAGTATATATAAAACCGAATAAAATTTCTAAAACGTAAAATCTTTGATGACAGCACAGCATAAAACAAACTAGCAACGATTTTCAACCAGTTTCCCAGACAAGAAAGAGCCTCCACCTTCAGAATCAGAATATAAAGACAGAGCAACCATAACAAAATATTATTGAATATGAATTCGTATACTAATTACTGTTTATTAGCTTGCATATAATAATTACGTTTTGTAGAGAGTCATATAGTAATTACGTTTTGTTAGGGGTTGTATAGTAATTACGTTTTGTAAACGATATTATAATCAGTACATTTTGTTAAAGGTCGTATAACAATTACGTTTTCTGAAAGGATCGTATAGTAATTACGTTTCGTTAAAAGTCGTATAGCAATTAAATTTTCTAGGAGGATCGTATAGTAATTAAAATTTGTTATAGGTCGTATAATAATCGTTTTGTACGGGGATTGTGTAGTAATTATGTTTTTTTATGAAGTCGTATGGTAATTATAGTTTTAGAGATTTGTACAGTAGTTATATTTACTAGGGTTTTCTATGGTCGGTATGTTTCATTAGGGAGTTGTATAATAATATTTTATATCAGGAGAGTTGCGTAGTCTGCGTGTATCAGGGGATTTTTGGAGCGCAAGTGATGCAGACGGACAGATGATTTTACTAATATTTCACTTAGGAGGATCGTATAGTAATTAAAATTTGTTATAGGTCGTATAATAATCGTTTTGTACGGGGATTGTGTAGTAATTATGTTTTTTTATGAAGTCGTATGGTAATTATAGTTTTAGAGATTTGTACAGTAGTTATATTTACTAGGGTTTTCTATGGTCGGTATGTTTCATTAGGGAGTTGTATAATAATATTTTATATCAGGAGAGTTGCGTAGTCTGCGTGTATCAGGGGATTTTTGGAGCGCAAGTGATGCAGACGGACAGATGATTTTACTAATATTTCACTTAACTTTATCGACTCCATCACATAAAGAGCTAGTTTTCCAAGTTTATACTTGATTTTCATCAACACCAAGTTTCAATAAAATCTGCCAAATTTAATAAACATCGTGTTAATATATTTAAATTAAAGTACATTTCACAGACAGGCAGACACACTCGCCCACACAGAGGCATCATGACAAAAATAGTTCATTCGTTTGCTATTATGGCCAAAACCTATAATGTCATTGAAACCCGAATTCGAATTTTTACTCCATTTCAATATTATAGTTTTTCCCATATATAGTTTTCTCCACTCCCATACTGTAGTTTTTCTATTATATGTAGAGATATACATGGTAGGTATGTAGAGAACTATTATATACATGGCAGGTACTTTTCTTGTGCTCTACATAGATTATTTTCCCGCTTGTGTTACTGAAGTTGTGTTGTCCTTTTTCTATAATGACTATATTCTATAATCGTATGGTTCAAATCTATAACTTTTGATGCTTTGATTGGAAGTTTCTTTTGACTTGACGAAACTGTGGTTTCAAATTAACAGACTAACATTGAACTGCAAAAAAAAAAAAACTCACAAAAATATTATCTATAGTTTTTCTATTATACTATACATGGTAGGTGCTTTTCTTGTGCACTACATAAATGTTTTTCCTGCTTGTGTTACTGAAGGTGTGTTGTGCTTTTTCTATGATGACTCTCTTTTATAATCTTATGGTTCAAATCTACAACTTTTGATGCTTTGATTGGAAGTTTCTTTTGACTTGACGAAACTGTGGTTTCATATTAACAGACTAACATTGAACTGCGAAAAAAACACAAAGAATATTATCTTTTCTTTGGTTGAAAAAGAAAATGATGATAGCAGATTCAAGCTCTTAGGGTTATACCTGGATTCAAAACTGTCTTGGGGAAACCTGATATCGAAGATTATCTTTCAGATGAGAAGTCTGAAGGATTTGCATATTACTTCCATTCAAGATTAGTTTGTGACACTAAAGAAGTTTTACAAAAACGTGCAATAAGATTAATAGCCGGTGTGGGAACTAACTCACTGTGCAGAATATTTTGTCAGACTGAAAATGATAACATTACAGTCTGTTTTTACTTTCTCCTGTTTAATGAATATTAAGGAAGAACAATAATCTGCAATGAATAATAATCACAACTACGACACTAAAATAAAGTTAGATCTCAAATTGTCTCAACAGATTGCAAAAAACAGTAGTTCTACAAGCTAAATTAGTATGATACTATACAAATGAACTTACTATTCCAAGAGAAATATGGACACTAAAGATTTCAGGAAATCAAAGAGTTATCTTAGTCACTTATTATATAATGTAAAAGTGTGTTTGGATGAGAATCTGGACATAGTGTAAGACTAGTACTTACTTTATACAGTTTTATTTCTTATATTAAATTTGTTTTTATTTTTTAACAATTTAACTTTTTACAAGGTCTAACCTTTTACTGATATATCTGTGACTTTGATTATATATACTGTATATTTCTACAGTATCTGTATGAAAATAAAATTAAAACTAATATTATATGCTTTGAAAGTATCAAAATACTTTATTAATCTAAGGAAAAATATTTTATTTAAATATTTCCACTAAAGATTTCAAGAACACATTAAGGACTTATCTTATGAGTCACTCGTTATATGATGTAAAAGAGTTTTGGATTGGGAATCTGAACATAGCTTTAGACTGGTATTATACTTAAGTTTTACTTCTTATTTTAAAATTGTTTTTATTCTTAAATGTTCACAATTTTAAGATTTTACAACTTCTAACCTTTTACTGATGCATCTGTAACTTTGATCTGACTATATATAACTGCACACTTCTACAGTGTCTACGTGAAAATAAAATAGAGTTAAAACTAATATTATACTCTTTGAAAGTATTAAAATACTTCATTAATCTAAGGGAAAATAATTTTAAATAGTTATTTTTTGTCATCGCGAAAACCCAATGTGTGTGTGTGTGTGTGTGTGTGTGTGTGTGTGTGTATGTGTGTGTGTGATAGGCGTCTTAAAGGAATCAATTTTCAATTACCATAGGATGAGAACAGAGGACCGCAAGGCAGGATAGGAGTTTATTGATGATCAAGAGTGTCGTGTTCTTATTTTTAATATATCTATGAAGATTTCATTTCAACCCGTTTTTATAAAGATGATTAATTTAAAGAAAACGACATTTTATCTCTTCTGAATTCTAAAAATGTGATGATGTCAACACAGGACATTCCCAACTCACAGGATCCCCCCCCCCCCCCCAGACATGCATTTTGTTTCTCTGATTACTTAAACCCACTGGTAGAATATATTTTTCTTTTTATCGCTTTAATTTGTGAAAAGAATGCTTATTTGAAATAAAACTGAATTTCAAGTACACCAAAGTTTTATATTTTGAAGTGATCTGTAAATACGATGATAATGTAATTTTGAGGTGAAAATGTAAATACGCTGGGCGCTTATATCTCCGAACCTAATAGGAAAAAATGTAAACAATTCATGCTTATTTTTTTATCAGAAATACAGTACCAATTATGAATATACAAAAATAATTTCAATATTTTAATATATACCGAATTTTTTTTAAATAATAAATTTTTGTATAATCGAGTTTTCGATTCACTTAGTTTACTTTAACTCGAAATATCTTCGAAACTATAAAATATAGATATAAACAGTAAGTGACAAAAATATTTAGTCGAAAATCCAGTTTCTAGATCAATTATTGGGTTTTATAAAGTCCCTATAGTTTTCGAGTAATCGTCTTGGCAGTTTAAATGAGATTAAAATGTTTCCGTTTCTTAAGTTTATAATGCTTATATCTCAAAAACTAAAAGTGTTAGCTATAAACAATAAGCAAGGAATTTGTATCGCGAAAGTGCAACACAAATATTTTTTCAAAGCGGGAAAATAATTAGAAATATAAAATAGGTATTGAATATTTTCACAATGTTATTTATTAATGCACGATGAGCATTGACTGGTTTATATATCCTCCGCTACGGTTCGGAAGCATTCGAATCATTCGAGACGGCGAAATAATGTTCCCCGAGTTAAAAAGTTTGAGAATCACTGCTGTTCGACAGACCTAATGTTTACACTTCTTATGTAAACGTGTACTTTCCTTGTAAAGTTATTGGGGTGCTTCAGTACTTTCCTATTAACCCTGTATAAAGTTTTTCGTTCAGATAGTTGAAAATTCTGTGTAACTTTCGAATGTTTTTTCTTCACAGGTGGGGATGGTTGGGCTTCAACTGCGGAAGCACATTTGGAGTCTCTGGACACAAATGGAAATACGCAGCGAGGTAGGGATTTTAAAATTGCACATAATTGTAAAACGATTATGGAGCACTTTTTATCTTATATTGAATCGTATTTTGCCTCTTCTGCCATTTTTAAAATAAAAAAAATTGAATTTTCATAATAATTATGCTTCCAAGTTGCAACACTCAAACGGGATTGCCAACGAAACAAAATTACTTTGCTGAAGCATGAAAAATTTAGGGAGATTTGTAAGATCCAAGAAAAAGTATTTAAATTACGTGACTTTCTCATTAAATTGAAAAGTAATTCCACAAATAAAATGCAATTTAATTTGCAAATATTTTAAAAATAAAAACGCCCCGAACAAGGAAATACTAATTACAGAATGATTAATTTATTCGTATTTGTTTAATAGTGAATGACAATAAGAAATCTATATTAGTCCCAATAACATTTTAATAATCCTGCGACTAATATAATCTGCATACAAAATTTTAGTAATTTCAAATTTTTTAATTTTTTATTTCAACATATTCTATTTTTGAATTATTATAAAAAAAAATTATCTAAATTGACGAACCATCATTCAAGTTTAAACTTTGCAATGTGCTGATTAGCCAGAGCATATAAGAAACACATAAATTGGTTTCTTACCATCAAAGTTTCCAATGCTCCAAAAATTTCCCCAACTTCCCGGGTTTATTCCCACTTCTCAAAATTCCTTAGTTTTTTTGCAACTCCAGTTATTGGTCGGATGATTTGCCTGCCATTGTATGGTCAGATCTTGGTTTCTCAGAGGCCCATATTGATTACTCTTCTACACCCCTGTGGTATCCTTCCCGGCCGTCCAACTAGTTACTCTAAGTCCTCTGGACGAGTCGGACGGTCTGGGTCTTCAACACCCCTGTGGTATTGTCTGGGTAATGTGTCCGGACATCACAGTCCCTGAAGATATCTTACATATTGGGCAATAAACCTGCCCGATCGCAACACTGAAGTATTGTTCTCCACAGACATACCCCCATTTTATCTTTTTGTCCGTTAGTGAAAAAAATATCTAATTTCACACCACAATATCATAGAGTTTATTTAATAGACAAAGCAGTAGGTATAGCATGATAAAGCAATTTTCCTTTGTAATTATATTCCCATTTATTAGTATTTAACCGTGTCAAAAACACGGAAACTAACACTCTTAAAGAATAAAGTTGAAACTTTTTTTTTATAAGTTTAATTTTGTTTAAAAAAATTTACTAGGTTTGACAAGCCGATGAATTTGGAATCATTTAGCTGATCTGTGTAATATGTGCTATTTTAACACCTTTTACATTCATAGCGAGATTCAACACATACACATACACACATACCCCCCACTGGGTTCCGGTCCAAATTGGGAGGCACTTCCCAACCGTCCAAACTGTTACCTTACACCTTTCTGGTAGGTCGGACGGTCTGGGTTTCAACAACAACATACACACATACATGCACACACGTGTGTGTTTCCAAAGTGTTTGAAATTAGCTCAGAAGGTCTTAAAAGCTTGTCAAAATTTCGAATTCAAAAATCATAAATAAAGCAATACTTTACTTTCTCTATACAATAATACATAGTATGACACAGCAAAAATTGCATGGCCTCCATTGAAAACTTAAACACATTTTTCTTATAACTGTTTTAATGATTCCTAAGCAATACATTTTTATTGCTCTGGCTGACATAAAATATCAATATTGACTAGATCATATTTGTTATATATATATATAACATCTTTTTAAATCATCTCTTTATCAATCTGAGTAAAAGTTAATTCCTTATTCCAGGTCTGCCATTGTCACCATAAACTCTTCTGTCGGCGGTGGAATAGCAGCTCTTTTATTCAGGTAATTGTCTTCTTTTTTCTATTCTTTGTGAAAAGGTAAATCTACGGTTTAATCTTTCCAGCAAATGTTGATTTATGCATTCACCATTAAAATATTTAGTGGAGTTTCTTGGGTATTTCTTTACTACGAAAGCACACTAAACCTAACTCAACACTACAAAGGTACAGGAAAACAGTAAGTATCCGCTAAGTTATAGAGTCTATCTTATAAATGCTATTAATAATTAGAAAATAAAATTATCTTTATAAAAATTTATGAAAATGGTGAATTGTGCTCAAATCAATCCATTTTTAAAATAAATATTCAAATTTCTACTCACATTTTTCTATGTTTCAATAAAAAAATATTCTAATATATATATATATATATATATATATATATATATATATATATATATATATATATATATATATATATATATATATATATTAAATGTGTACAATACATTACTTTCCATACAATGTTCAGATTTAGATTCATCTTATGCAATTGATAATTTTCAATTCCTGATCTGATCTTGCTACTATATATATATGTGTGTGTGTGTGTGTTTGTATAGTAGGATCAAAAAGTTCGGAGACTGCTGATATCTCCAACCCTGATTGGAGGAGAGGGGAACTATTTTACCGTGGCGTAGAGACACATGTGACGCGAGATGTGAAAAGGAAGAAGCAGGTCCGCAGTTCAGGGTTTTTCCAGGTAATACGTATCAGTGAACTGTAGTCGACGAACGCGAACGACTACAGTTCACTGACACACATTGTCTGGAAAGACACCTGCTTCTTCCTTTCCACATTTCGCGTCACATGTGCCTCTACGCCACTGTAAAATAGTTCCCCTCTCCTCCAATCAGGGTTGGAGATATCAGCACAATCTCCGAACTTTTTTATCCTACCTTGTGTATATATATATATATTTATATATATGCATGTGTGTGCTAGTTATATATCATACAGATGGATTTTTAAAAAATGGAAAGAAGATGAATGAGACAATCGCACGTCCAATATTTTGGATTGAAATATAAAAAATCGTCTAACAAATTTTTAAATTTAAAATTTTGTTTTCTTTGCATTTCAGCTATTTCATGCACGGCAAGAAATTCATCGTGACATACCTCATCAACGGAATACTCGCCTCCCTTGTTTCCATTACAGGTAAGTGCATTTCCGTAGGATTCCAATATTCTTCTTTAATGAGCATGTCACAATAGGGATCAACATTAGTTCATTTTTGCTTCCTCGTACTGCTGAATTACGAAAGTTCTGTTTATCAAACTTGTTTAATTCGAAATTTTGTTTGAAAAACGCTTTATGAGGACTCCTTCTAGAACTCTGCATAGGATCGAGCTCGAGCTCGGCCCAACCGGTGAGTCGGGTAGTACGCAGTATTTTTCTGAGGCTGTTTCGGGGTAAGTTGGGCTCAGGTTTTACTTTTAAAAATTCAGATCGGACTGAACTGGACGTATTCAATGTTTGAAACATTTGTAAATGAAATTTAATGAAGTACATGAAATTATTTCGATGATTTTCAGCTTTGCAAAGATAAATATTTTATAAAATCAAATTTCTACCTAAATTCCGAGCACTAAAATTGACGAGAATTGAAGAATTTGATGCACTTGCATAAACATCGTTTCCGACTGCAACTGGTCGATAAGTAGTTGGACAGAACCGGGTTCTGCTTTTAAAAAAATTGTCAGGCTTGAGTTGGGTTCGGGCAATAGTACTGCTGGGCACGGCCGTGTAAACACATTTTGAACACATTTCAAATACCGAATTTTATAGAAAAAAGCAAAGCCTCAACTAAAGGGAACTTTCTCTAAACCTAAAGGGACTTAACTGTAATTTCCTTCCTACTTAAAAGCAAACAATCACAGCTCTTAGCGTCCAGGGAATTATACACAAACTAAGATAAAAGATAAAGAAAAATGGGTGTTGCTATTGGAAAAAATTTAAAGGTGGTGCGAATTTAGATATGAAGACGGCCCCCCTTATACAAATTTTAACCACATGAAATTGTAAAGATGTCATTTTTTATCTAATGGTATATTTTTTAAATTTGTTCTACTATGAACGGTGCACGAATAACGAGAAGTTTTTTTTTTTTTTTTCAGCAACTGCACATTACTATTTCGCTATGAAAGAAGTAAAGTTATTGCATTATGTAGGGAAAGTTATGTGCTGTCCACATCAGATTTTTTTTTACAGTTCGGATGAAGCAAGCATGATAAGGTTAAAGATATCTTGACCTTATATCAATCACACCATTCCATTGGAAAGAGGCCGTTGTGAAGCTGATTTCTCATTCACAGCATCACGTTCGTGTCTACTATTGCAGGGCTTCCAAACTGTCGAAAAGCCTCGCTTCATAAAATAGGCCAAGTTACCGTTACACGAATATTTAGAGAAGACATGTCTGCTAACATTTCACGTTTCAGGATCAATTCTTTGCTTTCTTATACTAGGGAGAAATAAAAATGCATTCTTTGTGAATAATTAAAGTAGTTATTTCGGAAATAAAATTAACTGACGTGTGACTCAACTCGACTTTCTCATACCTGAATCCATGTTTAGTAAAGTTTTTTTCCCTCTAAAATTTTACAAGAAAATTTTTGAAAAAATAAGCATCGTGGGTCCAAATGATTGCAATTATAGCGTATTACCCTTCACTTTAAAAGGCTTGAGAAAATCTTTAGTTTGATTCCATACTTGTCAATGTAACCTCCCGGGGATAACTTGCCCCTCCCCCCCCCCCTCCCGAGGGGGATAATGACGTCACGAACAAACAAATTGTATCGCGGCTATCTTTCACAACAATGATTGTGATTATTGATTGTGATCAGTCTCGGGATCACTGATTCATAAATAAACCCTCTTATGCATGATTATGTCAAATTTTGCCCTATGCTGTCATGCTAAAAAATACAAAATTTCGAATTCATAAGTTTTCGCTCGAATTTAAAATAAAAATTCTATTTAATTTGATTTTGTTAACAAAGCCGGATATAAAGTTTCGCGAAAATCCATTAATATTTGTCCGCTATCGTATACGCAAGATATCGACTACATAAATACGGGCAGACGGATATTACTCCAAAAACGTGTACAGGAAGTCTTAAATTATATATTGGCATCCAAATCTCTAATTCAAAAATTTTCGTGAACGCAATACTTTCTATACACACTATATCACATTGCATAAGAAAGTAAATATGTTTACGTATGGTTCAAAGGCGTTCATACTATTTTTGCTTTTCGCATACTATTGTATAAAGTGTCGTATAGAGAACCTTTTTAATAGAGATTTTGACGGATAAGCACGTTTTAAGACCTTCTGGACCGATATCCAACACTTTTGAAAATATATGCTTGTATGTATGTATGTATGTCTGTGTGTTTCAGAGTATGTATGTATGTATGTATGTGTGTGTGTTTCATAGTATGTAAGTATGTATGTGTGTTACACTTCGACGATAAGAGCTTGCAATTTCATCCCAGTAACTCAACGGTAGAGCGTCCCCTGGCTAGGTCAAGGTTCTTTACAATGGAGTCCGAACAAATCAACCCTGTATGTTAGTGTAAAGATGTCGGAGGTCTGAAGACCCCAGCCCGTGCGACTCACATAGTGGGTTTAGAATAGTTAGCTGCACGACCGGGAAAGGATACCTCCTGCACTCAGGAGGCACCCAAAATCTACCATCCCGCCAAACGAACATTTATTTAGATCTAAAAAGATAACAATTGATGAAAAATAGTGTAATTAAACAGACAGCTTTACATTATATTTGAACTTGACACGTACGTCTAATTTTTCAAAAATGGGAAAAGGGTTATTGCGAATATAGATAAAAAGATCATTGAAAAATAAAATTTAGAGTGAGGTATATTAACATAATGAAAAATAGATTAAAATTAAAGAAAATAATAAAATTTTAAAAGTAAAATTTAGAAAATATATGAAAAGGAAAAAACAATTACGCACATGAAAAACAAAAACAGAAATTTAGAATAAAATTTAGAAAAGAAAAATTAGAAAAAATACAAATAAAAAGGGTCAAAAGAAAAAACCGAGAAAATAAGAACAGTTAACATAGCTTTTTTTTTTAAAACAGAAAATATGGAGGGAACAAACACAATAACAATGAGTTTATATAAGTTAATAAGAATGAAATAAAGGGATTCATTGATCAAAATTAAGTGAGAGCAAAATCTACTCATAAGCTTAGGTCACTTTATTAAAAATTCCCATGGCAACAAGAATACAGTTTTTAATTTTATCTACTGAAGAGGGATTTGAACGAACTTTGGAGAACCAAATTGGTTTATTATAGGAGGGTTTGTAGAGATGAAAATTTTTAGAAAAGGGACAATCGAAAATGTAATGGTCAACTGGTCAACGTCACCGAATTAATTGCAAATACATTTAGAGGTAGATTTAATTTTGAAAAAGTGTAGGTAATCAAGAAAGGGGCCAAGACCAGTAAGAAAGTAAATGAGGTATTTATTAAAAATTTGTAAATTAGGATTCACGATAGAGAGGTAAGCCAGGATTCTAGCCTGATCATCAGTCCTGGTGGAAATATAATCATTAAGATAATTTTGCCAAAGATTAAGGATATAAGATTTACAAAATTTTGAGAGGATCGAGTAAAGAAAGGGAATAGTAAGAGTGGAACCAGAGATAGCAGCAATTTTGGCATGGTAATCAGCAATTTCATTTTCAGATATATTATTGTGAGCTTTTACCCAAGAAATATTGACAAGGTTTTTGGCAAGGGGAGCTTTGAATTTAATGGAATTAAGATAATTCAATTTATGTTTTATTGAGTTAAGAGCTTGAATGGAAGAGAGGCTATCGGAAAAAATATTAACAGGGGTATTATTAGAGGAAGCCCAGTCAATAGCAAAGGAAATAGCGGTAAGTTCGGCTTGAAATACAGTATTTCTGTTGTCAAGTTTATAGGAGAGAATCTTTTCCAGAACATCATGTTTTAAAATACAGACTGAAAAACCAGTGTTATTGTCAATATTTGAACCATCAGTATATATATTATAAATGGCAGTGTCTTTATCCATTCCGTTAACTAAATTTACGGACCATTTAGAGGGGTGAAAGTTAGAGAAAGGAACAAGGAAATCAAAATCAGAGGGAGACGAAAAGGAATCAATTTTTTGTTTCCAAAAATTAAATTTATTATAGAGGATAGAAATTGTAAAATGAATGGGGGAATACCAGTGAGGGAAAAAAGGAGATATTAGAAGTTGTAGGGTAGCCTGGGCAGATTTTTAGAAGGAAGGTCCTTAGTTTTCTAATTTGCATATTTTTTAGTTTCTTACCCCATATAGCAGAGCCGTAAGTAATAACTTTTTCTACAACACATAGATACCAGCATTTTAGGAAACATTTTTTGACACCCCAATTTTTCCCAGAAATTTGGCCAAAAGTAGTACAAAATTTAAGACATTTTTTTTTGGAGATATCGAATATGAGGGTCCCAATTTAATTTATTATCAATGATTAAACCTAGAAAATATAAATGATTTTTAATTTTAATGGATCTATTGTTAAATTTGAAAATGGGATTTCTTTTCATATTAGAGTAAATTTTTGGGAAAATAACGGAGCAAATTTTATCAATAGATATTTCTAAAATCAGATTATTGAGGGGAGTAGAAAGGGAGTTAAGGAGGGAATTGGTATTAGATTCAAGGACATTTCTATTATTGCCAAACATAATAATAGCAAGGTTGTGCGCAAAGGCTTTAAGATAAAATAAATCACTATTAAGAGAACGAATTTCATTGAAGTAAAGATTCCAAATGAAGGGAGCGATAACTGAACCTTGCGATATCGAATATGAGGGTCCCAATTTAATTAATTATCAACGATTAAACCTAGAAAATTTAAATGATTTTTAATTTTAATGGATCTATTGTTAAATTTGAAAATGGGATTTCTTTTCATACTAGAGTAAATTTTGGGAAAAATAACGGAGCAAATTTTATCAATAGATATTTCTAAAATCAGATTATTGAGGGAAGTAGAAAGGGAGTTAAGGAGGGAATTGGTATTAGTTTCAAGTGTCGTATCGGTTTTCCAGCTCGACACGGCTGACCGGAGAATTCCAACTTCCTCCAAATTTTGTAAAACCCAGGTCCGAAACTCCACCCGTCTGTGAGTGAAACTCACAGATGACTTGCACACTCAAAACCCAAAATAAGACAAACCCTTACCTTGAAGATCTTCTACTTCTGCTGGAAACATAAGTAAATACACTAATTTAAACACAAATAAATTCTCCTTAAATCTTTACTAAATCCATCCTTTATTAATCAATCAATTTATATTTATAAGGAGTTACCAACATTATACAGGAGCTGAATCTATATCAGTCTCCGCACTGGACTCAGGGAACCATGATATAAAATTTAATAGCCACCAGTTAAAATAACAATTTCCAAAACGTAATAAATGTGGCTAAAGTAATAAATTTTATCATTTTACATAAATACAATAGGTATGGTCTCAACATGGGAGCAACCGTACTCGAAGCTTTCTTTCGAATTTAGAAATTCCAAAAGTAAATATATTTTATTTCATATAAAATAGATGTTAAATTAAGTCGAGAAGTCAAATTAAAGATCTTAAGTATGTTCTAATTTACGTGAATGACTTCCGACGGGAAACTGATCCATCGAAGAGGAAGAACACTCTTACCTCCGACATCGGAGATGCTGAAGAAATCGTAAACCACATCCACTTGAACCCTCGGCTATGCCGTTCCATGAAAACCGGCTCTCTTTTAGCACATAGTGGCTGAGACTCGATCAGGATTCCGTTTCATTTTGTCCACGACATCCAACATCTCGACCCAGCCCAGAGACCTCGGGTCAGATCCGTTCTTCAACGTCGATGTTCAGCAGGTAGTCGGGCTCCTCCACGATGACCGGCGGCAACACCTCCCCATGCCCACGAAGTTCAGAGACCGGAATGGTATCAGGTCTCCAACTCCGTGGTGGGCAACATAATAAAATTATGATCCGGACTAGCCCAGTGACATGGGTAGCCAGATAGGGAATGTGCGCCCCGAAACAACAAACATGCCCTTTTTATGCACCAGGGGCCAATTCTCGCCCCACCAATCCAAAATTTCCTTTATTTCAAAAACTTTCCAGGGAACGCCTTCATAGCCTCGACGACAGGGTCCCGAACTCCAACAGTTCGAAAATCAACCTTCGCCACGATGTCTCCATACTTCACCAGCACAAACACGTGAATATCAAAATAACGGTCGAAACAAGAGCAGCCTCGAGTACGATCGCACAACACTTATTAAATTAAAAATGGCTAAGAATATTCGATTTGATTTTAAATGCAAAAGGGATATTTTTTTTTATATTAAACATAGAATTGACGAGAGGGTGTTCAACAGGATAAACAAATAATTATATAAATAAATATGTATGCCATAAATATAGAAACAGATTACAGAAGTTATAATTTCACTCGAGTGGTGCGAGGATCTCAAATCTCGACACCACACAAGGACATTTCTATTATTGCCAAACATAATAATAGCAAGGTCGTGCGCAAAGGCTTTAAGATAAAATAAATCACTATTAAGAGAACGAATTTCATTGAAGTAAAGGTTCCAAATGAAGGGAGCGATAACTGAACCTTGCGAAGCGCCTTTTGAAATAAATTTTGAAAGGTATAAAGACCCTTCAGAAAAAGTAACAGTTATATGGCTAAGTATAAATAAAAATTCTATAAGGGATAGGAATGTTTAATTTGACAAAAGTAAGAAGGAGGATGTTCCAATTAAGATTATCGAAAGCTCCTTGTATATCTAAAGTAGTAAGTGCTACATGATGTAATGGTCTAAGGTTCTCAATATGTCGGAGGTCTGAAGACCCCAGACCGTGCGACATACATATTGGGTTTAGAGTAGCTATCTGCACGGCCGGGAAAGGATATCTCCTGCATTCAGGAGGCACCCAAGGTCTACCATCCCACCAAACGAACTTTTATTTAGGTCTAAAAATATTACAATTTATAATAAATATTGTGATTAAACAGACAGTTTTACATTATATTTAAACTTGACAAGTACGTCCATTTTACAAAAATGGGAATTTTTGTATTATTAGGAAATATGTCGGAGGTCTGAAAGTGGCCCTAACACGACTAGTACGGATTCAGTGGACTCTGGAAGAGGGAGCGCCGATTTCAAATTGAGAGGATAACGACCACGCAGGATACTAACCTAGGTAAAAATAGTAATAGCAGGAGGCTAACCTAAGGTAAAAATAGCGGGAGGTGGTCAGTCAGATTGTCAGTTAGTTGTCAGTCAATCTGACATTAGAGGGTGGAGAATGCAGAGTCCACTTCGATAAGAGCTTGCAATTTCGTCCCAGTAACTCAACGGTAGAGCTTTGGCTGGCCAGTTCGGAGATCCATGGTTCGATTCCCGGTTGGAGCAGCAAGGTTCTTTACAGTGTAAGTTGTTAGACATGATAACTAAAAGCGAAAGCACCTACCACTACCATATTTTACGTGTGGATACATTGTGTGAAAACTAAAGTAGATAGAATTTTTAATATTCAGCAACTCCCGTGATTAAAATTCGAATTTCGATTTTTATAGCATTATTTTCTATGGGAAAATAACAATCTATTTCGTGACAATGATGGTAGTACACAGTATATAATGAAAATGAATTATTTAAACTTTGATGTGGATATTAATGGCATCCAATAGTTCATATTAACACAGATAAGCCAAATACATACATCAGCAGTTGCTAAACTGTTGCTAAATGAGTTTTTATAAAATATTTGTAAATAATAACTTGGGTGCTAAATCTGTAAAAGATGTAGAAACATACTTTATCTATTTACTCGGAAAAGACCAGTGAAATATTGTAAACCTAAGAACGCTTTAACCATACGTCCGTTAATTAAAAAAATATTTAAAAAATGCTTACGCCACCCAAAACCGCTGCATCTTTCTTTAAAAGCTCTTAACTGCAATAGCTTTCTTGCGGTAGCTCTTGACCGAGTGCAAAATGAAGTGCTCGGAATTTATTTATTTATTTATTTATTACCCGGGCCGCCCAAAGGGTGTAGAGCAGCCATAAGGGACGGCCTGGAAAAACACAAAACAACAATACACACAGACATACATAGACAGTACATATGGCCATGTAATACGAAAATGCATATAAGAATATATGAATGCATTATATGAATATAAAAGAAATTAAACAAAAAGAAAAGAAAAACAAAAATATATAAACAAAATTTGAACAGCGCAAAATCTAACCAATGTTCCATTGATCAAAAGATAATTAAGGGCATAGGCAACTCATAAACCAGTAAATCAGTTACTACCGTCACAAATCATGTTTACAATAAGAATACACTTTTTACTTTCCCTGCAATACATGGTAATGTATAGAGAAAGAATTGGAATCGTGCCGAAAATCGCAACTCGAGTTTTCGACGGATCTAGACGATTCGGGCCCACTAAAATACGAAAAAACTATTTTTAGAGTGACACTGTATATGTGTCTGTCTGTACAATGTATGTAACCACTCTAACTGAAAAACTAATTGACCGAATTTTATAAACTTTGGTAAGTTCCTTGTGGATGAGCCTGGTGCTGATTAGATTTTGGTACGATTCGGGATAAAAGAACCCGCCTTTTTTTGTGAAATGGCCAGCAAAAAATTGCCTGTATCCCCCCCTCTAGATAAAAAACTAAAAGACCAAATTTTACAAAATTTGGTCGGGAGAGCACGTTTCGTTTCAAGCATCCCTGATCACGAATCGAATATTTATGAAGTGATATCTGTGTGTGTGTGTCTGTGGAGACACTATCTCACGAATGAATGGAGCAATTCGAATGAAATTTGGTACAAAAATCACAATCTATGAATACTGGAAGCCTATTGTTTTAAAATACAACCGAATGTTCAGATCCCCCCCCCCCCAAATTTTCGAGTGAAATTTTGAAAAAATCATCAAGAAATCAAAACCTTTAATAAATTTGTACGCAAATAGACATTTCTTATGTAATTTTTCCTTAGAAAACGATTGACATAAACTTTAGAACGCTAGCGTGAACCGTTCTCGAGATATTTCACATTTTTCAAATAAATTTATCAAAAAATCTCATAAATTAAAAAAATATATTAACTGTTAAGAAGCATGTTCACTTTTCATATGTAATATTATGCGATAAATTTGGTGACATCATTCTCGTGGATCTAACTTATTCCATTCACGAGAAAAGATACTGTGAGTAATACTTTTGTATTTGAACGCCAATAGTCATTTATCCGCTGTAAGAATAACTTATTTCTCCGTCCATAACGCTTGGCGAGATTTTGGCGACGAATTTAGAGGAATTTCGCCAACTTGGCGACATTTTTAAATGTTGCCAAATTAACGAAAATCTCGCCAAATGGATAAAAATGACACTAAATCAATGAAAATGACGACTAATTGAAGAAAATTCAATATCTTGGAAAGAATATAAGTATCTACTATAAGAATAACATTTTCTTTAACTGTAAAAGTAGTAAATTCATTGTATTATATAAGGAAAGTTACGTGCTGTCTACATCAGATTTTTTTATGACAGGTTACAGCTACATAATTCCCACCTGTTGCTTTTCCCACGCTGCTTCTAATCTGCCATCGATTAAGTGTCACTCCATTAATCGTTATCTACGCCACTGGAGGACATAAAAATGTGTAAGAGTGTCGATAATAAACTGTCACATAGGATCAAAAGAGCTTAAGAAGAAGATTACGCCAGAAATCATTATAGCAGGTCTTGACGACTTAATTTTCTGCCTTCAAATTTTTAAGAACATCCCTTTTTCTCGCTTATGCCAATAAAAGAGGAAATTTGATCTGAAATCTTTCCGTTTAAGACGTCAAGGCACAAAAGATAATTTCATGCTTTTTACTTTCCCTGTGGAAAGTAATGTGATGGTGTCTGAAATTCGAATTCGAATTTTCGACAGAAGAGCACGCTTTATGCATTCCTGAATTCGAATTGAATGTTTTTGAGGTGATGGCTATATGAGTGTATGTATACATAACAGTGTGTGTGTATGTTAGTGTGTGTATGTATGTTAGTGTATGTATGTATATTAGTATGTGTATGTATGTTAGCATGTGTATTTATGTTAGAGTGTGTGTGTATGTTAGTGTGTGTGTCCATGAGTCTGTTGGCATGATATCTCACGAATGAATAGAACGTTTCAAATGTAATTTGATACGATTATTACAATCAATGAGAACCCTACTGATTCCAAACACAATCAAATGTTTAGTTACCCCCTCCCAATTTTCCAACAAATTTTTGAAAAAAGAGTTGAAAAATCATAATCTTCAATAATGATAAATAAATTATAGTCTCAGATGTAATTTATCATTAGATAACGAATGATATGAACGTTGACATAGATCGTTCTCGAGATATTACAGAATTTACAAATGAATTATAAAAAATAATTTAAAAATCCAAAACTTCAATACCGTTAAACAAATAATTATTTCAAACGTAAGTTTTCATTCGAAAACGATTAACATAAACTTAGAACGCTAGAATGAACCGTTCTCTAGATATTTGCACGTTTTTCATAAAAATTTAGCAAGAAATTTCATAAAATTAAAATCTGATGCGGGCAGCACATGACTTTTCCTACAGACTCCAATTCATTTTCTCTTTATTCCATTAATATTTAATTAAATTGAGTTTAATTGAACTAAATAACACACATAATTATTTGAAATTACACTTCATTTACACTTTTAATTCAATTCTCGTTTTCATTTGGTAACTGGACGTATTTTCAAAACCAGCTTAGCGAAAATGGGAAAAACTAAAATATCTCGAGAACGGCTAGTCCTAGAGTAATATGGTTGATCTTATTCTTTTCATCGTCAAAAATTACGTATAATTATTATAATTAGTATTAACCACATATTTTGCTGAAATTTTTTTCTATATTTTATGGGATAATTTAAATAGTTTCTAAATTTTTCGAAGCAATTTGTGAATTTTAAATTCGCTTAAAAAATGTTTGAAAAATTAGGTCCCATAGGGTTCAATGTATTTCATTTTTTCAACCCGTGTTCAATCCAAAACTAATTGGGTGATAATCTTCATTTACATTCCCATATGTTTCACAGACCGTCTCAACAACATACTAAAATTTTAGTTTGATAAAGTCATTTTTACGGCAGTTATCGTGCGAACGGAGAGACAGGATGCACAAAGTCATAAACACTTTTCAACTATGTTGTAAAGTGTTAAAAATGGATTACGGTATGATAAAATCAAATTGAGACACACTCTAGTTAATTTTAATTCAATGTCAGAAACTTTGGGTTGTGGCACTGTGAAAACAGTTAAAGTCCTTGCATTGGGTAGGGAAGGTCATATGCGGCCCACAACAGATATTTTATGTCGATTTGATATTGATACATGTGGATGTAAATAGTACTTGAATATGGATGCACAGTGAAAGTCGAGAGCAGCCTCACACACTTCATATATTCTAACAGCAGTTTAGTGCATTGCTGTACAAATTACCTGTTATGCTATACATGCAGAATCTTTGTGACAAATTTGTGATAAATGCTGACATTTCGAGTACGTAATGTATAGTTATTTTAAAAGTTCTTGACAGTTTGATAATTTTCGTGATCTCTTTTCAGTCCTCTCGTTGGACAGCAAAACGACGCTTATATTTGTTTAATAAAAATACATAAAGAATCGATGCAAAGCAAATGGATGTGTCCTTGGGAAACGGACATTTGTTGAAATTTGCGCGTGACCAACTGCCAACGGCACGGGTTCGATTCATTTTATAAGGGAAAACAAAATTGTAGTGTTGAGTATTTTCGAAGGGGGAAAAAAGCGAATTATATTTAATTTTGTATAAATTATACATCAGTGGTAAGAAACACCTTTTTGATCTGTCACTATTAGACGTGGACGTTATCTAATGTATAAAAAAAATTGTAAAGAAAAGAAATACTTTTCTAAGAAAAATGTGGCTTAAATTTTGCAGTCGATTGTTGTGAAGATTCTTTCAGGCAATGTGGGAGGATCAGAGAATATGCAAAAATAAGTTTTATCAACCTTCTCCAGAAATAGCAATAGTAAACAAATCTGTATCTCTCTCTGATATCTACCATCTAGGGCAGTAATTATTTCGCGGCGCGAATGTCCTCGACTTTTACCTCAAATTTTATAGGGTTTTTTTCTTTTCTTTCTTTTTTTTTTTTTTTTTTTTTAATTTTGCGAATATCAAATATATTCGCGAATTTATAAATTTCTTATCTCTCTCTCTCTCTATATATATATATATATATATATATATACACATATATATATATATATATATATATATATATATATATTAGAAAGAAGTAATAATAAAAATAAATAATTCAAGTAATCGTGAAATATTAACATCACCATAGAAGCAAAATCACTGCCATAATGCCGATAACAGAAAAGTTCAGCACCGACCCAAATTCGAAGATTAAAAAGTATTAGATTCATCTTCAGGTTTGAGTATTTAATTCTAATTAACCCAAACAAATGCCTGTTTCAGATTGGACAATAGTACTATAAATATCCAAACTCAGACTACAGGCACCAAAAGATAAAAAAAATGAAGATAAGAAACATTAGGAAAATTTGTATTACCATGTGGCAGGAACCCTTCTTCTTTCACCACGTGTATCTGTGACCAACCTCAACAGTATAATCTATATATACTAATTGCCAAGTGTCCGTCTGTCTGTCTGTCTGTCAGTCCGTCTGTCTGTCCGTCTGCCTGTGTATCACGCTTTTTATAGGCACTTCCCGAATAGATTGAGACTTGCAATTTGGTACACGGCTCGATCGTTCGATAAAACCCCCTGGAAAAATCGAATTTTTCGAAAATGCTCTCTAGAGGGGGTGCTCCACACCAAAACGTTCAATAAGTGAAATGATAGTAAAGCATGCTTTGCCATAAGATAAAGACTTCAAATTAGTGTATGGGTAAATCGTTCGAAAGGAAGAAAGTGTGCAATTTCAGATTTCCAATATTTTCTACTTAAGGGGGTGCCGCATACCAAAATGTTCGATTTACCGAATAAATGAGACACCGCTCCTTTAAAATTCATAGAGGCTTGAACTTTCGATTATGGAATAATCATTTGATAGAAACACACAAGACGATTATAGTTTTTCAAAAACGTTCGTTTAAGGGGGTGCTCCAGAGAAAAACGTTCGAATGGTGAATTGATAAGAAAACATAATTCGGGATGAGATACAGATTTGAAATTTGGTACGGGTAGATAGTTTGGAAGGAAGAAAGTGTGCAATTTCAGTTTTCTAATATTTTCTACTTTAGGGGGTGTCGCACATAAAATTGTTCGATTTTCGAAATGAAGAACACTCCTTTTCGAACGTGATGGAAGCTTGATATTTGGTATATGGGCGAATCATTTAATAGAAAACCCAAGAAGAATGGAGTTCTTCAAAAATGTATATTAAAGGGGGGTGGGTACTCCACAAAAATACATTCGAAAGGTGAAATGATAGAAAAAGCATGCTTCGCGATGAGATGGAGACTTCAAATTTGGTATACGTGTAGATAGTTAGAAAGGAAGAAAGTGTGCAATTTCAGTTTTCCAACATTTGCTATTGTAGGGGGTTCCGCACACTAAAATGTTCGATTTGACGAACAAATGAAAAACGCCTCCTTTACAATGTGATAGAGGCTTGGAATTTAGTATATGGGGTAATCATTTGATATAAAAACCTTACGATTATTACGGTTTTTCAAAAATGATCATTTAAGGGGGTGCAACACAGAAAAACGTTCGAAGTATGAAGTGATAAAAAAAAACATACTTCACGATACGATAAAGACATCAAATTTGGTGTACTGGTAGATAGTTCGAAAGGAAGAAAGTGTGCAATTTTAGATTTCCAATATTTGCAACTTTAGGGGGTGCCGAACACCAATAAATGATACACTCTTCCTTTAAATGTGATAGAGGCTTGATATTTGGTATATGGGCCAAACATCTGATAAGAAACCCAAGGCGAACAGAGTTTTTCAAAAATGTTCATTTATGGATGCGCTCCACAGAAAAACGTTTGAAAGGGGAGATGATAAAATAGTATGCTTCGGGATGAGATAGAGACTTTAATTTGGTGTACTTGTAGATAGTACGAAAGGAAGACGTGCGCAATTTAAAATTTACAATATTTTCTTCTTTAGAGGGTTCCGCACTCTAAAATATTCGATTTGCCGAATAAATGTGGAACGCGAATTATTCAAAAAATGAGAATATTCAGTGGTTGCTTACTGCGAGACCGTTGATTTTATATATATATATATATAAACAAAAAACCCCAAGAAAAATCAAATCTTTTGAAAATGTACTGTAGAGGGGTTGTTCCACACCAACATATTCGAAAAGTGAAATGATAGAAAAGCATGCTTTGCGATGAGATAGAGACTTCAAATTTGATGTATGGATAAATCGTTCGAAAGGAAGAAAGTGTGCAATTTCAGATTTTCAATATTTGTTACTTTAGGGGGTGCAGCACACCAAAATGTTCCTTTTGCCGCATAAATGAGAAACGCTTTTTTTTTTAATTTGACAGAGGCTTGACATTTGATACGAGTTAGTAATTTGATAAAAAAAAGACGGATAGAATGTTTCAAAAATGTTCATTTAAGGGATGATCCACAGAAAAACGTTCGATAAATGAAATGATAAATAATCATTCTTCGACATGAGTAGAGACTTCAAATTTGATGTTCGAGTAGATAGTTCGAAAGGAAGAAAGTGTGCAATTTCATTTTTTCAATATTTTCTATTTTAGGGGTCCGCACACCAAAATGTTCGATTTTCGAAATAAATAAGAAACGCCCCTTTTATAATGTGACAGAGGCTTAATATTTGGTATATAGGCCAATCATCTGATAGAAAACCCTAGAAGAATAGAGTTTTTCAAAAATGTTATTTTGAGGGGGTGGATACTCCACACAAAATCATTCGAAAGATGAAATGATAGAAAAAACATGCTTCGCGAAGAGATAGAGACTTCAAATTTGGTATTTAAATATTCCAGCATTTGCTATTGTAGGGGGTGCCGTACACTAAAATCTTCGATTTGATGAACAAAAATTCCTTCTTTACAATGTGATAGAGGCTTGTAATTTGGTATATGGGCTTCTTCTTCTTCACTAGCGCGACAGCCCCGGGTGGGCCCTGGCCTTCCTTAGAATTCCATTCCATGCCGTCCTGTTCTTGGCCACGGTTTTCCAAATAATCACCTTTAAAGTTTGTTATATGGGCTAATCAAACTAAAAAATAAAGCTAAAAAAAAACCAAGATGATTACAGTTTTTCAAAAATGTTCATTTAAGGGGTGCTACACAGAAAATCGTTCAATCAACGGCCGTACCGTGCTGAAAACACCGGTTCTCGTTAGATCACCGAAGTCGGGCAGCATCGGGAGCGGTTAGTACTTGGGTGGGTGACCACCTGGGAACACCGCGTGCTGTTGGCACATTTCGGGCGCGGTAGCTCGGTGGTTTGCGCGCTGGATTTGCATACTGCCACAACTGCCGCCGTGTTCATGCGGAGTACGATCACGTTAAACATGTGGGTCCGTAAGTCCTTCCGAGAGGTTGGTGGTAGGGGAAGGAGGGTACGGTCCCTGTGGATGCCTCCCCCACTGGGTTCCGGTCTAAATTGGGTGGCACTTCCCGGCCGTCCAAACAGTTACCTTACGCTTTTCTGGTAAGTCGGACGGTCTGGGTCTCAACAACAACAACAGGAAAACGTTCGAAAGGTGAAAGGATAGAAAAGGCATGCTTCCCGATAGGATAGAGACTTCAAATTGGGTATACGGGTAGATAGTTCAAAAGAAAGAAAGTATGCAATTTCAGTTTTCCAATATTTTCTTCTTTAGTGATTCTGCACGCCAAAATTTTCGATTCACCGAATAAATGGGAAACACGAATTATTCAAAAATTTGCATTTTTCTGGGAGTTGCTTATTGTAAGACCGTTGATTTTCAAAGGGTATTTGGCTACTATATACTCTTTGCCAAACATTCGTCTGTCTGTTACGTCTTTATTAGGCACTTCCGAAATAGATAGAGACTTGCAAATTAGTTCACCGGGTCGTTCGTTCGATAAAAACCCCTGGAAAAATCATATTTTCTGAAAATGTTCTGTACAGGGATGCCCCACACCAAAACATTCGGAAAGTGAAATGATAGCAAAGCATATTTTGAGATGAGATAAATAGTTCAAAATTGGTGTATGGGTAAATCGTTCCAAAGGAAGAAATTGTGCAATTTCAGATTTCCAGTACCTGCTACTTTAGGGGATGCTGCACACTAAAATGTTTGAATTGTCGAATAAATAAGAAACGTCTCCTTTAAAATGTGATAGAGGCTTGATATTTGGTATATGATGGGCAAATCACCTTCTAAAAACCCAAGATTAATAGAGGTATTTTTTTAATGTTCATTTAAAGGAGTGGATACTCAACACAAAAACGTTCGAAAGGTGAAATGTATGTTTCGCGACGGGATGGAGACTTCAAATTTGGTGTATGGGTAGATAGTTCGAAAAAAAGAAAGTGCACAATTGCGTTTCTACAATATTTGCAATTTTAGGAGTACCGCACACCCAAATGTTCGATTTCACAAATAAGTGAGAAACGCCTCCTTTAAAATTTAATCGAGGCTTGAAATTTGGTACATGAGCCTATCATTTGATAAAGAATCCAAAAAGAATAGCGTCTTTAAAACAAATTCATTTAAGAGGGTGGGTACACCCTCACAAAAACGTTCGAAAAGTGAAATGATAGAAAAGCACATTATACGCAATGAGATAGAGTCTTTGAATTTGACATAATGGTAGATAGTTGGAAAAGAAAGTGTATAATTTTAGTTTTCCATAATGTGACACACTTTAGGGATGCTGCACGCTAAAATGTTCGAATTGCCGAATAAATGAAAAACGCCTTTTTTTCATGGGAGATAGTCTTGCAATTTAGTACAAGAATCAATCGTTCAATGAAACACTCTTGAAAAATCGAGTTCTACAAAAATATTCTGGAGAAGGAGATGCTCCAAACCAAAACATTCGAAATGTGAATTGGGGAGATAAAGAATTGAAATTTGATACACGACACGACTCAATCAACCGATAAAATCTCAGAAGAAAACCATATTTTTCAAAAATGTTCATTTAATGGATGCTTCACACCAAAGGGTTCGAAATGTGAAATGATAGTAAAACGGACTTTTCTATAAGATAAGAGATTTTAAAATTCGTGCAAGAATAGATCGTTAGAAAAGGATAAAGTGTATAATTTCAGCTTTCTAATATTTGCTAATTTAAGAATGCCGCACACTTAATGCTTAATTGGCTGATAAATGAAAAATGTCCTGTCTGAAGTGAAACAGATATTTGAAATTTGGTGCATGGATGAAGAGTTTGAAAAGGCCCGCAGGAAAAATCGAATTATTTAGAAATTCACGTTATTTTGGGGTTGCTCATTGTGAAACCGTTGAATTTGTCAAATAATGATCAAAAGTCTCCCGATACCCCTATACGTAGTGATCATTATTTGCATAAAATTGGACTAGTTCATTTTCAGAACAGGGGTATTTGTGAACAGGGGTATATGTATTTGTGAAATGCCAATTTGTGGAAACCCCCTTATCATCCAGTTACTTTCAGAGAGTCAGAGAAAAACTGATCATTATATCGTCGATATTTTTGTGAATTTTCACGATATTCCAGTGGATTTTTTTTATCGAAGTTACCCTACAGTATTCACTACAAAATCATGAAAGAAAATTATTGCTATGTTTCGCGCCTGCGCAGTAAAAACTTTGTTTCTTCAAATGCTTATATCTCATCGAATATTCAATGCTTTTATTTTCAATAGAAGTATAATGTTCTTTCTTCTTCGACGTTGGCAAATGTTCTGTAAGTTTCGTGAAATTTGATTGAAACCTCTGGATATTGAGAGCGAAAAACATGTAACAAAAAAAATTTTTATTTTAAAGAAACGTTTATATCTTCATGAATATAGGTTTTTGTTTTACGAAAATGCTTATACACATTGAACAAAGCTAGTTAACGTATTTTGTGAAAGTTGCAAATCATTTCCAACTTTTCATGATACAGTGTGATCAAATATATTTTTCCCTTTTTCAATATCTTGGTGGTCCCCTAAATGCACAAGTCACGGAAACTTTACTGGAAAGTGTGCGTTCAAGTATGTTCTTCACATCGCCAAAGTTACAGAACAGTTCGCCAAGTATTTGTTTAGAAATTCGAAAAACATTCTAACATCCAAAGTGTCCGGATACTTTTGATCATGTAGTGTAGTTGACCATCACGCTGCAGCAAATTGAATCATGGCTGCTAGAAATCTACATACTGCCAATCAGCACGCCATTGTCTCTGTTCTAGACTCCATTACAGCCTGAAGCATCTGTGGTTGAAGATCAAAGGAAGTCGAAGTGGGACACAAGAAACACCCTATCGACTCAATATCGGCTCTTCAATGATTGAAACATCTCGTATGAGCCACCTATTTATATCCATGATCTGAAAGTTTAGAGGGCGCTGCTCCAAAACCAAATGCACATTTTCAGTGACATTATAATCATTTGCATGTTCCAACCTGATGTACATACCTGGTAAATTTTAAGCCTATACCATCAGTCCTTCATGGTGTTGCAATTTTCAGAAGTGTATATCATATATAAACATATTGCTGTACAGTACTATTGCATGCTATTCTCCATACCTTAATTTAATCTAAATATTACTCCATAGGGGGTTGTGCTCTGTATCACCCCTGGGAAGCGTTGCTGGTTGGTTGCATCGGTTCTCTCCTCGCCAATTCCTCAGTGCCCCTGCTCGACCGCCTGGGGGTGGACGATCCCGTCGGGGCCATTGCTGTGCACGGCGCTGGATCCGTCTGGGGCATGCTGGCCGTTGGTCTTCTGGTGGAGCGCGACCAACTACTACGGCTGAGCAAGGGCAGTGCTGGCCTGGCCAGGGGAGGCGGGTGGATGCTCCTGGGGCGACAGCTGATGGCAGTCGTTGTGGTCGCCACCTGGAGCATGGTCACAACTTTTCTACTGCTGTATGTGAGTAATTTCTGAAACATGTCTAAAACCCTCTTCTTTTTTGACCCAGACCGTCCGACCTACCAGAAAGGTAAAAGGTATCTATTTGGACGGCCGGGAAGTGCCACCCAATTTAGACCGGAACCCAGTGGGGGGAGTATCCATATGGACCGTGCCCTCCTTCCCCTACCATCAACCTCTCGGAAGGATGTCTAAAACCTTGTCTACATTCTGCGATTTCAGAAGAAAGTCACCTACTGCGGTTTTCTTAAGTAAAAATAAAGTTGCTTACAGCTTTACAACGTAGTTTTGAATACTGTGATTTGAACATCAAGGTAATTGGGGCAGCGTAATTTAGAGTGATTTATTGTGGCTGAGGATTTTTGACTAATTCGAACTTTTGTCAAACAGTTAACTGTCGTGTACTCCTGCCCTTTAGATGGATGAATTGCTGTCTTTCGTAGTAAAATGGATGTATAAGAAAGCGTTTAATAATATACAGGATATTTTTTGTTTGTTTGTTTGATCAGCTTAGTTATGATATAAAAATATTTACTTTACTGTTTTATGATATAAAAACGAATACAGTATTTAATCAAAAATGACGAAATATAAGTAAGAACATTATTTTATTTCACATTTATTACAAACTATCATATGTACATCTAAGGTCTTTCGAAATTTAAAATCTGAAAAAAAAAATTGAAACATTCTAAATCATTGAAATTTAAAGTTTTAGGTGAACCATAAAAAAATAAATGGGGGAATTAAGAATAAACAGCTGATTTCCCTCTATAAATCTATTTTATTGACCTTGGGTGTAAAGGGGCATTTGTCAAAGGACTTCGCCCAACTTAATATCACAATTGCAGACAATTTATATATTATTATAATCAGTTCTATGAGATGCATCTGAAAATTTTTCAATCCGTCACAACACTATGCTATTGAACTATAAATTACATAATTATCCATATTTTGAATTCATAAGTCTGAAAACATCGTCCTTATTCAAGCACTAAAAAGTTTGTTTGATTAATGTTAAAATTCGAATAAAATATGTTAGTATTAATGGGATTTTACTGTATTAAAATGTAAGCATATAATCCAGTGGGCAGTCAGTAGAATGCAAATTTGGTATGTCCAAGGTCGTAGCCAGAGACGAAAATAAGAAGGGGCTGGGGGGAAATTCAAGGGTGTTCAGCAGTCTTAAAGGAGGACTTACCAAAAACGCAATTAATCACTAGCATTTACAAACCATAATAGTTAATATTATATATTTCAATTCATATAAATTTTTAGCAAATAATTGCATATTTATATTTGAAAGCTAAGAGCTGATTATTAATATCCATATAACTACTATACATCAATATCAATGTATAATAATTACAATTGATTTTAATGAAAGCATTAACTAGTAATAAAGCTGTTAATAATTTATAGAAACATTCTGAAAGTTAATACTAGTTAATACTTAATATTAACTCTTACCTACTTATTAACTGATTTTGACTCTATAACAGTGAACCCCACTGTAATACAAAAGTATCCTAAATACTATTGTCATAATTTTTAAATATTCTTAAATTAAATATGTAAATAAATGGATCATTAGTATAACAATAAATTCAGCAAAGTTAAAAAATGTTTAAAACGAAGTAATTTATAAAAAAAATCTCATTATATATGAAATTTCATATAACTACTAAAAATTTAATATTTTTATCAGGGGTTCTGAGTATACCTCTTGAAGGGGTTACCCCCCTCTGGCTCCTAACTGGCTACGGCCCTAGGTATGTCGTTATCTTTCAAGATGCATACATTTTAATACATATATTTTCAGGCATTTAAGTTACATACAAATAATAAAAGGGATGCTTCTTTAAAAATATATGCTTTTTGCTTTTACTTGTTTTGCTTTAGGAAGAAATCTTAAAGACGCGAATTTTTTTTTAATCAATGTAAAAAACTGTACAAGGGATTAAATTCAATTTTCAAATTTCCAACGACTGGAGCCTTTCTTGTAAGCCATTACAAATTATACAAGGTAGGATCAAAGAGATCGGAGACTGTGCTGATATCTCCAACCCTGATTGGAGGAGAGGGGAACTATTTTACCGTGGCGTAGAGGTACATGTGACGCAAAATGTGAAAAGGAAGAAGCGGGTGCTTTCCCAGACAATGCGTGTCAGTGCAGGTGCAATGTTTCTGTCGACGATTTCCTCAAACGCTAGCAAAATTTGATATTCGCGCTTTGTTCTTCAAACGCCATTTCCGTTTTCGACGAACGCGAACGACTACAGTCCACTGACACGCATTGTCTGGAAAAACACCTGCTCTGCGGACCTGCTCCTTCTTTTTCACATCTCGCATCACATGTGCCTCTGCGCCACGGTAAAATAGTTCCCCTCTCCACCAATCAGGGTTGGCGATATCAGCACAGTCTCCTAACTTTTTGATCTTACCTTGTATCTTTGCAAAAACCAACGTTAATTCCTTTGGCTGAATCACTATTTTCTCCCATCGCAGGCCATCAACAAGGTTGTTCCCATACGCATGTCGCTGCAAGATGAGGCGGACGGTGCCGATCTTGTGGAGCACGACATCCGGCATGACGATGGTTTCGGTGGCGGCTCCCAATCCAACGTCATCAGAATCGACATCAACAGCCTCAGACTGCAGCTCGAGCGGCAGAGGCCGACAGGGAAGGTACCCCCCGACAGGACAAACTCTGGAACACAAACAGACTCACCCAGGAGGGCAACTCTCGATCTGTCGTCCATAGGCAGCAAAGAAATCGGAGTTTCAACTAATGAACCGAACGTTTTAGCCGCGTGGATGTCAGACGACGAAAAAGACATGATATCTAGAAGGGTTCCCAAATGACACGTAACATAGTCCTGCAGGAATTTTTTCATTATCCATCGCAAGAGGTGTTGACATTTGTTCCCGGGTTATTAACATTAGACCCTAGAATAGAAGTCTTTTAAAATGTCTTTGTCTATATAAAGACTTAAAAAGTCGAAATATTATTTGTAAATGTATGTATACTTGAGAAGCATAACTGGAATACAAGCTGCGGTACCCGCAGGTAGCGAACACCATTTTAATAATCACGTTTTTAAACAAATCAACTGAAAATAATAGCTTGCTACGCAACCTATGCTCTAATTAATATAAAATACTAAAACGCGGCCTAATCGCACTAAAAAACGGCATTCACGCAAAAGGACCGTAACAACAGCATTACCCAATAAAGAGAAAGACACTAGAATAACGCAGATGTATTCATTGTCGCAAAATCGACTAGCAAAGCGTTTCCTATTTTGCTCTAGAAGTCAGCAACCAACATAGATTCAAGCCTCTTTTTTCATATTATTTTTTGCCATCCATGCTGCAATTGAATAAATTTACTCCTTAATGAAACTGTAAAGGATCTGCGTTTTATATTATAAACTTACACATAGCAGAAAAAGTTCTTACCAAAATACTCCCTATAAATTTATCTTTAGTTGAACTCATTGAAAAATTTAAGAATGTTGGTGATGTTACGCTAAATTGAAAAGGTATTACCCCCCCCCCCCCCAACCCACACACACTCACCACCACACCACCCACTTCCCTCTTGTGGATTCTGGGAGAATTCTTCAGGCCATATATGGTGTTTTAAGAATTTTGAACACATTAACAGAAAGAACATACAAGGTAGGATCAAAAAGTTCGGAGACAGTGCTGATATCTCCAACCCTGATTGGAAGAGAGGAGAACTATTTTACCGTGGCGTAGAGGCACATATGACGCGAGATGTGAAAAGGAAGAAGCAGGTCTTCAGTTCAGGTGTTTTTCCAGACAATGCGTGTCAGTGAACTGTAGTCGTTCGCGTTCGTCGAAAACGGAAATGGCGTTTGAAGAACAACGAGCAAATATCAAGTTCTGCCAGCGTTTTCGACGAACACGAACGACTATAGTTCACTGACACGCATTGTCTGGAAATACATCTGCTTCTTCCTTTACACATCTCGCGTCACATCTGCCTCTACGCCACGGTAAAATAGTTCAGCTCTCCTCCAATCAGGGTTGGAGATAGCACAGTCTCCGAACTTTTTGATCCTACTTTGTATATATATCAGAACATATATGTTCTTAAAAGTTACTTTTGTATAAATCGATAAGTTTCCAAATTGTCAGTTGTGATCGTCAAGGTTCCCAAAAGAAGAATCTTTCAATCATGTATGTGTGTATATAGTGAAATTCATTTGCAACTTTTGTAATCGACAACAAAACAACAAAGACATTTGAAATATCGCACCCTTGTATCTTAATTCTTCCAAAATAAAAATCCATTGGACCTGTTGGACTCTTCTTCATTTATGTTAATGATTTACTACTTTATGATACAATTGCATAGAGAAGGCGTTGCTTTATTAATAATTTTCGAATACGATATTTTAAAAAAATAACACTTTTTAAGGTTTCGTAAATACTTTGTGAAATATATGTGTGTGTGTGGCCACGATAACTCAAAAGCATATACACGTAACTGAAATTATATGTATAAATACTTTTATAAAGAACCTTACTCCCAACCGAGAATCGAACCCTGGATCTCCGAACTGGCCAGCCGACTCTCTACCGTTGAGCTACTGGGACGAAATTGCAAGTTCTTATCAAAGTAGACTCTGCATTCTCCACCCTCTAATGTCAGATTGGCGGGCAACTGACAATCTGACTGACCACCTCCCGCTATTTTTACCTCAGGTTAGCCTCCTGCTATTACTATTTTTACCCAGGTTAGTATCCTCCGTGGTCGTTATCCTCTCAATTTGAAATCGACTCTCAATCTTCCAAAGTCCACTGAGTCGTACTAGTCGTACTAGGGTCAATTTCAGATCCCCAAGATCTTCAGAACTAACCTATAGAGTTAATTTATTCGAGCGCCGTTGTAAAGAACCTTGCTGCCCCAACCGAGAATCGAACCCTGGATCTCCGAACTGGTCAGCCGACGCTCTACCTTTGAACTACTAGGACGAAATTGCAAGCTCTTGTCGTCTACGTGGGCTCTGCACATCTATATTATAATTGTTTATGGCATGGGTCGGCAATTTTTGTGAACCTTTGTGTTCAGGGTCACATTCGGCTTTCTGATTGCAAAGCAAGATACACAAGACAGTGTATAACTGAGTAAGAGGGTAAGAGCAGTATTGATGTTTATAGTCATATGATCCTACAATATTGAAATCATGCTCCCAATGCAATGACCAGCATCAGAAAACCAGTCTTACGCTTTTTAACGTTCTTCAGTACCTAATAACCAAATCGGTATTGAAGAGAGCTAAAATGTCACACATCTTATTTCTATCCTTCACGGGATTCGCAGTTAATTTAGAAATAGTATTATAAATTTTATAGGCCTACGATAGTTTATTAAAGGACTGAAAAACTTTAATAAAATAGAAGTCTTTCATCGTATTTAAAAATGTAAAAACGCAAATTTATTGATATGTAAATTTTGTCTAGCTGTTATGGCCTACACTTAAGCCCATGTTCGCAACCTGTTTTCACTTCGCCACTGATGAAGAGCATGAGTGCCCGAAAGCACTATGGCCATTGACTTTGTACGTTGTAAAAAGGAGATTTTAATAAAAGACTTTTAAACCTATTTTGGGTTGTCTTTGATTTCAAAGTTTCAAAAACATTGTATAGTAACAGAAAGAATGTACTAAAATAAATCAATATTAAACATGTTTCGGCAGAAAGAAGCTAAAAAGCTTTAAAATAAAAAAAGTGCGTGAAAAAATCCAACGAGATGAAAGCAAGATTGAAATTCAGACTTGACAATCTAATCAAAAACAAGATATAATTTATTTTATCTTTGCAGGCCGGATAAATTTAAATTAGAGTGAATAGTCGTGGGCCGCATAAAACTTTGTTGGGGGACGCCTGCCTTATTAAGCCAACTAGGCAGCCGTCTAGGGCGCAGTACTGACCTTTAAGGTGTCTAATTCTTATTTTTTTTTTCTTTTTAAAATATTCAAAAAATCGAAAAAAAAAATTATTTTAAAACAAACTCCATGCAAAAATTCGTATTACCGTCAAAATAAATATTGTAACGTAATCCTGCACTTATATATACACTTATCTCTCCCCCCCCCCCCCCCCCCCCTGCTGCCGCCGTCTCAGGCGACTACATTTAAGCAGCTCGAACAAAGTTGTAAATTTATCTAGTCGGAGACGTCAACATCCCGAATACATTTCCTGTAACACCCCGAAGGTTGATGCCAACAAGTTAACACAGCTAGATACAGAGCTATGGGGTGTTACAGGAGCAAAATATGTTCGGTAATTTTTTTAAATAAAAATTAAAATAATAATTATACCCACATTATATGAATAGATCATGTGACCCACTTCAAAATAAAATATGGCATCCATCTTGTGTCAAAATCGTGATTTTTAAAGTTCTTTTTAATTCATATTTAGTGTTGCATCCGTCCTAAAACCGCTTTATTTTTGCGTATTTTCTGTACATTTATATTCTGCACCAACGCAATTACAATATTTTGGAGTTTAAATGATCACCAAACTTTGATCAATTCTACAACGAAGCCTAATTTTCACTCATGCGAAATGTAAACAAATCAAACTCTAAAATGAGTTGTATAAGAATTGCTGAATTTTTGTAACGCAAAATTATTTAGCGCTGGAGTCTGAAATATAGGTGATATGAATGAAATATTCATTGATTTTACATAGAGAAGCAGAAGATTTTATAGCATTGTCCCCTTTCGATGAAGTTTTAAGCATGAAGTTAGAAAGTACTTTTACCTCCATGGTTTTAAGTTTTAAGTAAAATAAATTATTGTAGTACTGTGATAATTTAAAAAATATCACCGCTGAATGTATCGCATTATAGAGATGTTTACATAAAATTGCATTGCAGTTGAAAAGTGTTTCATAATCAATGCCTTATGCATGATTGATCTTGCTTGTTACTTTCCTTATATACATAGTATAATGTATAAGGAAAGTATTGTCACGGGGTCGAAAATTCGAATTCGAGTTTTCGACGGAAGAGCACGTTTCAAGCATCTCTGATCACGAATCGAACATTTTTGAGGTGATGTCAGTGTGTGTGTCAGTGAGTCTGTGGAGACGATATCTCACGAACGAATATAGCGATTCGAATGAAATTTGGTTCAAAAATTGCAATCCGGGAATACTGGAAGCCTATTGTTTTTAAACACAATTGAATGTTCAGAACCCCCTAAATTTTCGAGTGAAATTTTGAAAAAATCATCAAAAAATCAAAACCTTTAATAAAGTTACGCAAATAGACATTTTTATGTAATTTTTTCTTAGAAAACGATTGACATGAACTTTAGAATGCTAGCATGAGCCGTTCTCGAGGTACTGCACATTTTTCAAATAAATTTATCAAAAAATCCCATAAATTAAAAAAAAATATTAACTATTGAGAAACATGTTCACTTTCCATATGTAATATCATACGATAAATTTGGTGACATCATTCTCGTGGATCTAGCTCGTTCCATTCATGAGAAAAGATACTTAAGTGATACTTTTGCATTTGAACCCCAATAGTCATTTTTCTGCTATAAGAATAATTTATCTCTCCGTTCATAACACTTGGCAAGATTTTGGCGACGAATTTGGCGGAATGTCACCAACTTGGCGACTTTTTAAATGTTGCCAAATTAACGAAAATCTCGCCAAATGGATAAAAATGACGCTACATCAATGAAAATGGCGACTAATTGACGAAAATTCAATATCTTGGAAAGAATATATATCTACTATAAGAATAACCCACTTTTTTACTGTAAAAGCAGTAAATTCATTGCATTATATAAGGAAAGTCATGTGCTGCCTACATCAGATATTTTTATTAATTTCTCAACAAATCCTGGTCCTAGAAACTCGAAACATGAACTAAATTTATAGCTAAGCTATTTCACGGCTACCCAGAAAAATTCAAGAAATTCTGTGGTGCTGTTTGCTTGTGATGATGAAGCAAATGCACATACATATATAATGTACTATTCTACTACTTCCCAAGATCGCAACTTTTGTATGAACCATTACAATTTACTTCACTCTAAATTAAACTTCCAATAACCTAATGACTAGAGTTCGACAAAGGAATCGCGACATTTAACAAATAAAACAAATTTATTTACAGCTAACTTCACTGGGAACTCAAAACACATATATATTACAAATCTATATACAAATTATTTGCAACGCTAGCATTACAAATTCTACCCGAGGTATACTAATCTACAATGAAGTTCAAACCTAACTTATTACTAAACTGACTTCAATCTGAACCTATGATGATCGAACTACGAGACACAATATATGTACTCACAAGATTGCAGGCTATAACTCTTTCATAGACGATCAGAACACACACACGCGCGAACTCGGCAGAATGGCAGAGCCGTAATTCTAAAGTCTGCCATCTTATAGATCTGGCCAATCATGAGTATCCGATTCTTAGGAATGAAAGTTGAGAAGTTTGGGACATAAATTAAAATCGGGAAAAGGTAGAATTAGAATAAAATGATAATAAATAATAGAATCCTCACACATACCCACAAACACATTTTCAATTTTATTACTTCCCCTGCAATACATGGTAATGTATAGGGAAAGTATTGGAATCATGTCGAAAATCGCAACTGGAGTTTTCGACGGATCTACACGATTTGGGACTTCTAGAAGACGAAAACACTATTTTTAGCGTCACGTCTATGTGTATCTGTCTGTCTGTGTGTCTGTCTGTGCAATGTATGTATCCACTCTAACTCAAAAGCTAATGGGCCGAATTTCATAAAATTTGGTAAGTCACTTGTGTGTGACCCTGGTGCTGATTAGATTTTGCTACGATTCGGGATAAAAGAACTCGCCATTTGTTACGAATTGGCCCGCAAAAATTGCCTGATTCCACTCTAGCTAAAAAACTAATGGATCAAATTTTACAAAATTTGGTATATAAGTCACTTGTGAGTTACCCTGGCGCTGATTAGATTTTGGTACGATTCGGAAAGAAATAACCTGCCTTTTTTTGCGAAATGGCCCATCAAAAATCGTCAAAATCTATAATAAAAAACTACATATACTCAAATATATCTATTAAATGCTTGTTTTACACGTAACTTTTGACGAGGAACAGAATAAGATCAACTCCATTACCCTAGAACTAACCGTTCTCGAGATATTTGAGTTTTTTCGCATTTTTACTACGCCTTTGGACAAAATATCCAGTTACCAAATAAAAACAAACATTGAATTAAAAGAGCAAATTTAGTGTTGTTTTTTGCAATTAAACTCAATTTAATGAATTATTAAAGAAATAAAGAAAAATTAATTTGAGTCTGCAGTGAGTCATGTGTTGCCCACATCAGATTTTTTAGAGTAAAATCGAACAAATCGCTTATAATTCCATTCCATGTAAAAACTTAAAGGCATGTTCTATGCCCACGAAGTTTCCAAACTTTCCCACAGAGACCGACCGCATTAATCTTTGACAATATCCGAAGAGGACTTGGACAAGCGTCCTCATTCGATTTGAAAGAGCAACTCTAAAGCTTTCAACCACAGCAGTACAATTATAAATATACATATTGTGTCATTCCATTAAGGCCGAGGCGATGTTTACATCTGCATTGGAATTAGGGGATTAATGCATTAAGAATAAGCCGAATTGCACTTGCTGCGAAAACTAGGATGTGACCAGAGGACTCTAAAATACGAGTATAATGCATCTTTGATAAGCATCTTTGATAATGCATCTTTGATAATGCATCTTTGATCTTGCAAGATAAGCTCTTCTGGTAAAGTTTAGAACTGAGTACGTAGCTGTGGGATTAAAGTCGTCTAATTTTCACTTATTCTTTGGTACCCAGGAGTTATTGAAGCAAGAAAGCGAAGAGAATAAGCTGCTTAATTTTGTTTTGGACCCGGTTTTCTGTCGTCTGTCTCTCTTTCTGTAGGTTTTATCCGACGATAATTCCTCTAAAATTTAACCAACTTTTAATTTCTCATACTAAGTAATATATTATGAAGAAAATATTGTCTTCACAAAAATTTTCTAATTCGAGAATTTTATGTCAATATATGTTTTAAAGCCTCCTGAACACGTGACTATTTGAGTATTGTCCGTCTGTCTGTTTGTTGTCGATTTCTTGTGTGCACACTAGCAGCCACTAATATTAATGAATTTTCACGAAACTTTACCCAGCTTTGTTATCAAAAAAAAATCTAGAACCAGATAGAATTCTTTTTTAATAATTCGAGCGAAATCTTTGAAATTTATTCGAAATTTTATATTTTTTTATTATGGCAGCATAGGACAAAATTGGACATAATCATGAAAATGCATAATCATCAAAAATTTATTTATGGCTCACTGATCGCGGGACGTAATAGTTTCAGTAATGGTTGTGAAAAATAGCCACGATTATAATTTTTTTATGACGTCATTAGCCCCCCCCCCTTTGGGGGGGGGGGGAAGTTACCCAACGGGCGGAGTATATTGTCAAGTATGATATCAATCGAAAGATTTTTAAGCCCTTTAAAGTGAAGGGTAACACACTAAAGTTGAATTCATTTGGACCCACAATACCGATTTTTCAAATTTTTTCTTGAAAAATTTGAAAAGAAAAAATCGATTCTGGTATGATAGTCGAGTTGAGCCACTCGACTCAACTCTCCCACAGACTTTCCCAAAAGAAAAAATGATGTTTTTTTTTTAATTTGGATATGTGGTACAAATTATTGTTTTACATGCCGAATTCATTAATCAGTAATCATCGGATAATTATTACTCGTGATGAGCCCCTCATATTGCCATGCGTACTGTGCGATCATAAATCCTCTAAAACTTAAACGATTCTTTTAATTGGATATATAGTGCTAAATAATATTTTAAAGGCATTGGTTCTTCTTCAACGTGATCGGATGAAAATTGCAAATTGTACGCTCCTTTGCTGTATGTTTAACAATACCTTCTCTGAAACTTTACCGATTTTTTTACAATGTAGGTATGTGGTGAAGTTAAATGCTTTACAGGTCGAGTTCGTTGCTGAACGTAGCCTGACAAAAATTGCGCGTGATGCGTCCCCTTAACTAATAGGCGCATTGTCAGACCATAAATTCTCTTAAAATTACACAAGTATTTTGAAATTTTGATATACGATGTAAAGTATTGTTCTATAGCACGTTTGTTGCTAAGCGTGATCTGATAAAAAATATTGCACAATCTACACTCCCTTTAATATATTTTTTGTTCTACGATAACGCCACTAAAGCTTCGTTAAATTTTCTGCAAGTTGAATATGTGGTGAAGTGAAATGTTTTGGAGGTCGACTTCAACGAAGTCAGAGAAGTCACCGCCGTTATATTTAAAACAGTTCCAGCTCTGAATGCAAAGCACACAGCAGTTCTAGCAGCTGCAAGGCACACTTCAGCTGTAACCGATCCTCTATATATAGGGATCTGCAATGTCGATCATAACACGTTGCTAGCTTGGTGATAACAAGCTTTAGGAACAAAAGTGCAAAATTGAAATTTAGCAAATTATTCCAACGGAACTAAAATTAAGAAGAAAAAAACTGAAACAACGGAATTAGGCAGATACTCTATGGATCTTCCGCAGTGCCAGAGATACCAATAAATTCAAAGTTGAATTGACGAATGGACCAAACAGGAATATTTATACCCCATTTTTAACACTTTCCAACATAGTTGAAAAGTGTTTATGACTTTGTTCGTTCTGTCTATCTGTCTGTCCGTTCACACAATACCCTCACAGCAAAGATCGTCACATGTGTGACAGTGACGTTGTAGTCACGTGACACCTGGGTCACAATTTGACATCATATTTGTGACTTCTATGAGACGTTACGTATTAGTAACTTTGTAACTTCATTGTGACTATATTCTGTGACGTTTCCACAATGTAATTAACACGTAACAATGTGACGACATTACAATGGCAATTACAATGTTAACAACAAGTTAATATGCGACGTCACAAATGACCATGAAAATGACCAAAATGACTTCGCTGTGACCTCAATATGACATTACCGAGACGTACTGCGACGTCCTGTAACGTCCCAAAGTCACAGTGTGACGTAAATCTTACATCACTGTGAAAAAAAATGCTGTTAGGGTAACTGCCGTAAAAGTGACTTTATCAAAATGAAATTTTAGTATGTTATTGAAACGGTCTGTGGAACATATGCGAATAGTAATTAATAATATCACCCAATTAGTTTTGGATTGAACCCGAGTTGAAAAAGTGAGATACATTGAACCCCTAATTTTTCAAACATTTTTTAAGCAAAGTTAAAATTCACAAATTGTTTCGAAAATTTTAGAAAATATTCAAATTATTCCATAAAATATATAAAAAAATTTCAGCAAAATATATTTGGTAGTTTTTTAAATAAAAATAATAATTACACTCATATTATATGAAAAGATCAAGTGACCCATTTCAAAATAAAACATGGCATCCATCTTTTTCGTCTAGTGTAAAAATCGTGATCTTTAAAGTTCTTTTAAATTTATATTTAGTGTTGCATTCGTCCTAAAACCTCCTCATTTTTGCGTATTTTCTGGGCTTCTATATTCTGTGCCAACGCAATTACAATATTTTTGAGTTTAAATGATCATAAAACTTTAATTATTTCTACAACGAAGCCTAATTTTAATGGATGCAGAATGTAAACAAATGATTGTAAGATGAATTGTATAAGAATTGCTGAATATTTTTAACGCAAAATTGTTTAGCTCTGGAGTCTGGAATAAAAGTGATATGAAAGAAATATTTATTGCTTTTACGTAGAGAGCCAGACAATTTATATTTCGATGACATCATTTGAATAAAGTTAATTTTTTTTTTCGATGAAATTTTAAGTTTTCAGATATAATAAATTAGTGTAGGACTGTGATCATTTAAAATATATCACATTATCATTTAAAATATATATTTCATATAAAAATATATCACATTTAAAGATGTTTAAATAAAATTTCATTTCAGTTGGAAAGTGTTTCGTAATCAATGCTTTATGCATGATTGATCTTTCTTGTTTGTATTTGCAGTAAGTTGTTCAATCACTTCACTTAATGTTTTCATAATGTGTGTGGAAGTGACAACACCGAGACATGGTTACATAAATGTAAACATGACTGTGCTTTTTATTACGCAGTTTTATTTAAGTTGGTTTCTCTGTTTATTTGTTTGGGTAAATGTAAGGGTTTTTATATTAGTATGCAAAAATTCAACTGTTTCCTCCCTGTTGTTCTTTCGCTAAGTTTAAATATTCATCATGAGGATGATTTTAGGGGTCGTATATAAGTTGGAAAAACAACAAAGATCAATCATGCATAATGCATTGATTATGAAACACTTTCCAACTTCAATGCAATTTTATTTAAACATCTCTGAAATGCGATACATTCCTCGGTAATATTTTTAAAATTATCATGATACTACATTAATTTATTATATTTGAAAACTTAAAACTTCATCGAAAAAAATGAACTTTATTCAAATGACAGCATTGAAATATAAATTGCCTGGCTCTCAATATAAAAGCAGCATTTCATTCATCTTTTTTCCATTCATAATAATACTATAATAATTTATTTTATTTAAAAACTTAAAACCATGGAGTTACAAGTAATTGAACTCTATGCTTAAAACTTCATCGGAAAAAAGTATGCTTCTCTATGTAAAATCAATGAATGTTTCATTCATATTAGCTATATTGCAGACTCCATGAGCTAAATAATTTTGCGTTAAAGAAATGCAACAGTTCTTATACAACTCATTCTACATGTTTTAGTATTTACATTCTCCATAAGTGAAAATTAGGCTTCGTTGTAGAAATAATCAAAGTTTGATGATCATTTAAACTCAAACATATTATAATTACGTTGTTTCAGTATGTAGATGCACAGAATTTAAGCAAAAATAAAGGGGTTTTAGGACGGATGCAACACTAAATATGAATTAAAAAGAACTTTAAAAATCACGATTTTGACACTAGATGGATGCCATATTTTATTTTGAAGTGGGTCACGTGATCTCTTCATATAATGGGCACGTGATCTCTTCATATAAAGGGCGCAATTATTATTTTAATTTTTATTTAAAAAAGTACTGAATATATTTTGCTGAAATTTTTTTATTTATTTTATGGGATAATTTGAATATTTCCTAAAACTTTCGAAGCAATTTGTGAATTTTAAATTCGCTTAAAAAATGTTTGAAAAATTAGGTCCCATAGGGTTCAATATATTTCATTTTTTCAAACCGGGTTCAATGCAAAACTAATTGGGTGATATCATTCATTTATATTCCCATAGGTCCCACAGACCGTTTGAACAACATACTAAAATTTAATTTTGATAAAGTCATTTTTACGGCAGTTATCGTGCTAACGGACAGACAGACAGACAGACAGAATGAACAAAGTCATAAACACTTTTCAACTATGTTGTAAAGTGTTAAAAATGACTAATTTGAAAATGTTATATTATTTTTAATTTAATCTTTATTTAATATAGCGGGCATTTCTTTTCACACAGTTTTAATAAAATTTTCTATAAAATTCTCTATATATACAACATAATCAACGTAATTCTGCAACTGTATTGAAAGGTTATGAAAGGGATGATTTTAGGGGTAGTATATATTAGTTGAAAAAAAAATGACTAATTTGAAAATATTATATTATTTTTAATTTAATCTTTATTTAATATAGGGGATACTTCTTTTTACACAGTTTTAATAAAATTTTGTATAAAATGTAGTATATGTACAATCTAATCAACGTAATTCTGCAAATGTATTGAAAGGTTATGAAAGGGTTGGTGAGTTCAAATTTGTATTGTTATAAATGGGATTCTATAAGTCATCTCATAATGTATTATTAATTACTGTAGGATTAATAGTCCCGGAGTTAATGCGAGTTGAAATTGTCCACAAAATTATGTGATAATTTATACTTATAAATTATGTGATAATTTATAAGTATTTATTAAAAAAAATGTAATAAATATATAAAAATTTATAATAAAAATATAATACATACTAAAATTATGTTTGTTAATTACTGTTAGATGTAGTTTTACGTCAAAAGACTAATTTGCATATTTGCCGTTTAGTATGATAGTTATTGCAACAACCTTAAGAACCGTTAGACATCGTTAAAATACCTATATATTCAATGAACTAATCTTACGACTTTGACGTATTTGAATATTAATACAATGTGCTGAGTCCATCATCGTGTAATTCGCCCATTAATTCGACCATCACACAAATCTCACAAATTGATTATTGAAGAAGGTTTTAAGTTTTCAAATACAAGATCAGATACAGCAGAATAAACCAGTAATTTCTTTCAGTGAAATAGCAAATGACCTACTTTATTCGATGCAGGAATATCTCCGGATATAGAGATAAGATTTGCGCGAAAATTTATATTTGGACTAATTAGAAGGGGGGGGGGGTCTAAGAATTCGATTATAACGTCAAAATCGGGCATTGCCATTGAAAATTTCGAAGTTTAAGCGCATTTAGATATGAAGACGGCCCCTTATGCAAATTCTACGCATATGATTTTATAGAGGACGTTATTTCTAATCGAATGGTATTTTAAAATTTGCTCTACGATGAACGGTGCTCGAATAACAAGGGGTTGTTGTTGTTGAGACCCAGACCGTCCGACCCACCAGAAAGGTGTAAGCTAACTGTTTGGACGGCCGGAAAGTGCCACCCAATTTAGACCGGAACCCAGTGGGGGAGGCATCCACAGGGACCGTACCCTCCTTCCCCTACCACCAACCTCTCGGATGGACTTACGGACCCACATGTTTAACGTGATCGTACTCCGCGTGAACACGGCGGCAGTTTTGGCAGTGGCTCTTTCCCATCAGATGTACATATAATTGGCGCATAAAGGTAAAACTGAGTCGTCAAAGACGTTACGCGAACTTCATTAACCTTTCCCGGGGTACCTAGGCAAAAGTAAATTTTAGGGTCCCCCGTAAAAATGTTATAGTAAAAAAAAGGCATTTTAACGGCGGAGTATGGGCCCCAGAACTTCGCGGTCCCCCAGCATTTACCCAAGGTACTTTAAACATACCTACTTTGCCTATGGCATTTACCTACTTTGCCTATGCAAGGGATTCTTGTCCCGGGCATAATTGACTTAATTATTTTTACCTGGCTCTGCGCATATGATTGCATTGGAATTAAGAACTCGCGCATTTTGTTCTGGGGCTCTCAAGAGGGTCCGAACTTGTTAACAGCGGCTGTCATCGTACTCCACTGACGTCACTAAATTTCTTTGGACGTCACTGGGTCCTGTGTGCACAGCACAATTTAATATCTTTGCGCAAGTTGTTTACACCTGGATATTGCCACTTCAAAATTAACAAACAATTTCTAACTGTAATAATGCGAAAACTTTTTGTGATTTGGCAACTCTTCTTTAGTTTATTCTGGACCGTGATATCACGAATGACGAAACTTAATCCCCATGATGTCAACCTGACAACTTTTTGATTCGTTGCTGGGCTGAGTGCTCAACCTTATATTAAAGAACCTATGGTGGTCTATGGTCTTAAAAATCCCTGGCTGCCACAAAAGAAGTGAAATCTTCAACCGCCAATGAAACAAATAATCCAATTTAGAAATCAATTTATTCGAATTTCTAGTATTTTATCAGGTAAAAGTGATCGTTGGAGAATATAACCATTGGTTAATCTCCATTATTCTTCCTTGCAAGAAGAAAGGAAGAAGAAGAAGAAGTAGTATTTTATCAAATTTGTTTGAAATACTAAGCTTTTTTTATATATATATATATAATTCGAGAGATAAAAACGTATTCAAAAACAGTATTTCAAACATGTTGATCCTATTTTAAGTATACCAATTTCTTACATAACCAAGAAAATTTCAAAGCGAGTATAATAAACACAAAAATACAAGCATTCTTCGGTACAATCGTGCAGTCTTCAACTTGCCGATAAGCCACGATAAGCTTCGAAATCGAACAGTTGGGCGATAGGAGCGAGTGTGGTCTGAATTCGAACTCTGAACTTTGATAGTTTACTTACGAATGCGCTCATCCCTTAATACACAACAGTTTCCTTCCGTTAAAGGTCCGCTTGATTTTGGCAAAGTCATGGATTTGTCACCTTTAAGTGTCAAGAACTTTACAGGTAAGAATAGATTTTTTTAAGCATTTTCTAATTTGTTGTTTTAAGAAAGTGTCTGATTGTCTTAACTCTGTAATCCCCAATGTGAACATTAAAATTTTCTTTATTAATTCTAAATTCATGTTTGTAGTCAAGTGCAAAAAATTGAGTCAGACCCTCTTATTTATATATATACAAGTGGATCTCGTAATTGCAGGATAACTGTGATAAATTTTATTCGAAATGTACATTTTATCCGTACGTTATACAATGTTAGATTTTTGCCATAAATGTAAAATTAAATTATAATTACGCTAAAGAAACATATTTATGTTCTAACTGTAAGTGATTTATAACTTCAAAGTGATTTCAAACTTTCGTAGCAAAATTTTTATACTGAAAAAATAAATTAGCTTCTACTTTCCCTAAATAGTATATGCGAGTCGAGTTATAGCGTCGCTTGAATTTTTATGTATTTATACGTTTCGAACATCCCTTAATATGAATCTCGATAGCAACTAGACACACAAAATAAGTTTTTATATCAACATTAATAGAAAAGGAAATATTCTAAATTTTCTTAATTAACTCTTATTGGTGTGCAACGAACTGTTTCTGAGATATTTTTATTTATAGTTACTACTGGCAATACTTTTATTATATTTTATCAATTTATAGTTTGTTTCCTTTGTGGTAACTAAAGTAACAGAGTCGTTTTAAATACCGAAATCGCTTGTTAGCTATTCTTCAAATCAAACTATTGAAAAATAATGTTATATATTATTGATCTTTAACTTAAAATGCTGAAAATAAGGCAATATATAGTAATCAAACATGAAATATTGTTTTACATACCGCAATTTTCAGTTAACGAAACTACAAAGTATGCAATAGTTTTAACATATTTTGGGGGAAGAATGCTAACCTTCTACTATAGTAATATCTTTTCAAAAATTAATAGGCCTATTAATTTCTCGATTAAAATAATTCTACCAAAATGTCATTCGATTCACTCGATTCGTTCAAGAAATAATTTGCTCACCTGCAGATACAGAGGCAGACATTAAATATATATATATATATATATATATATATATATATATATCTGATCTAGGCAGCACAAGATTTTCCCTACATAAGTCAATGACTTTACTTTTTTTACAGCGAAACAATAATGCACAAGATTCACTGCATTTTTTTTAGCGTTGAAATAAATGTACATTAACATTAGGTGATTTTCTGAATGACAACGTGTAAAACTATTGCGATCGCGATAGTTAATACTTTTAATTTTATGCAATTATTTTCGATAAATTCATTTGTAAAACGTACATTATCTCAAGAAAGATTTATGCTAGTGTACATTATCTCAAGAAAGGTTTATGCTATTCTCAAGTTTGTCATTCGTCCTCTAAAGAAAAATTACATAAGAAAGAATATTTATGTAACATTATTAAAAATTCTAATTTTTTCAAAATTTCATTCGAAAATTTGGAAGTCTTCCAAACCCTTAATTACGTGTGAAATCAATAAGGTTCCAGTATTCACCAGTTGTAAAAATCTTACCAAATTATATTCAAAACGCTCTTTACATGAGATATCTCATCCACAGACTCAATCACGCATATACATACACAAACATCACCTCAAAAACATTCGATTCGAATTCAAGAATGCTTGAAACATGTTCTTCCATCAAAAACTCGAATTCGAATTTTCGACACTATCGCAATACTTTCCCCATACATTATACTATGTATATTGAGAAAGTAAAAATAGTTTATTTTTATTCAAGGATGATCAAACGTATATAAATGTATTTAATCAGACAGTCAGACTTTTGACCTTGTTATACAATGCATGTATACATTGTTAGAAATTTGAATGGGAGATTTATGCAGCTGTGCGTTTAACAACATAGTAGAGGGAAAATGAAAGAAAAATGTTCCCACAAATAGTCTGATAATGAAAGTTACAACTTATTTCAATTGGTTATGCAATTAGCACTACACTCCAATATGGAACTTCACTTATATGGAACTTCAATATGGTTTCGTTACTATTGAGGGCGAGTATGATTTAGTTTCTAATATGTATTATCAATTACTTACTGATCTATAAAATCACCGGGTAAAAAAAAACTTCAAATTTTATTACATTGGATATACAGTAGAACAACGCTAGTAAGTCATTCTTTATTTCGTCGTACCAGCTAATCCATCACTCCTTGCTGAACGCGAGAATTTAAATTGCGCTGCTCAAATTAAATTTGCGAATTTAAGTTTATGCATCGCCTATGCTTTTTAAAAAAAAAAAAAAGAAATAATCAATTTCCATTGTACAGTAAGTTTCAGTTGTTTTTTATATTCATATCGAAGCTTGGGAAATTTAGTAATCGTATTAGTACAAAATGATATAAAATACGTTTGTGGTATAACATTTGTGTTATCATTTTTGTTTAACTACTTAATAGTTCATGTAATAATAATGATTTTATCAAAAAATTCTTTTAATAATTTGTATGTATTGATAATTAGATTTATGTAAATATTGTGCATATAAGCAATTGAAAGTCTTCCATATGTTCGTTAATCAATCTGTTTTATCCATCCATCATCTCCTCACTCCTGACCCCTGGTGAATTAGCCGGGCTCTATTGTAGTAATGAATGATATTTATCTTATAGAGAGCGCTACCAAACTATAAGTTAATTGTTCGAATTCAATGCTTTTGTTATGCTTTTTTTTTTCAGGCAAAAGTGAGTATTTTTTATGCTTAATTCCTATTTTTGCTTTTAACATGAATAGCGTCTAAGAGTGGTATAAAAAAAAAATTTTTTTTCGCTACTTATGAAAGGCATAATATAAAGATGCCCGCAAGCGCTTTGGCCGTGTAATTTTGTACGTCGTAAAGAAGGATATTTTAATAAAGAACTTTTAAACATATTTTTTAGTTGTCTTTGATTTTAAAAATTTAATTAGTTGACGTGCTTCCATACTATTTTGTTATATAGTTAATTTGGAGTTTTATCACATACCTTGTGACCACAAAATGGCTGCTAAGAAGCTTGTGTTTATCATCCCAACCCATCTTATGAAAAATTTATTTTAACGGAATTTTATATATTATCCTGTATAATGTATTTTAATTATTATTTTTTTTTCCAGATGATCAAAACATTTTATAACAAACTTTAGAACAATTACTGTATAGAAATAATTTGTGAAAATTCCGAGTATAAATTCTGAGATCCATTGTGCATCACGATTTACGCATCCACTGCATTTTAATTTTCAAGAACATTCTTCCAATTTTGATCCTTCATTATTTCATCGAATTTCCCGATGTTTCTAAAGATTAATTTTGGAGATGCATCAACGTATTTCAGATTGGCATCCGAAGTAATGTAAACAGCTCAGATATGTAAAACTTCGCAATCAAAAGAATGTTAAATGTTGTTGCAACTCACCAGAAAAGTTTATATACTACTACTTTCGGCAGTGAAAACATTTCAATCTTGATGTTTACCACAGTCTTATCAGATAATACGTCCGAATTTATTTTCCCTTATCAAAATATGAGATACAGGTCTTGAGTTTCATAACATTGATGCAAATCATATTCTTATGAGTGTATTCTCGGCCGATCCAAATTTGGAGAAAAAAAAAAAGTCTTTCATAAAGATGAAATTTAGATCTGCTAATGAACTAATATATTCATTATGTCTGAAACTTTAAAATATGTTATGAAAAAGTCACAGAGATAGAAAACTTTCTAATATTTTATATTAAAAAATATCTGAGAGAAATTTAAACTTAGTAGAAATTCAAATACTTGTCGAAAACAACAATTTTATAAGGGCCCTATCACAAAATTCCCGATGCAATAAATGTTTTCTCTAATTTTCTTGTGTACGATATTAATGCTTTTGTAATCTAAGAAGGCTCAAAAAGAATAATTGGTATTAAACGAGAAGACAATTATGTTTGAGAAATAAAGTTGCAACTATACAGATCAAGATAAAGACAAATTATTAAAGAATAAAGACAAAGCAAAATTATTTGACAAGTTCAAGTCAAATCCATTTCAAGGAACACAAGATTACTGTTGATAAATATTTCAGTAAATTATGTAAGTCTTGGTATACAATTTTATTTACTGTGAAACAGAACTAATATGTGAAATTAAGTAATCGGGTGTAGGTTTTACACTGTTGATTTCATTACCACCCGATGCATGAATTACTTTTGATTTAATAATGAACTATTTTATATCAAACGCAATTTATGGTTCGTATGATACTATTTGAACTGTTTCATATATACTCTTAAATTCAATTACCTAGTTCTTTAGTTGCATGTTATTATATATTTAGATACAGTATCAACTTCATGGTTTACTTTGATGTTCAAATTTTTCACATCCAGAAATATCAAAATCGAATCTAAGGATATTTTGCCAAACTATGACTTGCAAGTAAGAACTTTTTTCATTACAAAAATGTAATGATGTAAACATAAGTAATAAAAATACAACGAAACCAAATTTAAATGAAGACGTTACAAAACCTTCACTCGATAAAATTCAGAAATGTGGCAGTGGAATCGGATCTTTAGAACATCATGAAGCTGAAACAGAGAGTGGTGATTGTAAGTGCAATAGCAAGCTCCTTCTTGCTGTCGATAACGTGCTTTCTGTACTATCATGCCCAGTCTTACCACAACAACGTTACTTCCTCACCTGTGATCTTTATCTCGAAACTGCAAATTAAGCTGCCCCAGGTGGACCGGTTGCTGCCTTTGGGGCTCAAACTGGGCAAAAAGTTGGAGATAGCCCCGAACTCCAGCGTGTATGACAGCAACATGGCAGCGGAAATAACACTAAACGAGACGGACTACGAGTATATGCTCAAAAGAAAAGAACCTCTCATCAGGTGAGTCACAAAAAATTTGAAAATACATTGCTATTTACTTTTTAAACATTTTAAAAATATTTACAGAATCCACCTATAAGGGGTTGTTTCCAAAGTTAGAATCATGCTCACATTGCAGATAACAGCATTAATGAGCCAGTTTGCGCTTACTGTGTGCTCGCCAGTATGAAACAGCCGATACCTGCCCATCACCGGCTACGTAAATAATGCAGTTACAGATAATACCATTCAACTTCCGAAACGCCTGCTTGGAACAAAAATTATTCCCGCGCTCCGTATTTTCCATGCGCAACCATTCCAATTGTACAACTCACTTTAACAACGACTATGTAAATTCATCGCTGCTCTTCACAGTAACGGACTAGACCCCCAGTTATGAAATCGTAAACAACAACAACGAAGAACTTTTTTCACAGGGCACCCGTTCAAATAAAAAATTTCAACTTTTATAGACTCACTTAAAAATTCATAAAAAATTCAGAAATAGCGTAATTAAAACAATTATTAGAATGCAAACATATCACTCCAAATTCATGCCAAAAATTAAAATAATGTGACTCTTCATTTCTTAGATGCATGAAAATAAAGATTAATACGCCTACATTACACACATTTTGATGCATTTAAAAAGTAAGAAGAAATTGTCGTACGAATTCTGTTTAAAGCTCGTTGGAAAGAGCGGTTTCCCGATGATATTAAGATTGAAACTCCGTGGTAATATTTTCGATCGCTAAGCATGCGATTTATCTGAAAATACCTCAAAAGGACACTTCAACATAAAGTAACTAAAAAAACTAATTCGAAAAAAAATTAAGGCCCCGCGATGTCTCGGGACTTACCCTTAATTCGCACTGTACCGAATTTCGAAGCTGCGGGTCTTTTAGATTTTCCCACTACGCAACCGACAGGCGAGCAAACAGACAGATAGATATCTTCTTTTACTATGTAAGATTGAGAAAATTTTTAACACTTTACAACATAGTTGAAAAGTGATTATGACTTTGTTCATTATGTCTGTCTTCTTGGACCCAGACCGTCCAACCTACCAGAAAGGTATAAGGTATCTGTTTGGACGGCCGGGAAGTGCCACCCAATTTAGACCGGAACCCAGTGGGGGAGGCATCCACAGGGATTGTACCCTCCTTCCCCTACCACAAACCTCTCGGAAGGACTTACGGACCCACATGTTTAGCGTGATCGTACTCCGCTTGAACACGGCGACAGTTTTGGCAGTGGCGGGAATCGAACCCGGGCCGACCAAGTGCTCCCGCGCGCTAACCACTGGGCTGTCGCTCCCCTCATTCTGTCTGTCTATCCGTTCGCACGATAACTGCCCTAAAAATGACTTTATCAAGATGATATTTTAGTATGTTGTTGAGACGGTCTGTGAGACATATGAGAATACAAATGAATAATATCCCCCAATTAGTTTTGGATTGAACCCGGTTTGAAAATGTGAAATACACTGAACTCTGTGAGACCTAATTTTTCAAACATTTTTTAAGCAAATTTAAAATTTCTAAATTGCTTCGAAGGTTTTAGGCTGAGTTTAAGAAAGTTTTAGTTAGTTCATCGCTGAATGCATCGCATTCTGCATTTCAGTTGGAAAGTGCTTCAAAATCAATGCTTTATACTTAATCGATCTTATTAAAGTTACGCCCCTGACTGTTCCAGGAACTTGAATACGTCCTCGGCCCTTCGTTTTGCAGCCCCTCAAACTGGGAGCCCTCGCATCTGGAGAGTCAACGAAGAGTGTTCCGAAGAATCTATGCGAAAAGATGCGGATCAGAAACGGGAAAAATTTCCAGATTTGCTCCAGATCTTTGCAGACGAAGAAAAACACACGCCGGGGCTGGAAAACCGTAAAAAGATACGCATCACCCTCCAAGAGATCCACGGCATCGTAAATGTGTAAGTAAATGGGGCTCTGTTTTGGGGGCGAAATATTTTGTACATTGCTGTGTATACGTCACAATCACCAGACGTATTGTAGTACGTCTTTCAATATAATGGCTGAAAGTATGACCACACATTTGAACTTTGTGTTATTTCTATATAGTTTTCACGTCACTTTAAATCTAGCACGTGATATCCAGGGCCGTAACCAGGCAGGGGGTAGAGGGAGCTAATCGCCCCCTCCCCAAATGGTATACCCAACCCTCCTGAAAAAATATTAAATTTTTAGCAGTGATATGAAATTTTATATAAAATGTCATTCAAATTTCACATAAAAATTTCTTTGAGATTTTTTTATAAATTACTTCGTTTTAAAGGTTTTTTAATTTAACTGAATCTGTGATTATGCTAATAGATCAATTTATTTACATATTTAATTTAAAAATATTTAAAAATTATAATAATAGTATTTAGGATACTTTTGTATTATTGTGGACTTCACTGTTATACATTAGAGTCAAAATCAACTGATAGTAGCTAAGAGTTAATATTAAGCATTAATTTGTATTCACGTGCAAAATTTTTCTACAAATTAACAGCTTTATTACTAGCTAATGCTTACATTAAAATCAATTGTAATTATTATATATTAATATTGATGTATAGTAGCTATATGGACATTAATAATCAGCTTTTAGTTTGCACATATAAATATGTAATTATTTGTTAATAATTCATATGAATTGAAATATATAATAACTTTTATAGTTTATAAATGCTAATGATTTTTTTTTTTTTGGGAACCACCCTCCTTTAAGACTGTTGAGTCCCCTTGAATTTCCCACCAGCCCCTCTTCAATTTCGTCTCTAGCTACGGCCCTGGTGATATCTATATATAAAGACCAAAGCATTCACACTAAAATCTACTGAACCACAAGTCGCGGATCAAATTTGAGCACATTCCCTGTAAACAGAAACAAAAACTCTATGGAAGAATAACACCAGATTCCAAGAAAAAAAAATCGACGCTGATGAAAAGTGAATTTATAACTCGTGTAAAAAAACCGACCTTAATATGTGGTTGAAGAGCATTTATAGATTTTGAACTCTATTTCCAGAAATATAGGTCATGCTGCTGTGAAAATTTAATTTCGCGAAATACTGGCAAAAAGTACTTTTTCGAAACGGTTACCGCCAGATGACACTCGCTCACATGTGCCGCCAATAAGCGTGTAAGGCAGCATAGAGTGGGTATATATATATATATATATATATATATATATATAACGGTACGCTCAAATGAATTTCGCTATAAGATACATTGTAACGGATTTAAAAGTTTTATTTTTCCATTTCTTTTTTATTACTTTTGGTGAACAAACGCTAGCACGAATCGTGATTATATCCATTAATCTCTTCTATATTAAATCGTGCAATAAATATGTTACATAACTTTAATTAATTTATTATTAAAAGACGTTGTCACGGATTCTAAAGTTTATTATTTTTTTATTTTTATAAACAAAAGCACGATAATCCTGAGCAATTAAATTGAAATTAAGAAGTCCCCAGTTTGCCGCTTTCTAAAAACAAAACCTCGATTCTATTGTAATCAATTATACGGGACATATACCATGAATAAACCGGTTTTTGAAATTACTTATAGGGCATAATGCTCGCGAATTTCACTAGTATTAATAAATAGAAAGCAGGGTCCTCTATAAAAATTGTGGGTTCCCTTGCAAACATTTATCACGGGGCCCCCCTTTATATTTGATTTTCGTGTTGTGAAATTTTCATGTCTTCTTCAGTTACAAAACAAAAATATTAGGGGTTCGGCCCCTCTCTGTTGCCCGGGACCCCTACTCGAGTGATGCCCCCTATGGCCGGTCTGTAGAAATATACTTCAAATTCAAATTATGAGAACCTACTTTTTGTCATATCTATTGGATATCAATATGTCTGACGATTGTTACGTAAATTCAAGAGCATCTATTCACTAGTGTAGTGACGTACGTCAGTCATGACGTCACATGAAAACTATTTATTTTGATAAATTATAAATTATTTTGATGCGAAACATTTTTTGTTCGCACCCTGGAAATTTTGACAAGGATTAAGCTCATTCAACGACGGGAGTTATGTAAGTGATTACACTAATTTTGCAGTTCGTGTACTCTTAAAAAGTATTTGTGCAAGACTTAGACAAAGCCAAAAAGAGTCTCAGGGCAAATACATACCAATATTCAGCATTCCTGTATTGAAGACCTTAATTTTGTGTAACAAGGCCTCCTCTCCCGCTCCCTACACTCACAAACCTACTTGTTCGATGCTTATGCAAAACAATAACTGAAGTGAGAGTGAATGTTGTTTGTAGCCTCTCACTTCAAACATTGTTTTGGGATTTTTTAATTTATTTTATTTTATTCTAATGCTATCTACCGCTATCTACAGGACAAAGCTATCCACCTTGGATCTGTTTCATATAAGAGTGAGTGATCTAGATCTATACGATGAAGAAGACCCCAATGTGGAAGAGCTGCTCAAGAAAATGGCAACTCTGCCCATAGTGCACGTTGGTAAGTATTATGCAGTGATGCTTGATTTCTTGAAAGTGCAAATTTCGTGAATCATTTCCTCATACTATTATGTATACCTTATAAAGAAAGTATTGTTTTTCCGAGAATTCTAGATTTTGACTGAAATGGGAGTTTGAGAAGAATTCGTGAACACATTTAGAATATTTTCAGAAAGGAGGGTAGGTGTATATGTGTGGATACAATAATTGTAAATATTAAATGTTCTTATCTCTACGAAATTTTATGTGTTTATACATTACGTAAAAAATTAGATCTAAATCCAGATTTTTATTTTATTGTGCTATTGTTTGAGAGAATGTACCGGTTTCACCTCGAAATTTTGACAGATAAGTATGTTAAAAAACCACCCCTAACCCCATTTCAAACATTTTTGGAAAAATGTCTTCTTTACGTTCTGTCTCTCACCCTCTACAGTGGAGTTATGTCTTGTGAGATGGTGTTGCAGACTAGCAAGAAAGAAGCAGCAAAATCCTTCACCATCTGTGAACTGCGATTTCACGATTATTGCAGATAGTCAGCACAGGAGAGGTGATAAGATGATCAGTGAGAGCAAAATTCCTTAAAGCAAAGATATTAGAATTTTTCTGGTAAATTTTTTTCGAAATCAGTAACCATCGCCTCAATGACAAAGAAACTGGTGGTGAGAATGATCATAAAAGCACTTTCTTGCTATTTCACAAAATCCTGTTATAAGAAAAAGCCCTTCACTGTAATCGTGAGCATTTAGAATTTTGTAAACGGTGTGAGCTTAATGTTTTGCATCGACATTAGGTTGGAAGGAAATTACTCCATCAAAAAAATTCTAAAATTCTTACTTTAAGGAGTTTTGTGCTCACTAGTGCCCTGAGTTCATAAACAACATTATCCCCGAAACCACTGTCTACATGCATATCCATTTTGGGCACGGGTATGTACTGACATATCCATTTTAGTGTTTTCTTTTTTGGTATATCCAAACGATATCAAATTGTTTTATTCTTCAGATCTGTAAATTCAGGTCTAAACATTTGGCTGGATATCGCCAACGTGACAACTATTTAAATGTTGCAAATTGACGAAAATGTCGCCAAATCGATAAAAATGTCGCCAAATTCATAAAAAATGACACTAAATCAGTGAAATTATTTATGTTTTGTTAGGAGATAGTACTGCAATGATTTTATATAAGTGAATTCTTATGCGTTATGGAGTTGGCGGAACAAAATGTTATGCTGGGGGAAATAAAATGTTCCAAACAAAGATAAAAAAAAAATATTCTGTTCCCCACACATAACTTTTCCTGTTAACAAATTTTGATAATGTAGAAAAACTAAGTTCCTCTAGACTTCCCCCTAACATTGCGTTAGTTATGGGGTCTAGGGGTTATAAAGAATTTGTTTTGCTAGAGGCGTCTTAAAGTAATTAATAATATTGGTCGGAAAAGGTGCGTCAGTCCGGTAATTTTGGAAATACAAGAACTGCAGGCACGGGTAGATGATAGGGAATTCTTCATTTAACTATAACTGAACCCTATACTCGCAGAAACTGACAAAAGAGAAGTTCTTCCCAATACTGAGATTGCGTTCTCATTGCAGGCAACAGTATTCATCGACCGGTTTCGAGCTTTATATAAGCACTTCAAAATGGGATACCCGAAACCTGCCGTGACAGCAAAAACACTCGCTATATACCACAATTCCCAATCTTCCTCCCGTTTTCACGATGAAGTTTCAAGTTCTGAAATATAATAAATTATTGTAGTACTGTGATAATTTAAAAAACATGTATCGCATGTATCGCATTTTAGAGATGTTTAAATAAAATTGCATTTCAATTGGAAAGTGTTTCATAATCAATGCTTTATGCATAATTGATCTTTCTTGTCTTTTATAGAGGAAAAAGAAGGAGGAACTCAACTAAAATTAATCCTGACATTCCCAGATGGATCCCAAGCTTTATTCAAGCCCATGAGGTGAGAACCCATATTTGTGTATGACTCAATTGCATTTTAATCTATTTTTCGCCAAGCGAAAATCGTCTAGCGGAATCGAAAAATATTCATTTATTATTGTTCCATGTGCCTGATATCCCTCTATCCTTGAATTAAAAAAAATCAAAACTTAGACCATATTTTGCACGTTTATTACATGTAAAATGTGTTCTATCCCTTTAACATTCCTAGAAAATAGTCTTACTCCAAAAAAACAGGTGCAACATATCAAAAAAGCAAGTTCACTTTTTGGACAAAGAGTCATGTTCCTAGTATTCCTGAACTCGAAGTGAGCGTTTCTGAAGTGATAGGTGTGTGTGTGGAGGGGAGGGGAGGGGAGGGGGATCGCAATATCTCACGAACAAATGGAACATTTTGAAAAAATGTTAACGTTTGAAAGACCCATCCACCCCCCAAATTTTTTGATGCATTTTTGAAAAAAAAATCATAAAAATTCCTTACATTAAATAATGTTAAATTAACAATCATTTTATACTTAATTTTTCATTAAAAAACAAATGACACAAACTTGGAACGCAATCTTAAATTGTTCTCGAGATACTATACATGGTTTCAGACAAATTTATTTTAAGCAGTTACATAAAATTAAAAATTATTTAGTATCATCCAATAGGTTCACTTTCCATATGCAACATTAAAGCAAATAACCCTGTTAACATTCTTGTGGATCTAGTTTATATGCGTATATAAGAAAAGTTTTCCTCTTCGCCTGTCTGTAATTGTGTGGCGCTTGGCGATAAATTGACGACTCATAACTCATTGCCTTAGCTACTAATTTGGCGAAACAACGGTGATATTTTGCGAAAATGTCACCAAATTGCCAAAAATGACGCTACATTAACGAAATAACGTCAAATGCATGAAATAATTATTAAAATATTTGCATTGCGTAACTGATACTAGCAATATTTTTAACTGTCAAATTAAATTTGCGCATATTATAAGTTAATTTTGTACTTCGATATAGTTTTGCATGTATATATATTTATTTCATACATATATACATATACAGGGTGTTTCCGTTCCCGTTCAAGGACTTATCCCGTCGGTGGCTGCTCTCAAACCCATACTTCCAATTAGAAATGTCACTAGAAAAGATAATGACATTATGCCTCAGCATTTTGCTGCAAAGACAGAAAAAAAAATCTGATGTGGGCAACACATGACTTTCCTTATATAATGTAATGAATTTACTACTTTTACAGTAAAAAAATAGGTTTTTCGTATAGTAGATACTTATATTCTTTCCAAGATATTGAATTTTCGACAATTAGCCGTCATTTTAATTGATTTAGCGTCATTTTTATACATTTGACGAGATTTTCGTTAATTTGGCAACATATCAAAAAGTCGCCAAGTTGGCGACATTCCGCCAAATTCGTCGCCAAAATCTCGCCAAGAGTTATGGAAGAAGAAATAAGTTATTCTTACAGCAGATAAATGACTATTGGCGTTCAAATAAAAAAGTATTACTCAAAGTATCTTTTTTCATGAATGGAACGAGCTAGATCTACGGGAATTATGTCACCCAATTTATCTCATGGTATTGCATATGAAAAGTGAACATGTTTCTCAATAGGAAATATATTTTTTTATTTTATATGACTTTTTGATAATTTTTTTGAAAAATGTGCAATATCTCGAGAACGGTTCATGTTAGCGTTCTAAAATTTATGTCAATCGTTTTCTAATGAGAAATTACACAAGAAATGTCTATTTGCGTACATTTATTAGCGGTTTTGGTTTTTTGACGATTTTTTCAAATTTTCACTCGAAAATTTAGGGTGGTTCTGAACATTCGATTGCGTATAAAAACAATAGACTTCCAGTGTTTACGAATTGTGATTTTTGTACCAAATTTCGTTCGAATCGGTCCATTCGTTCGTCAGTTATCGTCTCCACAGACTCACACACACACACACACACACACACAGACATCACTTCAAAAATGTTTGATTCGTGGTCAGGGATGCTTGAAACGTGCTCTCCCGTCGAAAACTCGAATTCGAATTTTCGACCCCGTCACAATACTTTCCTTATACATTATGTATATAAGGAAAGTAAAAATGGGGAATAATTATACGGCCCCCTATCGAAAAATGTTTAATTTGAAAAAGGTACTTTACAATAAAACCGACCATACCTTTCCAACTTAAGATATTCGGGATGATAATTTTCAAAATTTTGGACATTTCCGAATGGTAGGAAGGTCGTTTTTTCGCCGAGCAGTTTCAACCAGTTAGAGATCGACTGTAAATTACAGTATTTACATCGACGCATCATGATTTTCAACGATTATGAATTTCCCGACATTTTTGAACATGGATTATAGACTAGATCTTATACAATTTTCCGGTTGACCGACAGTTAACGTCCGGTTAACGGACTGTAAAATGTATACCCGACTAACCGAAAAGGTTAAAGAAAATATTAAAAGATTTCACATTATATCCTTTTTCGGTTAACCCGGTATAAATTTTAACACCCGGTTAACCGAATTTATGTTCGTTAACTGGATAAAAACTAATCGCCATATACGCAGAAATGTCGGGTCTTTCAAAGGAATTCATAATGATACGAAATCAAAGTGTGTCGATACAAATATTGAAGTTTATAATTCTTAATTGACAGAAATTGCTCGGTGAAAAAACGGCCTTTCCGCAAATAGGAAAAGTTCGAAATTTCCAAAATTATCATCCTAATATCTCAGCGAGTTTTTAAGTTAGAAAGGTGGGGTCAGTTTTATTATACGAATGAGTTCAATGCGCAACTTTTTCTAACTTAACCTTCTTCAGCAGGGAGGACCTTATAAAAATAATATTTCGTATTTTTTCACTATTATAACACCCACTACATAATACTTTCTGGTGATTTTTACTTTCCCATACTGTATAATATAGTATAAAGAAAGCATTGTTTTCACGAAAATTTTCGAATTCGAGATTCTGATGCTAATAAATGTTTTAAGACCTCTTGAGCACGTTTCGACTATTTTCAGAGGGATGTCCTTTTGTATATCTGTGTGTCTGTGGTCGATTTCTTGTGTGTACGATAACGGTCTTGTGTGGTCGATTTCTTGTGTGTAACGATTACATGTTAATGGCTTTTCACGAAGCTTTATATCCGGCTTTGTTATCGAAAAATCTAAAACTAGATAGAATTTTTTCAAATTAAAGCAAAAACTTCGAAATTTTATACATTTTACTTTCCCTGCAGTACATGGTAATGTATAGGGAAAGTATTGGAATCATGCCAAAAATCGCAACTCGAGTTTTCGACGGATCTACGCGTTTCGAGACCTCTAGGATACGAAAAAACCATTCTTAGCGTGACGTCTGTGTGTCTGTGCAGATATTGTATCCACTCTAACTAAAAAACTAATTGACCGAATTTCATAAAATTTGGTAGGTAAATCACTTGTGGGCGAATCTAGTGCTGATTAGTTTTAGGTATAATTCGGGATAAAAGAACCCGCCTTTTTTTTTTGCGAAATGGCCCTCAAAAGCCAGTATCCACTCAGTTCATTAGTTGAAAAACTAATGGACTGAATTTCACAAAATTCTATATATATGTCGCTTATGGATCACCCTGGTGCTGATTAGATTTTAGTACGATTCGGAAAAAAATAACCTGCCTTTTTTTGCAAAATGACCCGCAAAAATCGTCAAAATCTAAAATAAAAAACTACGTATGTTCAAATATATCCATTAAATGCTCGTTTCATAAGTAATGTTTAGTGAAGAAGAGTATAAGACCAACCCCATTACATTAGGACTAGCCGTTCTCGAGATATTTTAGTTTCTTCGTATTTTCTCAACGCCACCTTTGAAAATAAGTCCAGTTACCGAATGAGAACGAAAATTGAATTAAAAGTGAATTCAATTTAATTAAAATAAAACGTGGATATAAGTTTGCAGGAAAAGTCATGTGCTGCCCACATCAGATTTTTTAACATGGCAGCATAGGACAAAATTGGACATAATCATGCATAAAAGGGTTTAATTATGGATCAACCATCACGAGACTTAATAGTTTCAAGTATTGTTGTGAAAACTAACGCGATACAATTTTTTTATTGTCCATGACATCCTTACCCCCTCCCCCCCCGGGCGCAATTTCCCTCCCGCCAGTGGGTACATTGTCAAATATGGTATCAAACGAAAGATTTGTCAAACCCTTAAAGTGAAGGGTAAACACGCTATAATTGTAATCATTTGAACCCACAATACCGATTTTTAAAGAAAAATTTTTGAATAGAAAAAGTTACTAAAAAATGGATTCTGGTATGGGAAAGTCGAGTTGAGCCAAGTAATTTCTAATTGGAAATATGGATCAAAGCGTCGCCACCGACTACATAAATTCCTGAACGTGAATTATAAAACATACTATATATATGATACAGCCATCCAGAAAAAAAAAATTGTAATGTACCATTCCATGTTAAAAAATCTGATGTTGGCAGCACATGACTTTCCTGCAGACTTATATTAACGTTCTCTTTATTTTAATTAAATTTGTTTCACTTTTAATTCAATTTTCATTCTCATTCGGTAACCCGACTTATTTTCAAAGGTGGCGTAGAGAAAATACGGAAAACTAAAATATCTCGAGAACGGCTAGCCCTAGTGTAATGGAGTTGGTCTTATTATTTTCGTCGTTAAAAATTACGTATTAAACGAGCATTTAATGGATATATTTGAATATACCTAGTTCTTTAGTTTAGATTTTGACGATTTTTGCGAGCCATTTTGCAAAAAATGGCAGGTTATTTTTTTCCGAATCGTACCAAAATCTAATCAGCACCAGGGTAACCCACAAGTGACTCATCTACCGAATTTTGTGAAATTCGGTCCAGTAGTTTTTCAGTTAGAGTGGATACAAGCTTTTGCAGGCCATTTCGCAAAAAAATGCGGGTTATTTTATTCCAAATCGTACCCAAAACTAATCAGCACCAGACTCGCTCACATTCGCTCACATACCTACCAAATTTTGTGAAATTCGGTCCATTAGTTTTTTAGTTAGAGTGGATACAAAATCTGCACAGACAGACAGACACACAGACACACACACAGACGTCACGCTAAAAATGTTTTTTTCGTATTCTAGAGGTCTCAAAACGTGTAGATCCGTCGAAAACTCGAGTTGCGATTTTCGGCATGATTCCAATACTTTCCCTATACATTACCATGTATTGCAGGGAAAGTAAAAAAACAATGTGCCGTGTTTCTTGCCATTGCATTATGTAGGGAAAGTAATGTACTAACCACATCTGATTTTTTAAAAAAATATTAATTAATAGACTGTTAAAATAGGATCACCCTTTTTACCTCATGAACAACCAATCAGCAAGTGGATGTATTTTTTTCTTCCTCTATTTGCCAGCTAGGTTTGATCGAGATAGGGAAACGGAACCAAACCATTTTTATTTCGTGGATTTCGAACGCCACATCAGCGAGATTGCCGCATTTCACATCGACAGGTAAGTTTCATTGCTTCATCTCTTTCACATCTTGTATTTCAACCTCTTCATGTTCACTGTTTGTTTTCGTGATGTGAAAACAAACAGTGCGCGGACATATGTTTAGAAGAAACTAGCTGCGATGCCTGCCATCTAGGGATCGCTCTTTTTCACGTAGTATTGAGAAAGTATTGTTTTCGATTTTGAGGCCAGTATACGTTTTAAGACCTTCTGAACACGTTTTGACTATTTCTGAAGGGATGCCCGTCTGTCTGTCTGGGATCGATTTCTTGTGTACACAATAGCAACCACAGATATTAATGGATTTTCACGAAACTGTATATATTTGGCTTTATTAACAAAAATCTAGAACTAAATAGAATTTTTTTTAATTTTATTCGAAATTTTATATGTTTTAACATGTAACATAAGACAACGTTTGACATAATCATGCTTAAAAGGTGGTTATTTGTGGATTAATCGTTTCAATCATTGTAGTGAAAATAGCCGCGATACAATTTCTTTCTTCTTTGTGATGTCATTAGCCCAATTGGGGAGCAAGTTACCCCCACCCCGAGGGTACATTGTCAAGTATGATATCAATCGAAGCCCTTTAAAGTGAATGATAACACTCTATAATTCTAATTATTTGGATACACGATGCCGATTTTTTAATTTTTACTTTCCTTATACGAGGTATGGTCAAAAAGTTCGGAGACTGTGCTGATATCTCCAACCCTGACCTTCAAACGCCATTTCCGTTTTCGACGAACGCGAACGACTACAGTTCACTGACACGCATTGTCTGGAAAAACACCCACTTCTTCCTTTTCACCATCTCGCGTCACATGTGCCTCTACGCCACGGTAAAATAGTTCCCCCTCTCCTCCTATTAGGGTTGGTGATATCAGCACAGTCTCCGAACGTGTCCTCTTTGCAGGCGATACCCCTTTACAGGCATTAGCGTCCCGCCTATGCCTGCAAAGGGGGATCGAACTGTTTGGTATAGGGTATGTCAAATACCTGTCTCTTTGAGGGGTTCTTCGTTTGGGATGGACGCTGTCCCACTCGTAAGCCAAAGGTTAACTTGTTTTAGAGTTTTCAAATGGAAAGAAAAGCTGTAACATTCAAAATATCCCGAGTGTTTCAAGCTCAATTATTTCCGAATGTTACATCTTGGCAGAGATATCATTGTCTGTTTAGTTTGTATACCGCCAAGAAAGTTAGTAAAATAATCTGATATTTTGACGTGAAGTCTGTTGCCGGGGTATCCGGCTGAAATTGGAGTGAGAACTAAAAATTCTAGTTATGAACAATTTGTGGGTAATTTGTACAGAGCCCCTTTGAAAACCCTGCAAGGATATATAATTGGATTTCGGATCAGATTCTTATTTTCTGAAATAGAGTGGTTATCATTTTGATATTTTAATATTTTGAACTATTTTGAAAAAGTGGTTCAAATTTCAGTATTCTAATATTTTGAACTATTTCGAAAATGTTCAAAGAGAAACAAAGATGTTATTCACACAAAACCATTTTAGCTCCATCGTTCTAAATGCTGCCGACTCCCCCCCCCCTTTCCCCCTAAACGGGCGTTGGTTGGCCCTAATACGAATGATTCGTATTAGAATAGCGAAGAATGTTTTTTGTTTTAAACGAGCGTTCTAGTAACTATCATCCATATAATCATAATATTATTGTGCTTATAACCGTAAAATTTTAAAAACACGCGTTAAAATTTATTATTTTGCTGTTATTATTATTTTTTTTTTATTTTCTCATATAGTATAAAAAAAAAGTCTTAACGAAAATTTTCGAATTCGAGATTTTGATTCCAATACATGCCTCCCGAATACGTTCAGACTATTTTTAGAGTATTTGACTATTTTTAGTTCGTCTGTCTGTCTCAGGTCGATTCCTACGATAGATGTACACGATATCTACCTCAAATATTAACGGGTTTTCACGAAACTTTACATTCGGCTTTGGTAGCGAAATATCTAGAACTCGATAGATTTTTTTTTTCTTTTTTTGACTTACGTATAAAAGGAATTATTTATGGCTCAATGATGACGAAACCTCAACGTTTCAATTACTGCTAGTGAAAAATAGCCGCGATGCAATTTTTGTCTAACGTCATTAGCCCTTTTCGGGGAACAAGTCCCCCCCCCTTCCCCCGAAAGGGTACATTGCTAAACTAGTTATCAATCCAAATATTTTTTTTCAAGCCCTTTAAAATGAAGAGTAACACGCATGGGCGCCCATAGAACTTGTTATCTCGTGAAACCCAGAACTCCGCCCCCCCCCCACCCCCCACCCCCCACATAAACACCTGATTTTTAAAAAACCATCAACTGGTATTTTAAACAGTTTTTGATGGTATCAAAAGACTTCAAATTTTAGCCATTTAGTTCCCTCTGTCTCCCTTCGGCCCTCACTAAATTCTAAAGGTGGCATTGCAATGCATTCATTAATGTTCAGTCATAATAGAAAGAACGCGAAATAAGATATCACTATAAAATATAAATAAAATATCACTATAAAATATATATAAAATATCACTATACATATACTTGACACATTTTATATTACTAATGTTTTTCTTATGTATTTGAATATGATAGTTGCATTGATTTTATTGTATAAACTTTTAATTCGGGGAAAATTTGAATTTTTGTTTTCTAAATTATTTCAATTAGTTAAACTTCCAAGATTTTTTAGATAAATTGGTAAATGTGCTTTTCAGAATTCTTGGATTTCGCCGCTGTCCGCCCGTAGTCGGTAGGAAACTCAACATCACTTCAGAGATCTACGCAGTCGCAGATGACGATTTGATCAAGACATTCTTCATTTCGCCAGGTGAGAAAATCTAATAATAATTAAAAAAGAAAATTTTCAAATCTAACTTGATTATTTATTGAACTGCGTGAGGAATTTTTACTTCCCCGTACTATTGTATAGAGAAAATTTTATTTTATTTTCGTTAAATTTTATTCCCTGGAGAAAATTTTATTCCCTGGTATTTCCGGCACTCCCTCCCCTCCTAGTTGTACCTAATTTTCCTTCTCTTTGCCGGGGCGCGGTCCCCAGAGTAGATCCGTAGATATCCTCAAAAATAGATGGAGTCTTCCTATCTTTTCCAATACTAGAAATTCGTCGGTAACATCTCACCTTTTGACCTCGTGGTTTTGACGAGAAAATGTCAAAAATCTTCTCTGATTGACTACTTTTTTTTTCTTATACTTTGCTCGTCAGCTCCTAATTACTTTATATCCGCCCCTTCTTTTTTGTACGCTAATGGGATTTGAGCGTTGACCACCTGTTCGGATCATTGGTGCCCATACCCTTTCTTAATTACTTCGCGGAAGTAAGGGGTCATCTGAAAAACAAAACCAACTGTTTAAACCCAACCCACCTATGAAAGATCTTTGGACCATTTTAAAGACTATATCAACCATCTATTATATAGGATATCTACTATAGTAGATCGGCCTTTGGAGCTACTGCTCCGGTTCCCCTCTACCCTATCATCTCTCGTCGTCTATGGCCTTTTGAACTCATTCCAATGATTTGTGAAAAAGTGTGTGTGTGTGTTGGCGACGCGCTTTGCCATCATTCTAACTTTTAACAACCGGGTTCCAATTTTTAAACGACTGTCCTGAGTTAAACATTTTAAAGAGCATAACCCATTTTAAAGAGCATCTTGAAGATTTCAGACAGCGTGATGATTGATCACTTTAAGCGTGTTTCACTGTGTGTAGAAAGAATAGTAGTTATTGAGTTCATGACTCACAGTAGCAATCTCTCATTCATTTTCAACGAGTTAATAAAAACTAAAATCTGTATTTGGCTAAATATTTTAGCCAATATCTAGTGGAACTTACAGGGATAGACCCTTGAAAATAGCAGTCTTTGATTTACAAATTTGAAGCGGGCCGGCCTGTATCAAAAAGCGTATAAAATAATTACCTAAACACATTAGTTTTAATTCACTTCATTATTAAAAGCGTATAAAATAATTACCTAAACACTTTAGTTTTAATTCACTTCATTATTAAAAGCGTATAAAATAATTACCTAGGCACTTTAATATTTACAAGCTATAAAATAGTTTTAACATATTTCAATTTAACAAGGTATAAAGTTAAGCATTACCTGATCAGCTACGTATTGACTCAAATCTATAGTATTAAAACGTCAAACGTGCCCGCGTATGTATATCTCGCCTATTATGAAGCACTTACTCAGCCTAGAAGCTCGCATTTATTAACCCTTCCAAAACGAGGTTAAAAGAGGGGATGGGGGGGGGGGGGGGTCCGTGCAAAACGTATCTCCTCCTGTAAAAAAGCGTTAGAACCCAGGTTTTTAGTTTGAACCGGAAACCGACAAATTTTAAAGACCCCTAGAAGCCGGAATGTTTATTTTATAAAGTCGTAGCTCCATTTTTTTTTTTTTTTTTTTTTTTTTTTTTTTTTTACAAATTTTTAAAAAACCTGAAAAACACCGTAAAATGGAAACCAAATCTTTCATTTGATTTTTTTTTTCTATACTGATAAAACCGCGTTATGAAAATATAAAAAAAAAAAAAAATACCAACAGTAAATTAACATGTTACCACTGTTCCCTCTATAATTTCCCGGCTGTAATCAGAGTGCCTAGCAAATTATTGAAAAATTCAGAAAACTTGCCAAAGACATCCCTGTCGACATCAGTTCAGGAACTTTCAAGAAGTCGCTAAATTTTTCACCACGGTCATGCGATCCGGCTTGCACCGCAGTAACAATGGGCTTAAAACTGTAAATTTGATTCTTCGATTAATCTTTTGCTTACGGGTGGGACAGCGTCAAGCGCAAACGAAGAACCTCTCAAAAAGACAGGTATTTGACATACCTATCTGAAACATCGCAGCAGGTGCAATGTTTCTCTCAGCAATTTCCATGGACGCCAATACCTGCAAAGGGAGATCGAACTGTTTGGGATAGGGTATGTCAAATACCTGTCTTTTTGAGAGATTCTTCTCTTGGGATTGATGCTGTCCCACCCGTAAACAAAAGATTAATGAGTATAAAGGCAGAGAAAAAGATATCAGGGATAATGAAATTTGGTAAATCAAATTTGATTTACTTAAAATGCGGGAACTGTACATGCAAATTAAATTATATCTATTCACTCCCAGTGCTTTTTCAGCGCAGAATATTTGCTTTCACGGCAGTTGTTCGTACTACTGCGATACCAGCCATGCCATCTGTGGCCGGCCGGACACGCTTGAGGGAAGCTTGGCGGCTTTCCTGCCTCCGGATAACCTGAGCGGTAGAAAGTCCTGGAAGAACCCTTGGCGACGTTCCTACCACAAACGGAGGAAGGCTGAATTTGAGAAAAATCCGAACTACTGCAACCTTGTGAAGGAGCGTCCACTTTTTAGAAACTCCAAGAGGCTAGCTGATTTAGTAGACGTCTCAATTCTGGACTTTCTTATTGGTAAGTAGGAAGTAACTGCAACTTTTCGACCTTTGATAACACATTAACACCCCCTGGGACATGGTTTAATTTTTATTGGTTAAAAGTCGACTTCAGTCTGGTTCTGGTCGTGTCACAACCAGTCAGTATTATATACTGACGTCAAATAAACGCGCTTCACCTTTTGTTTATGGGTGGGACAGTTTCCATCCCAAGCGAAGAACCTTTCAAAAAGACAGGTATTTGACATACTACCCTATCCCAAACAGTTCGATCCCCCTGCCTGCTGTTGGGCCCCCCCCCCCCCCCCACATACACACACAAGTACTTTTTTCTGATTCTCATTTGGGTTACTTTCATTAATTAATTTATTTCCTCTCCTCTGATCTCCTGCCCCTTTTAGATAGGAGATAAAAACAACAACAAATCTTATTGCTCAGGTGCTCCTTTAACGTCACTCCTCTTTGAGCTTTGAATATTCCACCGATTGGTACAACAACGGGTCCTCCTCAAACCGCGGCCCGCACGATAGTCTAATCCGGCCCGCTGCTCGATGTCTGACTGAAATTTTAAAAAAAAATGAAACCAAACGCATAAAACATTAAAATGCTGATTTCACATTACAATTCGGAAAGCGTTTACCTAGACTGTACAAAAAATCAATGAAAATGCGTGTATTTCGAAACCGGTTTTATTGTGAAACACAGACCAGACCCTTTGAGCTTCAAATCGAAGTAGTTAAACTTCAGTCAAATTATTTTTTTTTTTCGCGACCAGATCAGTCTGAAGCCGGCCAGAGAAGTTGTGTTGACTGAAAATACAGCTCGTTATATTTCTTTCCTTCACATTTCAGGTAATATGGACAGGCACCATTATGAAACATTTAAAATATTCGGAAACGACAGCTTCATCGTGCATTTAGATCATGGTCGGGGGTAAGTTGTTTTCCATCTCTCTCTCTCTCTCTCTTTTTCCCCCTTCTATTTATAACTTCTAATATTAAAACTGGCAGATTATCTTTTGTTTGCTATCTCGTAAAATACCTTCTGACGTTTAAAAGAAAACTAACCGAATACCCGTTGAAAATCAACGGTCTCGCAATAAGCAACCCCTGAATAATATACATTTTTTAATAATTCACGTTTCACATTTATTCGGCAAATCGAATATTTTGGTGTACAGAACCCCCTAAAGGAGAAAATATTGAGATACTTAATTTGCGCATTTCTTCTCTTCGATATATCTACCCGTACACCACATTAAAGTCTATCTCATTCCGAAGCATGCTGGTTTATCATTTCCTCTTTCGAACTTTTTTCTGTGGAGTACACCCATAAATGAACATTTTTGAAAAAATCTGTTCATCTTGGGTTTTTCATCAGATGATTGGCTCATATACAAAATATCAAGCCTCAATCACATTTGGAAGGAAGAGTGTCTCATTTATTCGGAAAATTAAACATATTACTATGCGGCACCCCTTAAAGTAGCAAATATTGGAAATCTGAAATTTCACACTTTCTTCCTTTCAAACTATCTACCCGTACACCAAATTTGAAGTCTCTATCCTATCGAGAAGCATGTTTTGTCTATCACTTCACCTTTCGAACGTTTTTCTGTGTAGCATCCCGTTAATGAACATTTTTGTCAAACTGTATTCATGTTTGGTTTTTTTGTCAAATGGTTAGCCCATATACTAAATTTCAAGCTTCTATCACATTGTAAAGGAGACGTTTTTCATTTGTTCGGCAAATCGAACATTTTAGTGATCGGCACCCCCTACAATAGCAAATGTTGGAAGAATGAAATCGCACACTTTCTTCCTTTCCAAGTTTTTACCCGTACACCAAATTTGAAGTCTCTATCTCATCGCGAAGCATGCTTTTTCTATCATTTCACCTTTTAAATATTTTTGAGTGGAGTACCCACACCCTTAAATATATATTTTTGAAAAACTTTATTCTTCTTGCGTTTTCTATCGGATGATTCGCCCATATACCAAATATCAAGCCTCTATCACGTTTTAAAAGGGACGTTTCTCCTTTCTTCCGAAAATCGAACATTTTGGTGTGCGACACCCCTAAAGTAGAGAGCCAACGTCCCTACCGTGCTGAAAACACCGGTTCTCGTTAGATCACCGAAGTCAAACAGCATTGGGCGAAGTTAGTACTTGGGTGGGTGACCACCTGAGAACACCGCGTGCTGTTGGCACATTTCGGGCGAGATAGCCCGGTGGTTTGCGCGTTGGATTTACACGCTGCCACAACTGCCGCCGTGTTTATGCTGAGTACGATCACGTTAAACATGTGGGTCCGTAAGTCCTTCCGAGAGGTTGGTGGTAGGGAAAGGAGGGTACGGTCCCTGTGGATGCCTCCCCCCACTGGGTTCCGGTCTAAATTGGATGGCACTTCCCGGCCGTCCAAACGGTTACCTTACACCTTTCTGGTAGGTCGGACGGTCTGGGTCTCAACAACAACAACAACCCCCTAAAGTAGAAAGTATTGGTAAACTGAAATTGTACGCTTTCTTGTTTCCAAACTATCTACCCGTACACCAAATTTGATATATCTATCTCATCCCGAAGCATGTTTTTTTATCAATTCACTTTTCGAACGTTTTTCTCTCGAGCACCCCTTAAACGAACATTTTTTAAAAACTGTATTCGTTTTGGGTGTTTTCGTCAAATTATTAGCCCATATACCAAATTTCAAACCTCTATCAAATTTTAAAGGAGCCGTTTCTCATGTGTTCGGTAAATCGAACATTTTGGTGTGCTGCACCCCCTTAAGTAGAAAATATTGGAAATCTGAAATTGCACACTTTCTTCCTGTCGAACGATTTACCCATACACCAAATTTATAGTCTCTATCGCAAAGCATGCTTTCCTAGCATTTCACTTTTCGAACGTTTTGGTGTGGAGCACCCCCCCCCCCCCCCTCTGAGAACGTTTTCGAAAAATTTGATTTTTCCAGGGATTTTATCGAACATCCGATTCGTGTACCAAATTACAAGTTTATCTATTCAGGAAGTGCCTAAAAAAAGCGTGACAGACGGACACTTGGCAATTAGTATATATAGATAAAAATATGAGGTCTAAGATTCCGCAAATGCTTTCTCGTGAATTCTTTCTCCACTTTGTATGAGTATGTATCATCAGTATGATTCTCCTAAACAGAAAATACTAGCAATAAGCTCTGCTTGTATTATCAATATGATTTTCTTAAAAAGAAAATACTTGCAATAAACTCCAAAAAATCACTCCTAAATCTTGAGGTTTTTCTTGCTCTTATGATAGATGACATTTTTTTTTTTTAGAAACAGCTAGAAGTACCCATATTATATCAATCAGGATTGACATCCCGCTAGTAAATTCCGTTACAAGCATTCTTCTATAGCATAATTTGAAAGTAATTTCATACTCTAAATTATATACTTATTTGAAAAGAAATTTTGCTTTATTGAGAGATTACAACCTACAAAAAAAATATGAATTGGTACAAGATAAATTTACCGATTACTATATTCAACTTTTTTGAAATGCGGTGGTTAAATTATCTAATTTTAAAATGAAAGTAATTTTTATTTATGTTGTTTATTGCTAAAATAGTAGTTTATTTAAATTATTAAATAGTTTAACCACGAATCTGGCTTTTATTTTTTTATAAGCCATCCTTTTGTTCTCCTTTTCATAACCGATATATAGAAAATATTCTATTCTTCGTGATAGATATTATACTGTAACTTTCAGTACTTCCTTGAAGAAAGCTGGCATAAGTCAACTACCCCTGTTTTCTTCAAGGAAGTATTGAAAATCATGTTCTCACAAGTAGCGGTTTTATTTATCCTACGTTTGTAACCGAACCGTAACTTCATCTTTCTTTTAATACATAATTATTACATGTTGCCTTTGTAGAAAATTAACTATTTTTAGTTATGTCATATTTCTATCAACAGAGCGATGTGCTTATAGTATTACAATTTGCCTATCATTCTATACTTTCAGATTCGGAAGACCCGGCCATGACGAAGTGTCCATCCTGGCTCCTCTTTACCAGTGCTGTTTCGTCAGCTTTTCGACATTTGGGCGTTTGCTTCAACTTCAACACGGTCCTGTCAGACTCTCATCGTTGGCTAGGTGTTCTCTGTCTAAAGACCCTTTAAACCCAGTTCTTCTTGAAAAGCACTTCAAAGCCCTAGACAGAAGACTGGAAATTGTTTTGCAGATCATTAAAGACTGTCTCAAGAATCACAAGAGCAAAGATGTTCTGTACAGAGAACTTTTAGACTAAAAATGCAAACGGTGTAGTGAAATTAAAGATGAAATATTTTGAAGTCATTATCTTAAAATGAAAAATAATTTCATGTTTTAGTTTGTGAGCTATGTTAGGCAGAGTATCATCTGACGCTTCCATTCACGACATATAAGCTTTTGCTTCAGCTTCAACATAATTCTGGTCAGACTCTCAAACTTGATGAGGATTACTGTTCGAAGATTCTTCTTGAAAAGCACCTCAAAGCCCTAGACAGAAGATCGGAAATCATTTTACAGATAATTAAAGACTGTCTCAAGAATCACAAGTGCAAAGATCAAGAATCACAAGTGCAGTGAACCTTTTAGACCTTTAACAATGCAAATAATGTGGTCATTTTCCGATGATACATCATGGTGGATCAGAGGAATTATTACCCTAACATTGAACAATATCTTCATATTTTTAATTGTAAATTATGACAGGTAAATTAACGTCTCCCATTCACGACCATCGAACGTCTGCTTCAGTTTCAGACCAGTGTTTAATGTGCGTCCAGGCCAGTGTTTAGTGTGTGTCTTGGCCAGTGTGTGTGTGAGGCCAGTGTTTAGTGTGTATTTTGGTCATGTGTGAGGCCAGTGTTTAGTGTGTGTCGCCGCCGATGTGTGTGTGAGACCAGTGTTTAGCGTGTGATGCCAGTGTTTAGTGTGTGTCTTGGTCATGTGTGAGGTCAGTGTTTAATGTGTGTTTTCGCCGGTGTGTGTGTGAGGCCAGTGTTTAGTGTGTGTCTTGGTCAGTGTGTGTCAGCCCAGTATCAGGCCAGTGTTTCTCAAGCTGGTACGCGAATGAGTTCGAAGGAGTACGTGGCTGATTATGTTATCTTTAGTTTGTTACTTTTAGTCTTATCTTTAGTTTGTACTGGAACAATTTCGAAAGAAGTCGATCGAAGGAATCATTTTCATCAAACAAAAGCTTTAGAATATGTTGGTACTGTTGCAGGAAAGATATGTTGTAAGATTTTATTCAAGTTAATCATGTGAGTGATCACTTTCTACATTGCATACTGATTTGTAGACTATGCATTGTAGAAAGGTGACTGAATAAAATGTTTTTGGATTTTCAATGCAATCCAAAAATCTTAATGGTACGAATCACTAGTATTTCTTGAATGGTGAGAATCAATAATAATTCCAAAATGATAAGAATCCATGATAATTTCAGAATGATACGAATACAATGCATATCTATTCTAGCTTCAATATATTTCTGCTACTCAAAATTTTTAAGTTGAAAAAGAACAAATGGAATTTTTAGATGAGGGAATAAATTTGAAATATTGAGGGTAAAATCTTTGTTGGGAAGATATCAATTTACTAGCTTTATACGTGTTCTTGCTAATTAGGTATGTTGCACAGCTGTAAGATGCTCCACAGCTGCTTATTGCAGATTGCAACTAACAATTTTGGATAATGTTTTTATATTTATTATTTTTTATTTTAGACTATTTTATTACATTTTTATATTAGTTAGTAAGACCATTAACAAAGTTTTTTGTATGTTTTTTCATGTGGAATTAGTAAGATTTTCTTGAAGAGAATTAAGATTTTCTTGAAGCTGCAAAATGTTCCACAGTTGCATGTTGCGGATTGCAACTAACAATTTTGCATAATACTTTTATATTTCTTTTTTATTTAAGATATTTTAATACATCTTTATATTAGTTAGTAAAACCATTGACAAAGTTTTTTTCTGCGTTTTCTCATTTGAAATTAGAAAGATTTTCAAAATGTTCAAAGTAAATATAATGTCGAACAGAATTAAAATGTTATAAGGGAACCATGCGTACAAAATTACAATAAGTTCTCATGCTTCCTTTTAACTTTCGATTGACGTGTTATAGAGCTGCAAAAGCAGTTTAGCATTAGTAAAGTGGCTATGTGCTATCAATTAAAAAAAAATTACAGCGCCTCTAGCGGCAAACTAAAAATTAGAATTTCTATCTCGAAAATGAACTAATAGGAATGAAAATACTCAATTGCAAAGTTATAGAACGTTCTCTATTTAGTATTGAAAGACATTTGGTTTGCACATGTGCACAGATGATATAAAAGAAGGTCAACAACAAGAAAGATCAATCATGCTTAAAGCATGATTATGAAACACTTTCCAACTTCAATGCAATTTTATTTAAACATCTCTAAAATGCAATACATTTCTCGGTAATATTTTAAAACTTATCACAATACTACATTAATTTATTATATTTGAAAACTTAAACCTTCATCGAAAAAAATGAACTTCATTCAAATGACGGCATTGAAATATAAATTGCCTGGTTTAAACATCTCTAAAATGCGATACATTCCTTGGTAATAATTTTAGAATCATCATAATACTACGATAATTTATTATACATTTGAAAATCGAAAACAACAGAAATTCATTCAAATGACGTCATAGAAAAAATAACACGCCTGGCTCTCACTATAAAAGCAGCATTTCATTCATAAATGATTTCCCATTCATGTCATCCATCACAATACTATAATAATTTATTTTATTTACAAATTAAGACCATGGAGCTACAAGTAATTAAACTCTATGCTTAAAACTTCATCGAAAAAAATCGTCCTTCTCTCTGTAGAATCAATGAATATTTCATTCATATCAGCTATACAGAATCCATGAGCTAAATAATTTTGTGTTAAAGAAATACAGCAATTCTAATACAACTCATTCTGCATATTTTGGTGTTTACATTTTACATAAGTGAAAAATAGGCTTCGTTGTAGAAATAATCAAATTTGGATGATCATTTAAACTCAAATATATTGTAATTGCGTTGTTTCAGTATGTAGATGCACAGGATTTAAGCAAAAATAAAGTGGTTTTAGGACGGATACAGCACTCAATATGAATTAAAAACAACTTTAAAAATCACGATTTTGAGACAAGATGGATGCCATATTTAATTTTGAAATGGGTCATGTGATCTTTTCATATCATGGTCACGTGATCGCTTCATATAAGAGGTGTAATTATTATTTTAATTTTTATTTAAAAAACTACTGAATATATTTCGCTGAGTTTTTTTTTATATATTTTATGAAACAATTTGAATATCACCTAAACTTTGCGAAGCAATTTGTGAATTTTAAATTCGCTTAAAAAATGTTTGAAAAATTAGGTCCCATAGGGTTCAATGTATTTTTCAACCCGGGTTCAATCCAAAACTAATTGGATGATATTATTCATTTATATTCCCATAGGTCCTACAGACCGTCTGAACAACATACTAAAATTTCATTTTGCTTAAGTCATTTTTACGGCAGTTATCGTGCTAACGAACAGACAGACAGAATGAATGAACAAAGTCATAAACACTTTTCAACTTTGTTGTAAAGTATTAAAAAGGGGTGATTATTGAACTGCATCATTTGTCTGCCATTTTTATAACACATTAGCAGCATTCCCGTTCTTCGTACGGAGTATATAATATAAAGAAACTTATAATTCGCAATCATGTGCAAATTCTGTTAAAATATTAAATTTATTGCTCCTAAAGAGAAGTTTAAGCATATCTGTTCTCACTATGCAAAATTATCATCGCGGACAGATCTGAAGAATAAAAACATCCTGGTCCCTTTTGTAAGCAAATTTACAAAAAAAGGAATTGAATCAATATATGCAGCCCCGTACTACTTATATTGTCGCAGATTAGAAAATATGCCAATGTGTTAGTAGAAGATTACCCGTATTACAATATGAGTCTCAAAAATCTTTGCCAAAATAAAAGAGATGACGTAATAAATTGAAAATATCAATAATCCCCGTACTCTTTAAACCAGAAGGTCGAAATTGATTACAATATATGCCAATATATATCAAAACATATGCCAATATACCTGTACTACTTATATTCTCGTAGATTAGAAGATATACCCGTGTATTTGTAGAAGATTACTCGTACAACGTACAATATATGAATTTAAGCAATTTTTGTCATAATAAGACAATTGCATAATAACTGGAAAATATCAATAATCCCTGAATCAATAATCCCCGAAAATATCAATAATAACGTTTAAACCTGAAGATCGTAATTGATATTATCCAGTCAAATATGCTATAAGAAAAATCAGATCGTTCTTTTCTAAAATATATTTTTATATCCATTTATTTATTATTCAAATCGGAAAAATAATAATTAAAATTAACAGACAGATTTAATTTAATTGCGTTTCTGAGCAACATGATATAAGATAGAATCTTCCTCATAAACTGCGAAATTAAGTAACCATTTTGATTTCTTTATACTTTTCATTGTTCAGTAAAAGCTTGTGAAAAATAAACCATGGAAATAGATTTCCCATTTAAATCATGTTTCAAACAATTCGTGTTTTTAGAAAGTAACTAATTAGCACAAAAAATCTCCCATCAAACTTAGAGATAAAGTTTTAATTCACTTTCAAACGATTTTCAAGCTTATCGTTTGGATAAACCACGGAGTTAGAGAGTAGAACTCCTAGGGAAAAGTTTCGTTTTGCATTAATATCTCGACAACCCCTGGTCTTAGATACTCGAAACTTTGGCTACATTTATGGGGGGGGGGGGGGGGGGAGCTATTTCAAGGCTATGTACAAAATTTTATCAAATTCGGTTCAGCTATTCTCCCGTGATAAGACAAACGAAAATTTCGTTTTTTACTAATATCTCGAGAACCACTGATCGTAGGAACTCCAAACATGGACTAAATTTTAAGTGGGACTATTTCCAGGCTACCCACAAAATTTTCATGAAAATCAATGAAGCAGTTCTACCGTGATGATGCGATAGATAAACACACAGACAGATAGATGTATTTTCAATTTTATTTATACAGATTTATTGTTTACTGTGAAAGGTTAATTCGGGATAAATTAAAATTAGCTTTTTACTCAGATTATATTTTGTTTCATGCTTATTTATTTCATGCTTATTGATTTTTGTTTCATTCACCATTTCCTTCAGAAGTAATTTAGTAGTAAACGAGATATATGCAAAATTATCGCTTTTCCTTGATCTCGGGTTTTTTTTTTTTTTTTTTTTTTTTGGTCTGTGTACGCAAACAACACGTATTTCCATACTAAATAGAAAAAGCGCTACAAATTTGAATTTGAAAATTTTCTGCTATCTTGCTTCATTTTCGAGACAGAAATTATATTTCCTTCAATTCGCCGTTAGAGGCGCTGCAAGCTTTCTCAATCGATAGCTCATAGTCGCTTTCCTGTGAGTAGACCCTGCTTTTGCAGCTCTAGAACACTTCAGTCAAAAGTTAGGGTAATACAAAAGGATTTTTAAGGGAATTCTGTATATTAATATACGAGTATTAATCAGTGAAGGGTTGAATACTGTGCAAATACACGTCTGGAGAAATACACGTGTTAGTGGCGTGTTGTTGTTGAGACCCAGACCGTCCGACCTACCAGAAAGGTGTAAGGTAACTGTTTGGACGGCCGGGAAGTTCCACCCAATTTGGACCGGAACCCAGTGGGGGAGGCATCCACAGGGACCGTACCCTCCTTCCCCTACCACCAACCTCTCGGAAGGACTTACGGACCCACATGTTTAACGTGATCGTACTCCGCGTGAACACGGCGGCAGTTTTGGCAGTGGCTGGAATCGAACCCGGGCCTACCGAGTGCAACTCCAGCGCGCTAACCAATGGGCTACCGCGCCCCGTGTTAGTGGCGTGTGTAACAGTTAGTTCTTAATATCAGGCGTAACTTTTAGATAGGCCCTTTTATTTTTAATTTCCTTATATTTTGCTAAAATTCATCGCCAAAATTTCGTTAAACGTTACAACGGAAAATTGGTTATTTCTATAGTAGATTCTTATATTCTTTCCAAGATATTAAATTTTCCTCAATTAGTTTTCATTTTCATTGATTTATTGTCATTTTTAACAATTTGACGAGATTTTCGTTAATTTGGCGACAATTAAAAAGTCGCCAATTTGGCGATATTCCGCCAAATTTGTCGCCTATATCTCGCTAGGCGTTAAGGACTGAATAGATTATTTATATAGCGGATAAATGACTATTGGCGTTCAAATACAAAACTATTGCCAAAGTGTCTTTTCTCGTGAATGGAACGAGCTAGATTCATACAAATGATATCAACAAATTTATCGTATAGTATTACACATAAAAAGAGAACATATTTCATAAAAATTAGTATTTTTTAGTAATTTTATGTGATATTTTGATAAAAAATATTTGAAAAATGTGCAATATCTCAGGAACTGTTCATGTTAGCGTTCTAAAATTTATGTCAATCGTTTTCTAATAAAAAAAAAATTACGTAAGAAATGATTATTTTTATAACTATATTGAAAGATTTGTTTTGGTTATTTTTTCAAAATTTCACTCGAAAATTTAGAAGGGTTCTGAACATTCGAATGCGTTTAAAAACAGTAGGCTTTTAGTATTCGCCTATTGTAATTTTTGCCCCAAATTTCGTTTGAATCGCTCCATTCGTTTGTAAGATATCGTCTCCACAGGCTTACTGACACACACACACAGATGTGTTAAAAACACAAAAATGTTTAATTCGTGTTCAAGGATGTTTGAAACGTGCTCCCCCGTCGAAAACTCGAATTCGAATTTTCGACCCCGTCACAATACTTTCTTTATACATTATACTATGTATGTAAGGAAAGTAACAAAGTACTCTTATTCTTATCAGTATGGAATTTTCCCTTATTTCTGCATTAAAAACGGCTACTTTAAAAATTTACAATCATTTAACCTCTAATTTTAGTAGGTTGTATTTAATTTTTTTTTTTGTGTGTGTGTGGATATTTTTAATTTACCGTAAAATAAAATATCCACTTTCAATAAATATATAAACGAGGTTTCTTTTTCAAGACAATTCGTTATGTACCTTTCCCTTGTCACTCGCATATACACTGTAGAACTTTCTAGTAAATGTATATACATCTTCAGAACACTAGCGAGTGACTACGGTAAAAATAAGTAGTAGTATACATTTACCTAAAATCACTTAAGGTGTACTTTAGCAAATGAAATCTTTAAACATATATTGTTACTCAAGTATTCTAAATAACTTATTTTCAGCGCAATTTCGATATTCAATGAGTTTAGCTTCGATTTTCATTTGCCATCATAGTCAGTTTCTGCACATTCTACAACGCAGGCTGTTTATTTACGGGCGTGCCCATGCTGTCCTCCACGTGTCGAATGACAACAAACGAGAAAAGTTGGCTCATTTTCGCGCATGCCCGAAACACCACTTTCACCGGCGAGTTCATTTTATCAAGAGGTAAACGGGCATTTTCGCCTTGTTCCATTCCTTCCACTGTTTTTAGCGGACGATATTATTGTGCTAATTCATTAATCCAAGTAGCCAGAGGAACTAAGAATTTATTTTTATTTCATTTTAAAAAAATTATAATAAAACTTACGCTATATTTATTTTATTACGGTTCTTATATTAGGTTAAAAACCCTTTTGGTGCATTTTAAAGAATATACGTCCATTTACTGTAAATGTTATGTATTTAAACTATAATGCCAAGAAAGATTTCTCACTATAACAAACTTTCGATACATGCAAAGAACCAATAATAAAATTATTATTACTTAATGCCGTAATATGCCTATTCGATTATAATGAAGCAATATATCTAATCTTTAATAATGAAGTAATATAGTAATATACCGCCTGAAGTAATATATCTTAAATAAATCAAATTTATATACAAGTTATTTAGTGCATTTCACTTACTGTAAAAGTTATTAGAATTGTAAAAATAATTCAAAATATTTTTCACATTAAAAAATGTTTCTATTGCGTGAAATTAAAAATCCTTTATTAGTTACAGCATAAGGAGTTGATTACATCTATCAACCGGTTTCGGAGGCAAAAACATCCCCCTTCTTCAGAATGAAAAGGCAGAGCAACCAGACCAGTAAGGGCAAGAGTCCTTTGCTGGTGTGGTTGCTCTGTTTTTTATTTTGACGAAGGAGACTTCAAAAACAGATTGATATATTTAACCGAAATTTTATGCTGAACTAATAACGAGGCATTTTTAATTTCAGAATATTAAAGGCAGCAGGTTCAGCTAATATTTTATATAGTATTATAGTTCTATTTCATCAATTTGTTAGTCTCTAAATTACAACATTATCAAATAAAGAAACATATATGCATTAAAAATCTGATTAATGCATTTAGTCAGACATAATAATTAGAATGAAAAATATTACACATAATTTTAAAATATTTTTATTTTACTTTAATTTTGCATGAGGATATCTGATTAAAATCAGAACTTTTTAAATTGCATATTTTCCCCTACAATATATAGTTTTGTAGGGGAAAATATGTGAAAGGAACATAGTATTATATTTATATAGTATTATAGTTCTATTTCATCAATTTGTTAGTCTCTAAATTACAACATTACCAAAAAAGTAAAGGGAAAGTATTGGGTTAAAAAAAACAACTCTTGAATATTGATGGATCTACGCGGTCTAAGTATCCCTGAATACGAATCAACCACTTTTTCAATGATGCCTATGTATTTTATGTCTATGAGTCTGTAGACACGATCAAGGTCGTAGCCTGAAAGGGCCCAGAGGGGGCTCAACCCCCAAGTGGTATACTCAGCCCCCTAGAAGGTATATTTAGCCCCCCCCTGGTAAAAATATTAAAAGAAATATGAAATTTCATCCAAAATGTCATGCAAATTTTGCATTAAAAATTTTTTATGAAATTCTTTTTATAAATTACTTAGTTTTAATTTAGCTGAAAGTGTGGTTATACTGATGATCAATTTATTTACATATTTGATTTAAAAGTTTTAAAAATTATAACAATAGTATGTACAATACTTTTGTATTATTGCAGGTTTCACTGTTATCCATTATAGTTAAAATCAACAGATAAGTAGTTAAGAATTAATATTAAGCAAATAATTTTCAGAAATTTTCTTCAATGAATTAGCACCTTTACTGTTAATAAATGCATATTAAAATCAATTGTAATTGTTATTAAAATCGATGCAGAGTAGTTGTATGGATATTAATAATCAACTCTTAGTTTGCAAATATAAATATGCAATTACTTGTTAATAATTGACTTACATAAATTTTAAAATATGTCAATTTTTATATGCTCAATAATTATTGGTCATGTAAGCAATACGCATGATAGATATAACCAACACGTATTAATTATATCTATTACAAGTTATTGAAATTTTCAATTAAAAGTATTTGAAAATCATTGGATTATTTTTATAAATTTTATTTTTCAACAAAATATATGGTATTTTCTCTTAACGATGTAAATGTTCAACCATCGAAAGCTAAACCGTCATAGCAGACACAGAATACTATATAATAGTCTGTGATAGCAGAGATGCACTTTAAAATTTCCCCTCCCGTACTTTTTCTGCCTCTCTCTCCTCTGATAAGTAAACTCATCCTCAAACTCGTTTTCCCCATGCTGTGCATTACTGCCGCGCGGTAAACAATATTCTGTGGTAAATAGAAAATCAAGAGTGCGAGCCCACGCTATCTTTGGAGAGTGGGATTCTTTGCCTTTATAGATACAATAACCTTGTCTTTGCCTCGATGTCTCTAAAAATTCTCTCACACTCCAACTCGCTTTAAAAATCGAAGTTTTTCTGCTTCAGTTTTGATACTACCATGGAGTATTCCGCAGCAATAATGGATTTGTTCGACAGAGTCTTCGAAGAACAAGTAGTCAGATTCGATGTCGATCCAGAACGTTTAATAGAAGTTATGGAAAAACTGAACCTGGACGGTGGAAGTGAGTTGTTGGATTTCAACGACGCCGCTCATCGATGCGCATATGTGCATAAATATGCGAAGCTCCATACGGGACTAGTGTGTGAAATACTCCAAATGGCTTTTCAAGCATCCAACATGAAGGAGGACATCAGCTCCAAGCAGTCGCTCAATTTGTGCAGCCTTGGCGCTGGTCCAGGTTCTGACATAACAGCTTTTATATTCGTTCTCCAAGAAATTCTTAGATTGATAGAATGTAGAGTCACTATAATTGGTGATACAAGCGCATGGTCGCATACGTTCGACTCCATCATTTGTGAGATGAGGACCAACTACCGCTGTTACTATGATGTTAATGACGTTTTATCACCTGCACGCTTCAACTACAAATACATTGATACGACTACGACATTACCGTTTTGCGCCCAAGAAGTGTTTAAGGCAATTATGGAAGCTGACATCCTAATTATGAACAAATTTGTGTCTAAAACTGCAAGTCCTAAAACGAAAGAGATGCTAGAGGTAAGAATGAATTTCATATTCAAAACTTAATTTAAATGCCTGAAAAATGAAGTTTTAAGTTTATACGCAATATAGGGATAAAAAGGTCACGGCTTACTAGGGGTGGATTTACCTATAAGAAACTTGATAGCCCAGCCAGAAAAAAATTCTGGGGCAGGGGGGTAAACAAATATTTTGTTTTCCATTTTTCCATATATCATTTTTACTTTCCTTTTATACATAATATAATGTATAATGAAAGTATTGTGACGGGATGGAATATTCGAATTCGAGCTTTCGACAAGAGAGCATATTTCAAGCATCCCTGAACACGAATCAAACGTTTTTGAAGTGATGTGTGTGGTTGTGTCAGTGGGTCTGTAGAGACGATATCTCAACCAATGGAGCGGTTCGAAAGACATAGGGTACAAAATTTACAATCCATGAATACTGGAAGCCTATTGTTTTTAAACGAATGTTCAGAACCCCCCCCCCCCCTCCTCTAAATTATCGAGTGAAATTTTGAAAAAAATCATCAAGAAATCAAAATCTAATAAAGTTACGCAAATAGTTATTGCTTATGTAATTTTTCATTTGAAAACAATTGATACAAACTATAAAACACTAGCATGAACCGTTCTCGAGATATTGCACATTTTTCAAATAAATTTAGCAAAACATCGCATAAAATAAAAAAAAATTATTAACTATAGTGAAATGTGTTCATTTTTTATATATAATAACATTGGTGACATTCTCGTGGATCTAGCTCGTTCCATTCATGAGAAACAATACTTTGAGTAATACTTTTTTATTTGAACGCCAATAGTAATTTATCTGCTTACTTATTTCTCCCTCCATAACGCTTGGAGAGATTTTTGACGACGAAGTTGGAGAAATGTCGCCAACTTGGTGACTTTTCTAAATGTTGCGAAATAATCGAAAATGTCGCCAAATTGATAAAAAAAATGACGCTAAATCGATGAAAATAACGACTAATTGACGAAAATTCAATCTCATGACTAGAATATAAGTACCTACTATAAGAAAAACCTATTTTTTCCATCCGTAACGTTTGGCAAAAGTTTAATGATGAATTTATCAGAATACTTGTTTTTAAATGTTGCCAAATTGACGAAAATATCGTAAAAATTTCAAAAACGGCGCTAAATTAATGAAAATGTCGACTGATGTATTGATGTATTAATTATTAAAATATTTTAATATATGGACTATATCGCTCATTGAGGATGCTATCAATATTAATAATTGTTTATATAGAGTTACGCGAAATGTAAATTTATTGGGTACTTTGAAATAGTTTAACGTGTTGTCATTCGGAAAATCTCCAAATGTGCGATTCAACGTTAAAAACGCAGTACCCTGGATCTTATACATTACTTTTTGTCTGTGAAAGGCAGGCCCCCCACATTCAATTTTGGGGCCGGGTACTATGTCGAGCTGCGGGCCCTAGATAAAAACAAGGGGGAGGGGGGTACCTTTTTTTCTTTTATGTATTATTTAGGGGTAGAGTTGAATTTAATAAAATATATCAAGTACGAAGTTTACACAATATAACGTTACACAATATTACGTTAGTTAACACAATATAACACAGAAAAGTAACCGTTTATACAATCTAATATATCAAGTACGAAATATAACACAATACACCACAGTTTATGAAAGATTGTTCATATAATGGCAAGTGGTGTTGAAGACCCAGACCACACGACCGACCCAAAGGTTAACGGTAGCAGTATGTGTGGCCGTACATTTCATTTTATATGAAATATTTTTATACTCAATTGCACACTTATTTCGCATAGTCAAAGGAATTTTGGGAAAAATCGGAAGTGACATCTCCAGAACCGGAAATGTAAATCATTAGTGATCCCAACTCTCTGCAAAATTCGTTGATGGTACATATCAGTCATTAACTAAGCTATTCCTGCAGACAGTCCTGAGAAATAGGTATTGTAAAGAAAATTATAATTATTTTAATCGGAAGTGACATCTGTTGAACCAGAAGTGGAAATCCTTAATGAATTCTCCCAACCCCTAAGCAATTTTATACTGAATCCATATCAGTCATCATTTAGCTCTATCTATAGCCGATTTTGAGAAATAAATGTTTGAAGAAGAATGATTTTTTTTTTCAAATTAAAAAGAACTTTAAAAATCACGATTTTGACACAAGATGGATGCAATATTTTATTTTGAAGTGGGTCACGTGATCTCTTTATATAAAAGGTGTAATGATTATTTTAATTTTCATTTAAAAAACTACGGAATATATTTTTCTGAAATGTTTTTTATATATTTTATGGATAATTTAAATATTTCCTAAAATTTTCGAAGCAATTTGTAAATTTTAAATTTGCTTAAAAATATTTGAAGAATTAGGTCCCATAGGGTTTAATGTATTTCATTTTTTCAGTCCGGTTTCAATCCAAAACTAATTGGGTGATATTATTTATTTATATTCTCATAGGTCCCACAGAACGTCTGAACAACATACTAAAATTTCATTTTGATAAAGTCATTTTTACGGCAGTTATCGTGCTAAAGGGACAGACAGACATAATGTACAAAGTCATAAACACTTTTCAACTATGTTGTAATGTGTTAAGAAATTGATGTTGCAAGGAAAATATAAATTTTTTTAATTGAATTAACACCTCCCCACAACCAAAAGTCGAAATTCTTAGTGAATTCCCCTACCCCCCCCCCCCCCCCCCTCTTCGAAATTTGATACTGCATAAATCATCGCCTAAGCTCCATCCTTAGCCAATTCCAAAAAATAGATGACGCAAGTTAAATTTTTGAATATTTCTAGTAATTACCAAGTTCAACATAAAATCATACAATATAAAGTGAAAGTTTAAACAAGAAAGATCAATCATGCTTAAAGCATTGATTATGAAACACTTTCCAACTTCAATGCAATTTTATTTAAACAAGTCTAAAATGCAATACATTCCTCGCTAATATTTTGAAACTTATCACAATACTGCATGATTTATTATATTTGAAAACTTAAACCTTCATCGAAAAAAATGAACTTCATTCAAATGACGGCATTGAAATATAAATTGCCTGGTTTAAACATCTCTGAAATGTCATACATTCCTCGGTAATAGTTTTAGAATTATCATAATACTACGATAATTTATTATATTTGAAAACTTCATCGAAAACAACTGAAATTAATTCAAATGACGTCATAGAAAAAATAACACGCCTGGATCTCTCTATAAAAACAGGATTTCATTCATAACTTTCTCCCATTCATTTCATTCATCACAATACTATAATAATTTATTTTATTTAAACATTTTATTTAAGACCATGGAGCTACAAATAATTAAACTCTATGATTAAAACTTCATCGAAAAAAATCGTCCTTCTCTTTATAAAATCAATTAATATTTCATTCATATCAACCATGCAGACTCCATGGACTGAATTATTTTGTGTTAAAGAAATACAGTAATTCTAATACAACTCATTCCACATATTTTGCTGTTTACATTTTACATAGGTGAAAAATAGGCTTAGTTGTAGAAATAATCAAATTTGAATGAGAATTTAAACTCAAATATATTGCCATTGTGTTGTTTTAGTATGTAGATGCACAGAATTTAAGCAGGAATAAAGTAGTTTTAAGATGGATACAACACTCAATATGAATTAAAAGGAACTTTAAAAAATCACGAATTTGAAACAAGATGGATGCCATATATCATTTTGAAGAGGGTCATGTGATCGTTTCATATCATGGTCACGTGATCGTTTCATATAAGATGTGTAATTATTATTTTAATTTTTATTTAAAAAACTACTGAATATATTTAGCTGAATTTTTTTTCATATATTTTATGGAACAATTTGACTATTACCTAAAATTTTCGAAGCAATTTGTGAATTTTAAATCCGCTTAAAAAATGTTAGAAAAATTAGGTCCCTTAGGGCTCAATGTATTTCATTTTTTCAACCCGGGTTCAATCCAAAACTAATTGTGTGATATTATTCATTTATATTCCCATAGGTCCTACAGACCGTCTGAACAACATACTAAAATTTCATTTTGATTAAGTCATTTTTACGGCAGTTATCGTGCTAACGGACAGACAGACAGACAGACAGACAGACAGACAGAATGAACAAAGTCATAAACACTTTTCAACTTTGTTGTAAAGTGTTAAAAAGCATTATAAACACAAAATAATCCATTTTCCTATCATAATGCAATATTTTCTCAGAGATTTTTGTACATATTTAATTATAGTTATTTTAGACGATTGAATTTACAAAACAGCATAGAAATTTGATAAAATAAATTTTAATTAAATCTAAAATTAGCTTTGTTTAAGATTAATAAATCTGAAAATAAAATTTCAAAACTGTAAGAAAATGATTTTGAACATACCTTAAATCTTAGATGGTAGCATTGGGGTTTGTTTCAGCGAATCATTTTTTTACAAGATTTAATCATGTGTTGAGAGTTGCACTAGCAACTAGCACTGAAAACGCACATGAGATTACAATATAATTGCATGAGAAATTAAAATAAACTTGCTTTTTGTGCTTTCTAATATCGGCTATCTCGGAAATCAAAATGGGAAGCAAGTTCATGCCAGGAGGGAGAAACAAGGATTTTTCTTGCAAGGTAGGTGTTTAAAAGGGGTGCCTAATCCGGGTTAACAACCAGACTTTAATCCCCTATCTAAAAAGAGAAGAAAAACGAAGAAAAGGGATTTTAATAAAGGGAGTTTACAAAAGTCAATAGGTTGCTCGGAGAATTTATGATCATCCGAGTCTTTAGAAAGAAATTTAGAAAAAAATAGGATTTAATTCATTTTTACTGAAAAATTTTTAAGTTTAAATTAAAATTTAAAGGAGAATCCAGAAATAGGAGAAGAGAGGAATTTTGAACGTTTGGGTGCGCATAGAAATGCGCGGACCTTGCAAAGAAACGCAGAGATGCCAGCTGCCCAGAAGGGCGGGGGGGGGGGGGGGGGGGGGGGGGAGAAGATGGTCGAATGCAGATAAATTATCCCAAATGCGAGGGTGTTAAATGTTCAGAGGAAAGACGTTTGAAGGTTGGAAAACTGGGTTAAGATTGAAGCTATTCAATGCGTCGGCGTTTAGGATTAAACGGGACGTCTTCACGGCGCCCGAGCAGGGCCCGAGGTCGCTTCCTGCCAAGGATTTTTCTTTCTACATCATTCAGTCCGACACAACGTCGCGTTAATTGGTCGCAACACCCCGTCGCGTTAATTGGTTTACGACCTCAAAGAGCAGGAAGATAAGATCACCCCTTCCAAGCTAGCTCTTTGGATCGCCCCCTTCCCAAACTGATAATTTCACAAAAGAAACTTCTAGACGGGTGGTCTCAGTAGTTAGCTGGACGTGATTGATATGAGCTGTAAACATGAATGAATGAGCAAGAGAAAACTTACCCATTAGGGTCATAAACGTATCTGTTTTGGTGCAATTCTAGAAAATTTCTTCCGGATCGGTTTTTATTGCCTCACATTCTGAACACAATGACACTGAAGTTACCCAGACGGTTCTTTTATCAAAGAGCTAGAATCACTAGAGGTAGCCTTTCCTTTCTTTAGCTATCGAAAGCATGGCCACCTTCCGTTCTACAAATGATTGATTACTCTTCAAAGGTTAGTATTGAACTAGGGGCCCTTCTTTGAGACTCTTTTGACTATTTCAAAAATGAGACACAGAATCCAAACAGATGTTTACAAAACGTTTTGTACTTTTCTTTCATTCAAACGTACAGATTGTGTTTAGGCTTTATATATAATTTATATTTGTAATTTTATAATTACACATAATACGTAAATTTCAAAACCTTCAATTAATTTTTAAAAAAAATTATATATTCATACACAATTGTATAAAAATTTTATCCACAGCAATATTCACGGGCCCCTAACAATCGCCGGGCCCCAGTACTGTAGTACCAACTGACCCCCCCTTTGTGGGGGCCCTGGTGAAAGGAGTAATTTCAATGCATTATATAAGGAAAGTCATGTGCTGTCCACATCAGATTTTATTTAATTCGGTGAGTTCCTATGAGGAATTATGACCTTAGAGCAGGAATATGTAGTATCTCTCCTCTAAGGTTATAACCCCCAAATTCTCCCCCCCCCCCCCTCCTCCCTCTAAATGAATTTTCATTTTTTCCATGTTAAACTATGGAAAATAGACATAACCTCTACTCTAGCTCACTTAGTTTTAGGATTTTTTTCACGCCACCTTTTGCCTAGCATAGACGTTGAAAAGTAGAAGGTATATGCTTTAAAAAAAATCTGTATTAGATGCATATTTGTAATATGTATTGAAATGTAATGCATTCATTCCCTTTTATACGAATATTAGAAATACTTTATTTTATCTACATGTTTTTTTTTTTTTTTTTTAATTTGAAAAGCACAAACATTTCTATTTTCAACATCTATATTAGGCAAGAAACATCGGGAAATTTTTTTGATAACTAAACGAACTAGAGGCTAAGAACAATTTTCCATAGGTTAAACAAGATGAAAAAATATCCTCTTACCCCCCCCCCCCCCCCTCTCCACCACCACACACACGCATGCACGCGCACACTTCATAGAGAGATCTATCTCTATGGTCACGATATTTCTTTCTCAAACGAATTGAGCAAATTCAATAAAATTGATTTCGATTATTTCAATCGATGAACTACGGACCTCTATTGATTTCTGCCATGAACAGAGCAGGCCATAATTTTTCGAATATGTTATGAATGTGATTTTTTTTTTTTTCATTTAAAAAGCTAATGGCACTATATATAAGTCATTCTTGAAATATTAAACATTTTTTATCCATTATTTCATTTCATTATACATTAATTTGAGTTTAGTTGCAGAAAATAACATGGATAATTTCCTGATATATATCCAACTTGCATATTTAGTGCATCTTCGTTTTATTTGACAATTTAATGCATTTTATAACATCGTGACTTATCTATCCAATTTTTGGAAATTCGGTCCATTAGTTGTGCAGCTAAAGTGGATACAGGCAATTTTTGCGGGCCATTTCGCAAAAAACGCAAGTTTTTTTTACCCCTCCCCCCCCCTCCGAATCGTACCAAAATGTAATCAGAACCTGTGCCCTCACAAGGAGGTGGCTAACACGGCTACAAAGGGGGCCCGGCCGAGCCGGGCCGTCACCTCCGAAAGCAGGGACCGGGGGTGACGGCCGGGCGCCTTTCAGAGTTTTTTCTAATTGACTAATTGACAGCTGCTTTGATAGAAAAAAAAGGAGGCACTGGTTTTTGTGACTTCGAGAAATTTGAAAAGTAACAACTGTAACATGACTTTTTTTTTTATCTAAGAGGGCCCAATTCGTGGCTATGTCCTTAAAAATATGGCTTGACAAAAAAGATCAATCACCATCGTCGTACCATCGCATCGTTTCCATTTTTTCCGAAAGAAACACTACTTGTACTCAGGGGCACTGACAAAATTTCCGGGCCCCTATACAGAATCTTGGGACCCTGTGCAACTCACGGAAGCTGGTCCTTATGCCCCCCCTCGCCTCCCACATATTATTAATGCTCAATTGTCCATGAATTTTTGGATGTTCGGTTTTTTTTTTCAAAGTCCGCCATAAAGGAAGGGGGATAAGTGGAACTAATGTCCAACGGCTGCCGATGTGGTGGCCGAGCGGTCAAAGAGGCAGGCGTCTCCTCGTAATAGCTCGGCTGCCAGATTGCGGGTTCGAGTCGCGCCTGCGGGCATGGATGTTGTTATGTCTTATTGGGACAGAAGTCAGGCTTCTACCTTCTGGTGCCCCGGGGCTATTATTAAACAGAAGCAGTGCACACATTCTTTCTTAATAAAATATGTTAGGGACACGACACCAACCACCAACCAACCATGTCCAAGGGCCCGCAACCCATAGGGGTTCCTTAAAGAATTTTGGCCAGGGGGGGCCCATCCTAGGATATGGGGGCCATGCACAAAAGTGACTTACCTGCAAAACTTTATGAAATTTGGTCAATTAGTATTTAAGTTAGAATGGATACATATATTGCACAAACAAACAGACACACACAGACGTCACTCTTAAAATAATTGTATCGTGTTCTAGAGATCTCCAAACATGCAGATCCGTCGAATACTCGAGTTGCGATCTACAATTCCAGTACTTTCCCTATACTTACCATGTATTGCAGGGAAAGTAAAAATCTGATGTGGGCAGCACATGACTTTCCCTGCAGACTGAAATTCATTTTCTCTTTATTAAAGTACAATCTTTTTTTTCAAAGTTCTGTTTTTCCTTAAATTTTGCTAAAGTACAATCTTTTTCTAAGTTCTGTTTTTCCTTAATTTTAGTTAAAGTACGATCTTTTTTCTAAGTACCGTTTTTTCTTAAATTTGGTTACTATATTTTTTCTAAGTATAGTTTTTTCTTAAATTTCGTTAAAGTATTGTCTTTTTTTTTTTTAATTTTCGATGTTTCGAGTTATAAGTTTTTGATATTGATTTGAAATTCAAAAAGTATTTTAAGTATCGGGTGTCTCAATATGGTTTCTAAAATTTTATTATTCTGCCATTACGCAATATTTTTATAATTCTGCCATTACGTAATATTTTTATAATGTACAAAAATAGCATTTTGTAATCTTTTGAGTATTATTCACTTTTATATTTAATTGCAATATCATTTAACAAAATTCCAGTTCATAAAGCTATAGAATACGTCACTTTGGTAGGAGGAGCCTATTTTGAAACACGGGAATATACGTCACTTGAGTGGGGAGGAGTCAATTTCAAAACACGGAGAAACGCGCCAACTTGGCGCAATTTTGTACTTTGAAAAACGAATGAGGGTCTATTTCTCCGATTTACTACTATTTTTAATGTAGCGTTTGTGAGTTTCTGTGCAATGTAAGTATCCAATCTAGTTCAAACACTATTTGGCGTAATTTCGCAAATTTGATAGACAAGTCATTTCTAAGTTGCTCTGGTGCTTCTTAGATTTTAGTACAATTTGGAAAAATAGAATGTTGACTCAATATAGGTTGAATCATGTTATTGCTTTAAACTCTTATCGAGAGAAAGTGGATAAATTGGATATATCCAGCTTGATGAACATTTCTATCCAAAGATCTTCTCAACGTTTAAATTCATTTTTTTATTTAGTATTAAATAGTTTATTACATTATTAAATTATACTTATATTGTTGTATTATTTTATGAATTCTTATAGAATTTCAGTATCGCATTATATAATTTAAAACGACGTAAACAGTCTTAAAAATAAATATTCCAAATATTCCCACTAATATTCCTAATATTTCAAAACCTCCTATTTTGTAGTATGAAACGTTTTACATTAAATATGCCCTCACAATTGCAATATTTATACACTATTTTGTTGCTCCCATTTCTTCTGTACGTTACCTAACAACTAATAATTATTGTGAATTTATTTTATGCTATGTCAACCACTTCATATTCTAGTCAGCATGATAAATTATTTAAAATACACAGATTATTTTAACGGTACAGGTTACTGTTAATTTGAAGCTAAATGTCATTAAACGTTTAAAAAATCTGATGTAGCAGCACATGACTTTCCTTATATAATGCAATGAATTTACTACTTTCACAAATAAAAAATAAATGTTATTCTTATAGTAGATATTTATATTCTTTTCAAGATATTGAATTTTCTTCAATTAGTCGTCATTTTCATTGATTTAGCTTCATTTTTAACCATTTGGCCAGATTTTCGTTAATTTAGCAACATTTAAAAATGTCGCCAAGTTGGCGACATTCCGCTAAATTCGTCTCCAAAATCTCGCCAAGCGTGATGGACGGAAAAATAAGCGGATAAATGACTATTGACGTTCAAATTCAAAAGTATTACTCAAAGTATATTTTCTCGTGAATGGAACGAGTTAGATCCACAAGAATGATGTCACCAAATTTGTCGCATGATATTACATATGAAAAGTGAACATGTTTCTTAACAGTTAATCTTTTCTTTTAATTTATGGGATTTTTTGATAAATTTATTTGAAAAATGGGCAATAACTCGAGAACGGTTTATGCTAGCTTTCAAAGTTTATGTCAATCGCTTTCTAAGGAAAAATTACATAGGAAATGTCTATTTGCGTAACTTTATTAAAGGTTTTGATTTTTTGATGATTTTATCAAAATTTCACTCGAAATTTTATGGGAGTTCTGTAATATAGTATAGTATAGTAATATAGTTCTGGATATAGTATTCTGTGGCGTTAGGGTTCCATACTACAGTTACAGAAATTATAAAATAAGTGTTTAAAATAAATACTTTATATAAAAAAATAAGTTTCAATTAGAATATTGCTTAACTTAGCTCGCACAAGTGTGCTCCAGTACCGGGTATCTAATTATTTATTAGCCATTCTTTTTTTCTTTCTTCGTTTCTAGGAAAGCGAAATAGCCTAAAACCCTTTCTAGAATGATTAGAGCAGTTCGATGAAGACCAACTACCTTAAGGGTGAGCGTCAGTAAATTTTCTGCCCTATCCGCGCTTTGTTAACTTTCGCGGCACACATATTTCGCCGAAATTCTGCTCAAACAGTTGCGACATATTTTCTTATAAATAAAATGCTATGCTTATATTATATTAAAACTAAATTTAATACCCAATAAAACATAGAATATATGTTATATTTTAATTTAAAATATTTTTGGTGCTGCCATCTGTTGTCGTAATTTAATTCATACTGACTATTTTTAATTTTTAATGAACATTTTAAAATGTCTATTCCTTCTAATACGCTATTAAATACAACAACAGATCATATATAATGCCATAATCACGGAAACGTAATTGAACTTGGACTTGAAGACAAAGAAACTTAAAGACAAAACTGCAGTCCTCAGTGATGTACATTCAGATCCCTTATTAAATTTATAGAATGATAAATTACCTTTCCGTGATTGTGGCATTATTATATATGATCTGTTGTTGTATTTAACACTGTATTAGAAGGAATAGATATTTAAAAATTTTCATTAAAATAAAAATAAACGGTATGAATTAAATTACGACAACAGATGGCAGCATCAAAAATATTTTGGATTAAAATAAAAAAATATATTCTATGTTTTGGGGGGCATTAAATTTAGTTTTAATATAATCTAAGCATTGCATTTTATCTTTCCGAAAATATTTTGCAACTGTTTGAGCAGAATTTCGGCGAAATATGTGTGCCGCGAAAGTTAACAAAGCGCGGATAGAGCAGAAAATTTACTGAGGCTCACCCTTAATTACTTCCTAAAGTAAAAATATACAAATGGAGCTAATGCTAATGGATTGCGCATCCAGCTATGGTGGGCTTCAATATGCTCGATGAGTCAGCTCGTATATAGAGGAGCCTTACTTCTACCAATAGAGCATGCGGACGTGACGTCACGCGGAGAATTTTGCCCTTATGTTTTCAAAACAAAATACTAGCATACTTAGTAGTGTCGAAAGCCCAGACCATCCGTCTCGTCCGAGGACTTAGAGAAGCAAAATGAATGGCCGGGATATATATACTTAGTAGCGTGGAATTTTTCATCATTTCTACATTAAAAACGGCTACTTTAGAAATTTACAATCGTTTTTACCTCCAATTTAAGTAGGATATATATAAATTTATCTTCTTTGATAGATATTTATAATTTATCTAAAAATAAAATATTCACTTTCAATAAAATATATAAGCGAGTTTTTATAAGAAAAATCGTTATGTATCTTTCCCTTCTCATTAGCATATACACGGTAGAATTTTCTAGTAAATGTATGCATCTTCAGAACGCTAGCCAGTGACTACTGTAAAAATGAGTGTTAGTGCACATTCCCTTAAAATTACTTGAAGTGCACTTTAGCAAATTAAATTTTAAACATTTATTGTCACTCAAGTATTCTAAATAACTTATTTTCAGTACAAAGGTAAATTTCGATGCTTAATGGGTTTAGTTTCAATTTTCATTTGCCATCATCGTCAGTTTACCATTACCCTCTATGGTGAAAATAATGCCCTTGCCTTTCTGCGCATCCTACTACGCAGGCTGTTTATTTACGCTCGTGCCCATGTTCTATGGAAGCCACTCCCTCAAGCGACTAGGGGAATTGTGATCTTTTTCCTGCGTTACTGCATTTCGAACTAATTGAAGCGTTGCCACCGAGAAAGAGACAGTGCATATATACACTCTGCAAAAAAATATATGCATCCATAAAATATTGAGCTACAGCAGCGAAACTCTGCATGCAAATGTCATTTTAATATGTTATGTAAATGATCAAACTGTCAGTGCTAATGATGTTTTAGGGCTCATACAAAGCGCATGAGAACGCGCATTGTGCATTATATAAAACAAACGAAGTTTTCATTCACGGGTAATTGAAACTGGATTTGGGGGGTAATAACCTTTAACGGGGATTTTCTCTTCAAATTTTAGGGACATTTTTTCATGTTTAAAGGAATTTTAGGTGCATTTGTATGTTATCAACACCCAACCCTTAGTTATTACAATACACTTGACAAAAGAAACATTTTTAACACATTACAACATAGTTGAAAAGTGTTCATGTCTTTGTTCATTCCGTCTGTCTGTCCATTCCCACGATAACTGCCGTAAAAATGACTTTATCAAAATGAAATTTTAGTATGTTGTTGAGACAGTCTGTGGGACATATGGGAATGCAAATGAATAATATCGCCCAATTAGTTTTGGACAATGTATATAATGAAATACATACATTGAACCCTATGAGACCCAATTTTTCAAACATTTTTTAAGCCTACTTAAAATTCACAAATTGCTTCGAAAGTTTTAGGCAATATTCAAATTATCCCATAAAATATATAAAATTGCTTCGAAAGTTTTAGGAAATATTCAAATTATCCCATAAAATATATAAAAAAAGTTTTAGCAAATTATGTTTGGTAGTTTTTCGAATAAAATTTAAAATAGTAATTACACACATATAATATGAAGAGATCATGTGACCCTCTTCAAAATAAAATATGGCATCCATCTTTTTCCCAGAGAAAAAATGGTGATTTTTAAAGTTCTTTTAAATTTATATTTTGTGTTGCATCCGTCCTAAAACCTCATTATTTTTGCGTGTTTTCTATGCATCTATATTCTACATTAAATCAATTACAATATTTTACAGTTTAAATGATGAGCACGCTTTGATTATTTCTACAATGAAGCCTAATTTTAATGGATGTAGAATGTAAACAACTGATTGTAAATATGAGTTGTATAAAAATTGCTGAATTTTTTTCACGCAAAATTATTGAAGTCTGGGATGAAAGTGTATAAAAGAAATATTCGCTGCTTTTACATGGAGAACCAACCAGTCGATTTATATTTCGATGACCTCATTTGAATAAAGTTAATTTTTTTCGATGAAGTTTTGAGTTTTCAAGTAAAATAAATTATCTCAGTTCTGTGATAATTAAAAAGAATCTGATGTGGGCAACACATGACTTTCCTTATATAATGCAATGAATTTACTACTTTTACAGGTAAAAAAAAGAGTTATTCTTATAGTAGATACTTATATTCTTTCCAAGATATTGAATTTTCTGCAATTAGTCGTCATTTTCATTGATTTAGCGTCGTTTTTATCCATTTGCCGAGATTTTCGTTAATTTAACATCATTTGAAAAAGTCGCCAAGTTGGCGACATTCCGCCAAAATCTCTCCAAGCGTTATGGACGAAGAAATAAGTTATTCTTACAGCAGATAAATGACTATAGGCGTTCAAATACAAAAGTATTACTCAAACTATCTTTCTTCATGAATGGAACGAGCTAGATCCACGAGAATGATGTCGCCAAATTTATCGCATACTATTACATATGAAAAGTGAACATGTTTCTCAATAGGAAATATGTTCATTTTATTTTATATGACTTTTTGATATTTTATTTGAAAAATGTGCAATATCTCGAAAACGGCGTTCTAAAATTTATGTCAATCGTTTTCTAATGAAAAATTACATAAGAAATGTCTATTTGCGTAACCTTATTAGCGGTTTTGATATTTTGACGATTTTTTCAAAATTTCACTCGAAAATTTAGGGGGGTTCTGAACATTCGATTGCATATAAAAACAATAGGCTTCCAGTGTTTACGGATTATGATTTTTGTACCAAATTTCGTTCAAATCGGTCCATTCATTCGTCAGTTATCGTCACCACAGACTCATTGACACACAGACATCACTTCAAAAATGTTTGATTCGTGACCAGAGATGCTTGAAACGTGCTCTCCCGTCGAAAACTCGAATTCGAATTTTCGACCCCGTCACAATACTTTCCTTATACATTATGTATATAAGGAAAGTAAAAACATCACCGCTGATTGTATCGCGTTCTGCATTTCAGTTGGAAAGTGTCTCAAATCAATGCTTTATGCATGATTGATCTTTCCTGTTATTTTATGTTTTTTAAAAATCCTTTTCTGCAATTTATTCATTTTACAGAACGTTTTCAAATACATGAAGCCAGGAGCCTTGATACTTTTTATTGACAATGACACCGGAGGATTCTCCGAGATCCTGCATAAGGTGGCCAAAACGTATCTCTTCCAGTCTGTGTGCGGGCCACTCCAGCACTACGAATTCAAAGCACCCTGGTTCCACCAAAAGCTGCACGGCTACAACAATCAAACTAAAACAACAGTAACTGCAGAAGTTTGGAAGAAGCCTGTCAACCCCTCTGCAAGTCATCGCAATTCACTTCTTGCGTATGCTCGCAATTCACTTCTTGTGTATGCTTTATTGTTTATTTTATTTATATCTTATAAATTGTATTTAATTATTTTCAACAACTGATTATTACTTATTAAAGTTACTAATTTATATTAATAATGTTTCTTTTAAATCCCTATTCCTACTGTTTGACCAATGTACATTAATTTGTTGTTTATCTTTTAGAATACACGCCAACAATCAACTCATATTAGTAGAAGAGAAATGACAGTTGAACCCCCGCAGGCGGAGCTACGGAGCGACTCCGCCTGCCGATGACTCATGGAGGAGGGTTCCTCTTTGGGGAGGAAGGTTGCCTCACGGAGGGCCTTTAGCCCAACTGTGGAGGCAGTTTCGCCTCTTTCGTAGTGAAAGAGGTCTCGGAGGGATGACCTTTGACCGGAGGAACTTCGCAAGAGGCCTCCAAAGGATGACCTTTGATCGGAGTATATTGCACAAAGAAGGGAGGAGCCACAATTGCGAAAGTTGATCTTTGACCGGAGTGCATTGCACAATCTGGAGATGACCTTTGACCGGAGGAACATTCAAAGAGGTTTTAATGAATGTCGCAATCGTTGACTGACCTTTTACCGGAGGGAGCTTCTTAGCACACGTCCTTCCTGTGTTTTGGTCGATGACAAATTGAACTCTCTTATCAGCGGAGACGTAATTAAAGCGCCCTCTGGCGAAAATTGGTGAGGTGCTGCCATCTATCGGCATTTTTTTCCCAAAGGAATTTAAATTTCGGCTTGTCAGCGCTGGGGTTTGATCCCACAGCTGTTTGATTAGAAGAATAACGGCTTATCCACTGCGCCAGCTGGCTTACACTTCAGATAATCTTATCGTTGAAGTGTTGGTTGTGAAAGTAAGCGGGAGATAGATTATTTTCAGGGTTCGTTCGAATCACTCGGCGCGTTATAAACATTTTACTTGGAGTTACGAACGAGTATTATTAGGGGGAAGCTATATTTTGTAACAGAGAATGAATTTTATAAAAGGGGTACTTATTAATTTTTCGATATGTTACCAATTGTCTTTCAATGTATTTAAAAACAGAATGCAATAGTATATTACGAACTTTAAGTAAACACAAAAATTGTGTTAAGCAGATTTCATCATTTTAGGTGTGTGTGAGTCTATGTGCGTGCATATATTTAAAACACGAATTTAATATTAAATTATGAATTTCCACTGAATATAAAATTGTGTTAAGTGAAGAAGATTCAACCATTTTAAGTGTTGTGTGTGTGTATTTAAAAACAAAATGTAATATTAAATCATGAATTTCCACTGAATATAAAATTGTGCGTGAACTGCATTTTAAGTGTGTGTGTGTGTATGTGTGTGCATTTAACACTACGTTTTTTATCATTTACAGAATATATTTCGCAACCTTTAAAATAGATTTTACGATTCTAAATATGAACGGAGTGTTTTGAACTAACATTTTCACGGATTGCAAGTATATGCAATACAAATAATTTGGCGAGCTTAGTTAAAGTTTGAATATATAGACACATTTTATACATTTTTAGGAGATATATGTTACACATAGCACGGGAAATTGTTATCAAAAATTGGAACTCACTAGCGACGTCTTCACAGTTTGGTGTCCAAACTACAAATGAGTTATACGCTCTTATTACTCTATTAAAAATGAGATCTTATCTAGAATGACGTCACCATTTTGACCTGTTGCCACTTATTTTTTTCTTTATGACATATTTTCATAAACCTCCTTGTGCTAACCACGGATTTGCCATACATAATCTGAATAGTATATGTAATACATGATTTTAATGATATAGTGCATTGTATATGATTTAACCATTTTAAAGTGATGGATGTAATTTGAATACCAAGGTTTAGAATTTAACAAGCTATGGTACACGAATCAAACATTTTCACAGATATGTGTGCACCCCAAAATTTTAGCATTAAGTTTAAAATAAATAAAATAAAAGCTATTGAATATGATTTGACCATTTTTACAACTGCAAATGAGTTATACGCTCTTATTACTCTATTAAAAATCTGATGTGGGCAACACATGACTTTCCTTATATAATGCAATGAATTTACTACTTTTACAGTTAAAATAAATGTTATTCTTATAGTAGATACTTATATTCTTTCCAAGATATTGAATTTTCTTCAATTAGTCGTCATTTTCATTGATTTAGCGTCATTTTTATCCTTTTGGTGAGATTTTTGTCAATTTGGCAACAATTAAAAATGTCGCCAAGTTGGCGACATTCCGCCAAATTCGTCGCCAAAATCTCGCCAAGCGTTATGGACGGAGGAATATGTTTTTCTTTCAGCAGATAAATGACTATTGGCGTTCAAATACAAAAGTATTACTCAAAGTATCTTTTTTCATGAATGGAACGAGCTAGATCTTCGAGAATGATGTCACCCAATTTATCGCATGGTATTACATATGAAAAGTGAAAATGTTTCTCAGTAGGAAGTATTTTTTTTTATTTTATATGACTTTTTGATAATTTTTTTTAAAATATGCAATATCTCGAGAACGGTTCATGTTAGCGTTCTAAAATTTATGCCAATCGTTTTCTAATGAAAAATTCCATAAAAAAGTCGATTTCCGTAACTTTATTAGCGGTTTTGATTTTTTGACGATTTTTTTAAAATTTTACTCGAAGATTTAAGAGGGTTCCGCACATTCGTTTGCGTATAAAAACAATAGGCTTCCAGTGTTTGCGGATTGTGATTTTCATACCAAATTTCGTTCGAATCAGTCCACTCGTTCGTCAGTTATCGTCTCCACAGTCTCACTGACAAACACATAATTTCACACACACAGACATCACTTCAAAAGTGTTTGATTCGTGATCAGGGATGCTTGAAACGTGCTCTCCCGTGCGAAAACTCGATATTCGAATTTTCGACCCCGTCACAATGCTTTCCTTATACATTATGTATATAAGGAAAGTAAAAATGAGATCTTATCTATAATGACGTCACCATTTTGACCTGTTGCCACTTATTTTTTTCTTAATGACATATTTTTATAAACCTCCTTGTGCTAACTACTGATTTGCCATACATAATCTGCAGAGTATATGTAATATATGATTTTAATGATATAGTGCATTGTATATGATTTAACCATTTTAAAGTGAGGAATGTAATTTGAATACCAAGATTTAGAATTTAACAAGCTATGGAACACGAATCAAACATTTTCACAGATATGTGTGCACCCCAAAATTTTAGCATTAAGTTTAAAATAAATAAAATAAAAGCCATTGAATATGATTTGACCATTTTTACAGTGATGAGTTTAGTTTTAATACCAAGGTTTAGAATTTAACTAGCTATGGAACACGAATCGAACATTTTCACAGATATGTGTGCACCTTAAAATTTTACCATTAAGTTTAAAATAAAAGCCATTGAATAAGATTTGACCATTCTAAGTGTGTGTGTGTGTGTGTATTTAAAAACAAAATGTAATATTAAATTATGAATTTCCACTGAATATAAAATTGTGCGTGAACTGAATTTTAAGTGTGTGTGTGTGTGTGTGCATTTAACACTACGATTTTTATCATTTACAGAATATATTTCGCAAGCTTTAAAATAGATTTTACAATTCTAAATAATAATTGTCTGTTTTAAACTAACATTTTCACCGATTGCAAATATGTGCACGACAAATATTTCGGTGAGCTTACTTAAAGTTTGAATATATAAACACATTTTATATATATTTTTAGTCAATACACGGGAAATAGTTAACAAAAATTGGAACTCAGAAAGCGACGGCTTCACAGTTTGTTGTCCTAACTAGAAATGAGTTATAATCACTCATTACTCCATTAAAAATGAGATCTTATCTATGACGTCATCATTTTGAGCTGTTGCCACTTTTTTTTTTTTCTTAATGACATGCTTTTTTAATAACTTAATGCTATTAACCTTATTGTGCTAGCCACTGATTTGCCACACACAGTCTGGATAGTGTATGCCATGCATGATTTTAATGATATAGTGCATTGTATATGATTTAACCATTTTTAAAGTGATGGGTGTAATTTCAATACCGAGGTTTAGAATTTAACAAGCTACGGAACACATTTTCACAGATATATGTGCTTCCCAAAATTTTAGCATTAAGTTTAAAATAAATAAATAAAATAAAAGCCATTGAATATGATTTGACGATTTTTACAGTGGGCGACCTAATTTTAGTACCATTATAGAATTTAGAAGTGAGTGTACAGTTTTGACTATTTTTACAGGACGCCAACACATTTTAAAATCTATTGAATAGGAATTGACAATACATGAACCAGGGTTCCCACTAAGGCAGGAAAAGAGGGAGAGAATTTCTCTCCTTCCAGAAAATTTTGGGAGAGATTTTCTGTCATAAGGAGAGAATTTCTCTCCTTCCAGAAAATTTTGGGAGAGATTTTCTGTCATAAGGAGAGAAACTTAAAATTTAATTTTTTTTACCACGCTAATTTAGAAAGTAATAGAAAAGAAAGCATTAACTATAACTCATATTCTTCGACATTTAAATTTTTAATTCTTAAAAATAGCTAATGTATAAAATATATAGCTAAAATGTATAAAATATATAGCTAATGTGTAAAATATATATATAGCACTGAATTATATTCCTGCCAAAATGGTTTCCTTTTTATTTGTCTAAATCATTACTTTAATACCACTTTTTGGAAAATATCCCTTCACCACAGGGTTCCATATCCATTTTTCAAAACTGAAAAATTTGTATTATGCAAATATAATTAAAAAATTAACCTTAATAATTAGCCATAATATGAAAATAAGCTAGTTTAGTCTATCTCATATGCAGCATTTAAATGATGGAGATGGATGGGAAAAGATACTAACGTACTCTCGACAATTTACGCGAAGTAACTAAATTGCGCAATAGCACTGTTTATGCGAAAATAATTAAGAAATTAACCTTAATAATTAATCGGAATATGAAAATAAGCTAGTTTAGTCTATCTCATATGCAGCATTTAAATGATGGAGATGGATGGGAAAAGATACTAACGTACTCTCGACAATTTACGCGAAGTAACTAAATTGCGCAATAGCACTGTTTATGCGAAAATAATTAAGAAATTAACCTTAATAATTAATCGGAATATGAAAATAAGCTAGTTTAGTCTATCTCATATGCAGCATTTAAATGATGGAGATGGATGGGAAAAGATACTAACGTACTCTCGACAATTTACGCGAAGTAACTAAATTGCGCAATAGCACTGTTTATGCGAAAATAATTAAGAAATTAACCTTAATAATTAATCGGAATATGAAAATAAGCTAGTTTAGTCTATCTCATATGCAGCATTTAAATGATGGAGATGGATGGGAAAAGATACTAACGTACTCTCGACAATTTACGCGAAGTAACTAAATTGCGCAATAGCACTGTTTATGCGAAAATAATTAAGAAATTAACCTTAATAATTAATCGGAATATGAAAATAAGCTAGTTTAGCATATACATTTAAATGATGGAGATGGATGGGAAAAGATACTAACTTACTCTCGACAATTTACGCGAAGTAACTAAATTGCGCAATAGCACTGTTTATGCGAAAATAATTAAGAAATTAACCTTAATAATTAATCGGAATATGAAAATAAGCTAGTTTAGTCTATCTCATATGCAGCATTTAAATGATGGAGATGGATGGGAAAAGATACTAACGTACTCTCGACAATTTACGCGAAGTAACTAAATTGCGCAATAGCACTGTTTATGCGAAAATAATTAAGAAATTAACCTTAATAATTAATCGGAATATGAAAATAAGCTAGTTTAGTCTATCTCATATGCAGCATTTAAATGATGGAGATGGATGGGAAAAGATACTAACGTACTCTCGACAATTTACGCGAAGTAACTAAATTGCGCAATAGCACTGTTTATGCGAAAATAATTAAGAAATTAACCTTAATAATTAATCGGAATATGAAAATAAGCTAGTTTAGTCTATCTCATATGCAGCATTTAAATGATGGAGATGGATGGGAAAAGATACTAACGTACTCTCGACAATTTACGCGAAGTAACTAAATTGCGCAATATCACTGTTTATGCGAAAATAATTAAGAAATTAACCTTAATAATTAATCGGAATATGAAAATAAGCTAGTTTAGTCTATCTCATATGCAGCATTTAAATGATGGAGATGGATGGGAAAAGATACTAACGTACTCTCGACAATTTACGCGAAGTAACTAAATTGCGCAATAGCACTGTTTATGCGAAAATAATTAAGAAATTAACCTTAATAATTAATCGGAATATGAAAATAAGCTAGTTTAGTCTATCTCATATGCAGCATTTAAATGATGGAGATGGATGGGAAAAGATACTAACGTACTCTCGACAATTTACGCGAAGTAACTAAATTGCGCAATAGCACTGTTTATGCGAAAATAATTAAGAAATTAACCTTAATAATTAATCGGAATATGAAAATAAGCTAGTTTAGCATATACATTTAAATGATGGAGATGGATGGGAAAAGATACTAACTTACTCTCGACAATTTACGCGAAGTAACTAAATTGCGCAATAGCACTGTTTATGCGAAAATAATTAAGAAATTAACCATAATAATTAATCAGAATATGAAAATAAGCTAGTTTAGTCAATCAAAACTGCAATATTTCGAAGATTGAGATGGATAGAAAAAGATACTATTGTACTCTCGGCGATTCATGAGAACAAACTGAACTGCGCAATCACAGTGTTTATGCGAAATTAATGAATAAAATAACATTTTAGCGATTTACACTGAATTAAACAACCTTTGAAGAAATATATGTATTATTTCCGACTGTATTTATTTTATATTTTGATTTTTAAAATCATTTTATGATCAATTTTCATTCAGCAATAGCAATTCTAAACTTTAACGATTTTTGATTGCCAAAGGCGAATATCGACGAAAACTATTTCACTAGGCAAATATAATTAGGTAATAATTTTGACTTACCGTTTGCAAATGGATTCTTTTTTTTGTATTTTTTACAAAACTTGCAGAACATAAGGAGAACATCGTCCTTTTGTTGAACCTCAAGCCAGTCATATGATTTTAGCCACTTTGCTTGAAAAGTGTCGGCTTTCTTCTTTTTATTTGGCTGAAAATTACTATCATTTTCAATATAAATCAGATTTTCTTCAATTGCCTTCGGATCAGATTTGTTATTTAAAAATTTATCCATTTGGTCACCAACCGATAATACCAGCGATCGTCTGCGATATATGTATTTAGGTAAGTTTATTTGCTATCACAACACCTCGCACTAGCTTCCCCTACGTGACAAGGGCCGATCCGGTTGTCGATAGGTCAGGGTCAAGTGTTTCCTGCTGATAGCTGGATTGCCGGGTTGAAGGTTCGAATACCGCCAGCGGGCATGGATGTTGTACTGTCGAGGTAAAGTCAGACTTCTGCCCTTGGGGAGCCTCAATAAAAGTGAAGCTGCGAAATTTCCCCCTTCCCCATGGGACCAGGGGTCTAGTGGACGTGATGCATAGGCTCTCCTTCACCACGGGGGATAAGAAACAACAACAACAACGTGACAAGGAAGTGCGGGCGAGACGTTAATCAACTCTCCCTGTAGCTATTTTTAGAATTCCGAGAAATTAGGCTTTGTAGTCATCGGGCATCGGATTTCGCGGTATCCAATTTGAAAGGAAAAATAATTTTAGGCCGGAACTGGAGAGAGAGAAATTCTCGCGCAGCCTTATTTTTTACGCGAGATTTTCTATGGATTGCGCGAGAATCTCGCGGGTTCGCGCTGAAATGGGAACCCTGACATGAACCTAGATTTTAACACCCAGTATTAAAACCTGAAACGAGTAAGTATTATGTGAGATTTTATCGCACTAACTTTTTAAATTTTTAAAAATGTCCGAAATAGATGTATTCCATTGGTAGACATAAATGGTATGGAGTACATTTTTTTTTTTCGTGAACAGGATTCGACCATTTTAAGTATTGTGAATTTTAAAACAAAATGCAATAGTAAATTATTCTTAGATATTTTAAAAATAGTGTTAAGTGTAGTGTTCTGTACTAAAACCATTCTATGTGGTTTTGGTATGTCCATGCTAAGTGGTTTTTGGTATGTCTAAAGCAATCTAAGTGTTTGTAAACATTATTTAACGTTCTTTAAAATCTGAAAAATAAAAATAATGTTTTTCCACTTATACCAAACGAAAAAAATTCAATGGTTTTTTTTTCCTAAATCTGAAATAGTCCAATCCATGCCAAGTGGTTATATTAGCTACAAAAAACCTTATAAAGTGACTCCCACACAATCTTTTCATACCAAAGAATACAATAGAGGACAGATATTTTTAAAATGTGAACTATCGAGACGCCTTTGAACTAACCACTGTTGTACCCCGCTCAAGCTATTCTCACCAAAGAATACATTACTTGGAAGATATTTAAAAAAAATGCAAACTGTCGCGAACCCGACAAGCTAACCATTGCATTGGTGCACTCAATTTGAAGAGAATAAACTCTCACAAATTTTAGAGAAATTAAATATCACTTAGCGGTTTTAAAGGATATACGATTATTAATGTTGAATTTAAATGCATGAGCGACCCTCTGGAGTAACATTACATAAGCTCTAAAACTCCTTTATCGTTTAAAATTATCATATTTTAATGAAATTTAACAAAAATTGCGCGATACTCAGTGTATGACTATCTCTTAGAGCTATCTTTTAAATGTTACAACAACGTTTAAGCTCATTAAATCACTATATTTTTAATTTTTTTTAAACTGTCTTAAAGGAGAATAGAATATCACTTACTGTTTTTAAGGATATGCGATTGTTAACATTGGATTTAAATAAAAGAGTGACTCTCTGAGACAAGTACACTACATTGCAATAACATTAAAAATATGAAAGATATGCAATTACCACCTTAAAAGAAACATGTAATGAGTTTTGATATCTTAATACGAGACATTATTGACATGCACATAGAAATGTCACGATTTCGCGGCTGTAGATGCATCATAAAACCAACCTGTTCTTAATGAATGGCCACATTTGAATGTACATATTTAACAATACACAGAAAATGACAGAACTAAACTGAGATCTACAACAAAATTTTACACTTATTACAGAATAAATCTCAACTTCGTAGATTTTTAAGAAACTAGAGTCGAATTTTCACCAATTCTTAGAGATTGAAACACAACATTCTTTATGAATCTTCATACTTTAGAGAATGAAACATAACTTAGCATTTATTTTTAATGAATAAGGATATTTCAGAATTTTACCATTGATTATAAATTTTATGATTTAAACTCTGTAAAGTGAAAATATCTTTCGTTATGAAACTCACACTATAGACATTTGATATAATTCGAATAAATATATTTTTAATTTTTTTATATTTTATTTTAAAAAACGAGATTAGTAAACTTGTTACACTTGAATGTATAGATACATAACCCATGACCACATAACATTTTTAAATGGAACATGGTAAAAAAAAATTAGTTCATGAGCGTAAATAAGGAATTCAATTTGAAAGATGAAAAACCATTTAATGAATCTATTCTTCATAAAATGCACATTAACCATTATTTGCTGTACATTTGAACAAATAAGTTAAAATAATTTCTTTATCGCACATTCATAGTCCTCTGATTTGAATGACTTAAAAAATTTCTATCATACCAGTAAAACACTTTTTCACCACGCAACAAAACTTTCTTTGCTATGTTATTAATGTCAAGATTTAGAAGTACTTGTTCAGCTACTCTGTCATACATTTCTAATGGAGTGCTGTAAAGACATTCATGGTAACTTTGATCTTCAATTTGAGCAACACAAAGTTTTCTTACATTACACATCATGCTGTCATGAATACAAGAGATTAATTGTTCGAATGCGAAATTTTTGTCACAAATAAGTGATGGTAGAAAGGTTATAGTGTTCTTTATTTTTAATATTTGAGCAGGAAGAAACTCTATATATATATACTTTCCCGAAGTTTTATACTAATGTTGTTAACACAATTCTGTAAACATGCTATTTGATTTTTATCTAAGGTAATATGATACTGTGTTAGACAAAATTTTGAATCATATAATTGAATTATTTTCTGTAAATGCAGTTTTCCGTTGTCATTGAAACAGAACAACTCATTGCGACTGACGAAAGAGGTATCTGCATATAGAATGTTGAACGACCACAATTTTTGAGAAAATTCACTCCATGTAGCAGGTGACAACGTAACGCCTTCACGCGTAGGCTGCAATTCATTTTGCTCGTTAGAGATACATTTCCATATATACACTTTTAACTTTCCATGGCGAAGTTTCAAATATACATATACACCAGAACCTAAATACCAACGACGGAGCGCATCTTGCACAAAATCTGAAGAAGTAGATTCAGTCGAAACTAATTCTGTAGTGGTGGACAACACTCCGCTATGTGTTAGAGCACAAGAAAGGAGATCTTGAGTTGAGTTTTCAACCTCGGTGAGAACTTGTGAATTGACAACGGTAGATGTTTCTGTTGGGGTTATAGAAGACATAAGATAGGTCTCTAACCAATCCACAGCAATATTTTGTGAGGGTGAATTAACCACATCTGAGACAATGGCCACAGTATTTCCACTAGAAATTATTTGTTCGAGTGATGGCATACTTTGAATTTTAGACATTATTTTTAGATAGTAACATTCAACTACGACATTCACGGTATAAGATTTATTTTTAAAACACAAAGATCTTAAAACTCTATAAATTTGTCGCAGCTATGAACCAACCGAACCTATCCACGCAATGCCCAAGATTGAAGACCCAGACCACACGACCAACCCTGAAGCTAATGGTAGCTGAGTGTGTGGCCGGCAACGCCCAAGGTTGAAATGTCTTATCGGGCCACGTCATAAGTATAATCATGTGACCTAAATCGAGTGTCGTATGCAAACAGATCACATAAGATATGAAGTGATTAGAACTTGTAATTTTTAATGAATCATACAACATTAGATTGTGCTAAACGCAATTGTTATCTACGTCAGAAAATTTCTACATTATTTTATTCATCGTCGAAATCATTAAAGTGAAAATATGTACCAAACTTAGTTAAAGTTCCTAATTTTAAATCACATTAGCATTAAATACTTAGAAAAATTTTGTATATTTTTATAATTTTAGGAGATATGTATCACGCGGAATATACAAGAATAGCTGGCAAAAACATGAAAATAGCTTACAGTATGAGGTCTTCATTAGCCGACATCCAAACTAGAAATGAACGATTTACTCCCTAATGACCTAATTACTCCCTATTTTTAAAAAATTAAGAAGTAATTACGAAGTGCTCATCTTCTGAACCTTGGACCAATGACCTCATATTGTGAACTTTGGAGCGATGACGTCATTTTATGTGAAATCTTAAGTAAGATAAGAACTGATAAGCTCTCATTTTAGTGTGTATATCGTTCATTTCTAGTTTGGATGTCGGCTAATGAAGACCTCATACTGTAAGTTATTTTCATGTTTTTGCCAGCTATTCTTGTATATTCCACGCGATACATATCTCCTAAAGTTATAAAAATATACAAAATTTTTCTAAGTATTTAATGCTAATGTGATTTAAAATTAGGAACTTTAACTAAGTTTGGTACATATTTTCACTTTATGATTTCGAAGATGAATAAAATAATGTAGAAATTTTCTCATGTAGATAACAATTGCGTTTAGCACAATCTAATGTTGTATGATTCATTAAAAATTACAAGTTCTAATCACTTCATATCTTATGTGATCTGTTTGCACACGACACTCGATTTAGGTCACATGATTATACTTATGACTTGGCCCGATAAGACATTTCAACCTTGGGCGTTGCGTGGATAGGTTCGGTTCGTTCATAGCTGCGACAAATTTACAGTGTTTTAAGATCTTGGTGTTTTAACGATAAATCTTTACTGTGAATATGGTAGTTGAATGTTAATATCTAAAAATAATGTCTAAAATTCAAAGTATGCCATCACTCGAACAAATAATTTCTAGTGGAAATATTGTGGAGTTGTCTGTTTCTACCCTAGAAGAAGCAAAATCTGTGGACATTGTCTCAGATGTGATTAATTCACCCTCACAAAAGACTGCTGTGGATTGGTTAGAGACCTATCTTATGTCTTCTATAACACCAGCAGAAAAAACTTGTGTTGTAAAGTTTACTTTTGGCGTGTGGGTTCGAACCCAGGACTAAAAAGCGTCTATGGGTCAGCTGTCAAACACGCTGCCAACTGGGCCATAGAAGCTTGATGGCAACTCCCTATTTAACCTTCTCTATCATATTTAAATCAATTAAATGGTCAGCGGTGCCCTCTATTGGCAGAGAACTTTATAATTTATTCGATCATTTTTTTAAATTTAGTGACATGAAGTGTGTGACTTTTTCGGATCACGTGTACATTGTATACATACCCAGCGATGAAGATCGCAGAGGATTCTGGGAGATTGATGCATATCGATTTAAAGACTGAATATTAGGATTTGAAAAATTATTTTCGCGTGTTTATAAGAAGAATAAAACAGAAGAACGGCTCATTTCGAAAGATGGCTTCGCGTGAAGAGGTTATCGTTACGTGTGTATATTTTTTCTTGCTGGCTGTAGTATACATTGTGTCGGAAGTCTTATTCGCAGTGATACTACCGAGAGATATTCTATTGCATTTAAATGACACTGTAAATACTTCCCTTGCGAACTGATGGATTTAACATACCAAGACCCCAGGCACCCTGACAGCTTTGGTAGGGTAGATGGGCTATATCGTGGGCTATATCATGGAAAAGTAAGCAAGAAGAATATAAAGGCATGGTTGGAGAGTGTGGACGCCTACACATTGCACAAGCCTGTTCAACGAAAATTTTTAACGAATCGTGTGTTGTACACGGCATAGACCAACAATGGCAAGCAGATTTAGCCGACATATCTTTCTTGAAAAATCATAATGATGGTTTTCGATATATTTTGACCTGTATTGACATTTTATCGAAATATGCATGGGCGATACCTTTAAAACAAAAGCGCGGAGCAGATATTTTAGAGGCTTTTGAAACCATATTCGCAGAACGCATGCCAAAATCATTACAGATGGACCAAGGTACTGAATTTAAAAATAAAAAATTTCAGAGGTATTCGAAAGAGAATAAAGTGAGATTTTTTTACAACATTTAACACAATGAAAGCATCGGTTATTGAACGCTTTAATTGAACCATAAAATCGAAAATGTGGAAATACTTTACCAGCCAAAACACATTTCGTTATTTGGATGTCTTAGACTCGCTCTTGTACAGCTATAACCACTTTTCACTCTAGCTTTAAAAAAGCCCCTGCTGAAGTGAATAAGAGTAATGAAGCGCAAGTGTGGAATGCCCTTTATGGTAATTCTCCCACACGTGTCTCGAAATGCATTTTAAACGAGGGAGATGTCGGGCGAGTATCCAAGGTAAAAATGACCTTTGAAAAGGGATACAAAACAAACTGGTCTGAAGAACTTTTTAAAGTCACGGAATGTGTTAAAAGAGAATCAGCTGTTTGCAGAATCAAAGATTTACTGGGAGAAATGATTTAGAGAACTTTTTACTTGCAAGAATTGCAAAAAGTGAGAATGAAAAAGGAATACCCGATCGAACACATTTTAAAGAAACGATATCGAAAAAAGCATTTGGAATAGTTTGTGAAATATCGTGGATATCGTTCCAAGTTTAATCAGTGGATTCCTGCCTATGATTTATCCACCTTATAAAAGAAGATAACTTTACCATTAAAAAATCATTTACCGAGAGAGCGACAGCTCGATGAGTTTTTTCCAGAGAATAAAATTTCTCATTTTATAACTCGATTTCCCTCCCCTATAGAGTTAAAGGGGGGCGTGGGAAATAGGGCTCGACGAGTTTTTATACACCCACACCTGGATGAATATTACACAGGAGAATAATTTTATAGGATTTGATTTGAATGATGGACAAATGATTGGGCGGAGAATCCCACCTGGATTTTATGAAACCATCCCTGATGTTTTAAAGGCTATATTCATTAAAGAACACCAAAACAAGATATCCTTCCATTATAGTCCTATTACGAAACGAGTTCGCATTAGAGTGAAGAATAGAGCAGGGTGATTTTACAAGGTGGCTTAGCCCAAGTGTTGGGTTTTGACCCCATGGTGATTTCCTCAGAATCTGATCATGAAATGATGACCGAAGGGATCTATGTAGCAGACGTAAACGCACATTATCGTGTAGTGTTTGTATATTCAGACATTGTGCAACCGCAAATTGAGGGAGACGTATAGGCGCCTCTTTTGCGTAGTGTTCAAGTCACTGGAACAGGTGGAGAATTGGTTTCCACGAAATTTGATCGACCTCACTACCTACCTGTGAGTAGAAAAATGATCGACACCTTGGAAATCGTTATAAGAACGCACACGGGAACCCTGACGCCATTTGAACGCGGACGCTCCTACGTGAAACTACACTTTCGCCAAAAGTACCTGTCATAATGCATGTTCCCTATGAATACTGTAAAAAATCCTTCGAAGACTATTATGTAAACCAAACAGGCCAAGGTCTTAATTACTACCAAGGAAGCACTTTTCAGAAAGGATATGGCTTTCGAAGCCTTTTTAGGTCATTTTTTAGAGCAGCTGTTCCACTTAAAGTCGGGGGCGAAAGCCGTCGGAATACAAATGTGGCACAGTGGAGTAAATGTATTGAATGACGTAACTAGAGGAGATGATTTTAAAGTGGCTGCCCAACGCCATTTGAAAGAGGCAGGCCGTAATCTGACAGACAAGGCTGCCAGTAAAATGAAAACGATGATTGGTTCTGGACATAAAAAAATTCAATAAAAAAAGGAGACTCTCCAAAAATCGAATCATTTCTCCCGCTGCTAAGAAGGTAATAGCACGAGATATTTTCTCTTCAGAATGATTACCCTGATTCATAAAGATTCCACTCCCTGTACCAAGTCCGAACTGGATTTATTTGTTTACCACCGACCTAAACGGCCATAAAAAAGGACACTTTATAGAATTTCACCCTCTGTCTAACATACGAGATGGAGGCCCCGTAGAGTTTAACATATCTGGAAGTGGAGACGAATATATGGATTTGGGTTCTTCGTTCTTGTATGCTAAAGCGAAAATTGTGAAATCGGACGAAACCCCTTTACCTTATAAAGAATCGGTAGCTCCCGTGAACTAGTTTTTGCATTCCTTATTCCCACAATTCGATATCAGTTTGAACGAGCGAGTGATTTCTTCAGCCACCAACACCTATCCCTACAGAGTCTACATAGAAACACTTTTAAATTATGGAGCAGATGCCAAGTAAAGTTTACTCACCTGCGAATGCTTCTTTAAAGATACGAATCTGAGTGATATAGACCCTCTATCGGAAAACTCCAACGAAGGATTGAAAAAAGATATGAAATGAGTAAATTAAGTAGAACCGTGGACATGATTGGACAGATTCATTCCGGCATATTTCAGCAGAATCGCCTCATGTTGAATTTGGTGGATTTGAAAATAAAAATGACACGAAACAAATCTGAATTTTGTTTAGTGTCCAACGCACCCAAACCCGACTACAAAGTTTTGTTAGAGCATTCTTCCATGTTTGTTCGAAAAGTTAAAGTAAGCCCGGAGTATTATTAGGACACGTTCAAGCCTTGAAAAAGAATTTTAGCAAAGTATCCTATAGGCCGTGCATTGTATAAAACATATTCGGTGTCGAAAGGGAGTTGGTCTTTTACGCAAGATAATGTCTTTTTAGGTGTTATGCCAAAAAGAGTGGTTTTTGCGTACCTTAATAACGCCCCTATAAACGGCCAATATGCATTAAATTCATTTTTTTCTAGACCACCAACACGTAAACTTTTTAAGTGTTTACGTGGACGGCAATCCAGTTCCAAGCAAACCCTGAAAACTGAATTTTGAAGACAGCAACTACGTTCGTGCCTATCACAGTCTCTTCCCTGGATTTAAGCAAGACAAGGGCATTCACCTGACCCGAGACGAATTTGCAAAGGAATATACCTTGTATGCTTTTGATTTGTCGCCCGACATGTGCGATGGGCCGCATATGGATTTACAGCAGCAAGGTAATTTACGTGTAGGAGTGAAATTTTCTAAAGCTCTTCGAGAAACCATTTCCATCTTGGTGTATGCGGAATTCGAAAACGCGATTGAAATTAACAAGTTTCACCACATTCTGTGGGGTTTTGCCAATTAAAAAATGGATACCAAACAACTGCACAAGGCATTGTCCAAGAACAATTTTACGAACGATTCCTTTTAAGGTGTTTTTGCAAACGACAATCTACCTGAAAAGATTGAGCGATATCCCACCTGTTTCGTGGCTAACGCAGACTCTTCGACAGAACCTGGAAGCCACTGGTTAGCCTTTTACTTGCCTTTTCGAAATTGTGTGGAATTTTTCGATTCCTACGGACATTCACCCGACACCTTCGAAGGAGCTATATCGGACTATGTATCATCTTTTCAACATATAGACTATAAGTGTATGCCCCTGCAAAGCAATGTCACGGCCATCTGTTGTCACTATTGTATTTATTATTTATATTCTAGATGTCGCGGAACTTCTTTGAAAGATTTTATGTTATCTTTTTGTACCCAACGAACTATCTAATGATATAAAAATTTATAATTTTGTAACCAAGCACTTTAAGATTGCTACACCTTTTTACCAATGAATATGGATGTGAACAAACATGTGCCCTCATTTGCCATGGAGTTTCCAACTCTGCAAGACCCCTTCACGATGGTCATTTCGGGCCCCACAGGCTGCGGAAAAAGTTTCTTTCACCATTTGTCACCATTTGAATCTGAGTGTCGTGTTTATCATGGAAAATTTTTTTCACAAAGGAAAAGAAATACACGAAATTACTTTAAACATCCACTACCCCTTCTTTGTAAAAATCGAAGAGATTTGAGTCAAATCACTCATTTGGGAAAACAGTTGCATCCCAAGCAGACTCGATAATTTCAAGAAGTGCACGAAGACGCTACTAAAAAACCGTATTCGTATCTGTTTATAGATTTGCGCAGTGAAACACCCGAAGAAATGCATGTGCGCACCAATATTTTACCGAGGCAGACGCAATATGTCTACCAAGTGAGACACGGTTTTGCATAAAAGCGTAGCATAGAATTTCTGCATGAAAACGCAAAGTGTTGGTGTCATTTTATCACTTGGAAAGATGACGCTCACCCAAGAACAGCTAAGAGAGTTGCAGTTGCTGCAGATTTGCCCCTCGAAATTACGAAAGAAATCTACTGAAAAAATTCCATCTTCATGTATAAAGGCTCTCTGCGAGTGTACTCTTAACACATTGAAAGGAAATATTCCTCTCACGAAGCAGCAGAAAGTGAAGCTCCGTAAACACAAGACTATCTTCCGAGAATTGTCGTACAAACTTAAACCTCTGTACCAGAAACAAAAACTCCTCATTCAAAAAGGTGGATTATTAAACTTATTGATTCCAGCAGCATTGAGTGGGATTTCAACATTTTTTAATGGAGCACGCTAAAAAATATGCATTGATTCCCGAAGAGTCTCTCTCCAAGCATGTATCCACCGAGAAGTATGTATCCACCGAGCATGTATCCACCGAAAATATCGGATTCATAGGAACTTTGTGGAAAAATGGTTGCGTTTTATAGGAGGACTTGGCATATGTTCAACTGGTGTGGTTTGAGATGAGTGATGTTTGTGGTGAAGGCAGTGTGATGTCTGTGGTGTTGAAGGCAGTGTGATGTTTTGTTTCTTTTAATAAAGGTTTCATTTTGGTTTGTTATAAAAAATGAAAGCAACATTTTTGTGCTAATCTTAAAGGTTTTATTTCGATTTGTAATTAAATATAAATATACTTATTTCTCATGGATAAATTTAAATTAAAACGGCAAAATTTTCTTTTTGCGTGAAAAATCCCCGAACTGCTGAAAGACCTGTATGGTATATTAAACATGCAGATTTTGATTTAAGCGCAACACTGGCAAGTATAGTCATTATAATGGCTTTACGCATCGAATGTTATGAAATTGTACTGATAGGTGTTTTTGGAATTAAATAATATAACTATATTAGATCTTTCATTTAAAGGTATTGGTGAAACATAACAATGCTATAATTTTAACAAAAATGGGATTTTTCCAGAAATTGCTGTATGCAGTTAGGTGTTATTTGATGGAAAAATCCCAGTTTGGTAAAAAGTGTCGGTTGTCATATTAATGTTTCAAACCCTTCATTTACACGTTTATGTTTTCGTAATGAAACTTGTTTTTACATATTTTACTCACATGATGGCATGGACATTCAGACTCATATAAATTTATATGTGACAAAATCACTAAATAAAGGTTTCGTTACGTATCATAACTCCAGTTTTTTATTTTATTGTTTTGCAACTTTATAATTTTTTACCCTCAGTGGGTGTGGGGTAGACCCGGATACTAGTTCCGAGATTGGCCCAGGACAAATGGGGCATGATTGCCCCTTTAGGCCCATCACAATGGAAAACAATTAAATGCAATGGCCTCTGCCCAGCGAGATATCTCTACAGAGATCCCACTGACCGACCATATCTGGGTCTAGTGTGGGTAATCAGCAATATGCTAAAAATCATAAATTGACGGATTCTTGTTAGGGGGGCTACAAGCGTTACTTCTATCGGTGGTAACGGTGGCTACCTCTATCGGTGGCTACAAGACACTGGCCTCATAGCCCCCCCCCTTCACTGTCAACCCCTAATTGCTCCTCGAAGGGAGGAAATGCAAAGCGTAGACGATGTCATCTGGTGTGTCAAGAAGGGAGTGAGTTCAGGAGTCAAAGAGCTCAAGTTTTATAAGTGGTGAACTAAAGTGACGCAGGCCTAAAAAGATTAAAAATATTTATCGTACAATAAATAAAACTGCTGATTATTTCTTTCGACTCAGACCGTCCGACTCAACCCGAAGGTGTAATATATCTGTTTAGACCGCTGGGACAGTGCCATCTAATTTAGACTGGAACCCTTAGGGGACGACATCCACAAGCACCGACCCTCCTTCCCTTACTACCAACAGCTTGGAAGGACTTTCAAACTCACAAATTTAACGTGCTCATGTACGGGGATAGTTTAGTTTAAGCAAAGCCAGAAATCGAACTCGGATCCTCCGAGTACAATCCCTGTGACTTAACCACTCGGTTATTCCACTCCAAAACTGCTACTTATAAGACAATAACTTACAAAACTTCCTTAAGGAAAACATATATATGTCAATTAGGTGACTACAGTTGTTTCGATGGCATTATACCCCTTTTCTAGTCAAAATAACACTATGCGCTCTTAACAACCACTACTGCCGTTCGTTGGACAGTTCGTTCTTGGCGGCTGTTACAGGCGCATATTGTTCTTTTGGCCTGAAGTAGGGGCTCATAATGCCTTCAAAACAATTGTAGTTACCTAACTGACTTTCTTCAAGGAGGTGTTGTAAGTTATTATATCGTTATCGACTTTGTGAATCTTTTGTATAACTTTATCGGATTGGAGCTCATATCGGCAAAGTTAAAATATCGGCAAAGATAAAGTAATAAATATATATTTCAAATTTTGTATTCAAGTTGTTTTTTGGTATCATAGGAATACTTTTAAAAAATGTTTCTCAAATTAGCAATAGCATAATCACGCCGATGATTGTATTACGCATATTTGTGCAATATAAATTACTTTGATACCATTAGCATCTATAAGGTAGTTGAAATTAAGGTAAAACCAGAACTAGATAAAAAAAAACAAGAATGGTTAATCATGCATAAAACATTGATTATGAAATACTTCCCAACTGAAATGCAAAATGCAATATATTCAGCGGTGATATTTTTTCAATTATCACAGAACTACGATAATTTATTTTACTTAAAACTTAAAACTTCATCGAACAAAATTCATTTTATTCAAATCACGTCATCAAAATATAAATCGTCTGGTTCACTATGTGAAAGAAGTGAATATTCCTTCCATACACTTTTATTCAGACTCCAGAGTTAAATAATTTTGTGTGAAAAAATTTAGCAATTCTTATACAACTCATCTTTACAATCGTTTGTTTACATTCTGCATCCATTAAAAATAGGCTTCGTTGTAGAAATAATCAAAATTTAATGATCATTTAAATTAAAACATATTGTAATTGCTTTGGCGCAGAAATAGATGCCCAAAAATTAAGCGGTTTTAGGACGCATGCAATACAAAATATAAATTTAAAAGAACTTTAAAAATCACGATTTTTACTTAGGAAAAAAAGATGGATGACATATTTAATTTTGAAGTAGGTCACATGATCTCACCATATTATATGTGTGTAATTATTATTTAATTTTTATTTTAAAAACAACCGAACATATTTTGTTGAAATATTTTTTATACATTTTATGGGATAATTTGAATGTTTCCTAAAGCTTTCGAAGCAATTTGTGAATTTTAAATTCGCTTAAAAAATGTTTTGAAAATGAGGCCCCATAGGGTTCAATGTATTTCATTTCTTCAACCAGGGTTCAATCCAAAACTAATTGAGTAATATTGTTCATTTACATTCCCATATGTCTTACAGACCGTCTCAACAACATACTAAACAGTCATTTTTACGGCAGTTATCGTACGAACGGACAGACAGACAGACAGAATAAACAAAGTCATAAACACTTTTCAACGATGTTGTAAAGTGTTAAAAAGGCTCATAATTAGAATGTAAAGATCGCAATCCTAAACATCTGCTGTTTTCATTTAAAAAGAAAATAGTCAGGCACCATCGCTATTATAATATAACTACTGCCTAACAGAATATATAAAACAACTACTGCCTAACAGAATATATAAAACAACTACTGCCTAACAGAATATATAAAACAACTACTGCCTAAGCAGTATCTGTGGAAATACACCAATCAAATAACATGAATTTGCCCTGTAAGGGAAACTATAGTGGAGAAATAATTATGCTAGTGAAAGTTCATGGCAGTTTTCAGTACTATGATAGTGCACCTCCATGAAGTATCTGCTAGAGATAACTTAGAGATGACTTCTTCAACTTAAATTAAAGGCTCTTATTATATTATGTCATTCTTTACACTATTCTTGAAGTCCCATGTAAGCGTCTATTTTTCATCATTAAGTCTGTTTTGCTCCTCATAAAGTGGTAAATTGTCTAGACTTTAGCTATCTTAATATGGAAGACACAGCTAGTACCACAACATCCATTGACGACAAAACTGAAAATAATGGCGAATCGCCTACCCGAGATGCTTTAACTGATGGAATTATTGAGACCTTCTGTGAAACAGTTAGATGATCATGTTAGACAAACATTGTTAGTCATATTCAATTTAAATATATTTAAGTGTTTAATAAAAAAAGTATAGAATTTAGCTAACTTGTTTGATCATCCTGGAAATCTTGAGTTTTTGTGAATTTTCAATGCAAAATTATGTTTCAAAATATTTGCTGTTGCAATATTTATATGTTTCATGTGCAGTGTAGCTTCTACAATAAAAATTAAAATGTTTCTATATTCAGTTTATGGTTTTAAGCGTGTACAGTTTAGGTTTTCGTGTATTATAGAAAATTTTTAGTTCTGCTGAATATATACTATAGAATTTATCCATAAGAATTTCACTAACCATCAAGCTTTTATATCTTAAGCCATTGTTTCATAAATGTATTGATTTTTTTTTAATCTATTAGGCAATTTATAGAAATCGAATGCATCATATCAATAAGTGAACACACTTTGTGATAAAAGGCCATTTAGGCTGATTGCCATTTAGGCTGATTGGTATTGAACGATTGATTGACATTGAAATATTGATTATCTCGGTGTCACTCTTAACAGCAGACTAACATGGAAACCCCACATTGCAAAACTCAAAGATAAAATAAACTTTGTAAAAGCAGAACTGAGCTCCCTCCTGTACTCGAATGATGTCAGCATTAAAAACAAAATCCTAGTTTACAAATCAGTTATCTGCCCCATCATTCTCTATGCCTCCTCCCCAATTTGGAGCTACGCTGCGAAATCTAATATAAAAAAAGTCCAAATCATTCAGAACAAAATCTTACGTTCTATCAGAAAAGCCCCAAGATAGTTGAAAAACTTTGTAATACACCGCGATTTCAAAATTAAAACTATTAAGCAAGAGATGCGAAAACTCTCTAACAATTTCTATGATAACCTTGCTAGGACCCCCAACGAACTGATCTATAATATTACCGACTACGACTTCCGTGAATTTCCAATAAGACCCAGAGCTATCCTAAATCCCGATTTAGACGTCCCATGCTGATTCCTGACTGAATCTCTTCTGCATCCCAGTAGGGGATATTCGCCTGTTTCCCCACCCTCCTTATCTTCAAACACTAAGATCACTGTTTACAGCATTCTTTGCTTACTACTAACTTGTTTCTTCATCATTATTGGCCCTATTGAAGGACTAGGTTCAGTGGAAGACTGTGACCCACATATATGTTACCTGACTAGGGATGCGGAGCTCTACTCCAGGCGCCTTGCTATCGACAAATTACTGGCTGGCTGGAAATATTGATTAACCTCCTCAAATAAATGTAACCCCAGAATAATGCCAAGCGTTGACTATTGGCGATAAAATGATGTCACGGTCAGTCTTAGGGGAGCTCTAGACAGTCTTTGGCGCATTTGCGGAAGCTCTGCCCTCCTGGCTTTGTTGCAGCCACAGAATACTATATTCAGAAGGTTCACTCCCATAGGAACCTATGGCAACATCGTTAACATAGGATTTCGCATAGACACTAGCGTTCGAGGAGCCAACCATCTCAGCTAAGACGTATAAAAAGCTCGACTGCTAGATTTGGCGACTGTCGCTCAATTGGCGATTTTATGTTCATGCGGCCAAAAAAAAATTACGGAACTGTACTTTTATAATTTTTTAAACTATAAACATGATCAGCATTTAAAAATACTTTTATCTGTAATATGTTTTAATTTTAAATAAATAAACACAGATATATATTTAATTCATGCAATCATAAACTAAATAAAAAAATTGACGCATTGCATCACTGTAAATCATTATACACCAAAAATTACAAGCTAACATACCCAAAAGACTAAAATATTATATAATATTTTCAGCCTAAAAAGTATACTAGCGTGTTGACAGTTAAATTGCTTAGTTCCTAATTTATTCTGCTGTTATTATATATATATATATATATATTTAAATACACTAATAAAAAGCATGTAAAATATATACACATCCAATAGTATATTCAACTTTCTCTAGAAAAAGCTACTCAAATATAAATTTTTATACATTTTATATAAATGCGGAAAAGGTTTTTTAATCAATAATGCCACTGCTTCTTAGAATTTAATCTAGGCGGCAGTGAATTGATAATACTGCACCAATTTCTTATGATGAACACGTGCATAGGATGAAATATGGGATAGATAACAAATAATTTTTTTATTTAAATAAAAATAAATTACATACCTTTTAAACGTAATTCCTTTTCTTTTAGTAATCCATAAAATAGCAGCGAAAGTATGTTTACCACCTATAAACTACATGCGATGTGCATGCGATGATAGAACAAAGCAACAAAGTTCTTCCAAGTGTTTCGTTCAGTGCCAAATTGGGTTATATTAGCAGAACGCCTTGGCGAAAACCGTCACAGACTATCGCCAGGGCGCGGTAGCCCATTGGTTAGCGCGCTGGAGTTGCACTCGGTAGGCCCGGGTTCGATTCCTGCCACTGCCAAAACTGCCGCCGTGTTCATGCGGAGTACGATCACGTTAAACATGTGGGTCCGAAAGTCCTTCCGAGAGGTTGGTGGTAGGGGAAGGAGGGTACGGTCCCTGTGAATGCCTCCCCCACTGGGTTCCGGTCTAAATTGGGTGGCACTTCCCAGCCGTCCAAACAGTTACCTTACACCTTTCTGGTACTTCCCGGCCGTCCAAATGGATGCTCAAGTCCTTGTTGACGAGCCGGACGGCCTGGATTTTCAACACCTTTCTGGTAGGTCGGACGGTCTGGGTTTCAACAACAACAGACTATCGCCAAGCGCGCCAACCTTGATATTTTGGTTGGCGGTTGGGGGCGCTGAAAGTCGAGTGAAATATCTGTATTTATTAATCTGTGGTTGCAACATAATTTAGTCTTTCCTCCAATTTAAAATCCGTGTTTAGTTGAGATATAGTTTAAATGTAGTTTGAAACCTTTTGGTAATGATCAGTCATGGAAGCCAGTAATACCAGTAACGATTTTAATCATAAACCACGAATTCCATATTCGGAAAATAGTTCTTCGAGAGATGGTGCATCATCTAATAACGGCAATCAGTGTCATGAAACACACAGAGAACATCGTGATAATGGTAAGAATCGTGAAAGAGGTCGAGATGGTGAATGGAGTCGTGATAGGCCTTTTCATGGTAAGAATAGTGAAAATTTTCGGGATGAAGAAAGAGAGCGATTTAAAGAACAGCCTCGGCAACAGCCATCGCAACAAACTCCAAATTTCCCAGCATATGGTTATAATACGTCTGATCATTCTTACGTAGATAATAATCGACGTGCGTTATCAATGATGTCTACTTACAATTTAATACCTGCTATGAACTCTCAGTGGGGAGCTAATCCAATCGATACCAAGCTTATGGCTCAAAATAATTTGCATATCAATGCTGGTTCCTCAGCTATGCCCATGCCAACTGGTATTGACATGGCCCAACCTTCTGGCTCAAGAATGAACCCCTATACATTTATGGGTAGGCCTGGAGAAAACATGTTTGGTATGATGGGGATGGGTAATGCGCAAGAGAATGTAATGATAGGTCCCGTGAAAGAAGTTCTTAAACTTTCTAAGTGTGTTTTGCTTCCTCCAAGTCCGACTGCACTCCCACCTACAGTAAGACCGAAGCCTTTAGGCTGTAAAACTGTGTTTATAGGGGGTTTGCCTGAAAAAAGTACTGAAGAAATGATGAAAGAAATTTTTGAAAGGTGTGGTGAAATACTTGCAATTCGAATGAGCAAGAAAAATTTTTGTCACATTAGATTTGCTAGTGAATCATTTGTTGAAAATGCTATGTATTTTTCTGGATATAAAATTAAAACAGAAGAGAGTTTAAGTGTTCTTCTTCATGTAGATTATGCTGAAGCAAGAGATGATCAATATGAGTATGAATGTCAACAACGAGCTTTGCAGCGTGAAGCTCGTCATAGAGAGCGATTAGAGCAAGAGTACTATAGCCCACCCACACCTCCTCCTGTGGTGCATTATTCAGACCATGAGTCTATACTTCTGTCTGAGAAGTTGCGAGGAGAAGAAACATTCCAACAAGCTGTATCAATTTTAATAACATGGTTAGAAAGAGGTGAATGCAGCAAAAGGAATGCTGGTTCATTTTATTCCATGATTCAAAGTACAAATAGTCATATTAGACGGTTGATGAATGAGAAAATGAGGTTTGAAGATGAACTAGAAAAAGCAAGAAAGATGTTGCAGAAGAATATGCATGGTATTCTTTTGCAGTTTAATGATATTGAAAAAGTTTTTAATGCTGCATGTTTACAAAAAGTGTGGGATTTTTTCACAAAAGCTCAGAGAAAAAATATTGAAACGTGGAAAAAGCAAACTGAAGAAATTAAAAATGTTTATGTTGAAGAAGTTTTAAATGATCGCATTGAGGATGAAATGGATCTTGGCGATGATGATAATGAAAAGGAAGATAATGCAGTTAAGAAGTTTCTTGAGAGTGCTGATATAGAAAATACTCGATCAGATGAGTTTTGTAAGCTGCGGGAAGAAATCGATGCTCTTCGTTGTCAATTAGAGGCTGCTGAAAATGAAGTAATGATAGTGCAGTCTGAAAAATTGCAAGAATTGGATTTAAAAGAATGTCAGATACAAGCTATGAGACAAATTCTGCAAAATTCCAAGAAAGAAATGAAGAGTTTGAGTCAAAAGCGTTCATTCGATGAAGTAGAGTTAATTGAGTTTCGGGCATATAAATCTAAAAAGGAAAAAGATGATATAAAAGACATCAATGAAAATTTAGAGTTGGATAATGAGAACTTGGGAGCTGTAGCAAGTACTAGCTCATCTACAAATATGAATATTAGTGGAAATGAAGCTCGTCTTATTGGCCTGATATCAACATTCCTTCATATTCATCCATTTGGAGCGAATATAGATTATATTTGTTCCTATCTTCATCAGATTGATTCTGCTATCAAGGCCAGGGATGTTGAAAATTTGATGAAGAGTTTTCCAACTGTATTTAGAGAAGATTCAACTGGTGTTGGCGCTAGTTTAGGGAAAAAGTGGCGCTTTTTGGGATTTCAGTCATAATTTTATTGTTAGCTAGTTATTTATTATTATTTTTTTTTTTTTGTGGGAAATGTATTCCTCATTTTGGTATTTATTCCTTTAAGTTTTTCATCATTTGAACAGTTAAAAAAGGACTATGTTCATCGACATTGAACTGTATTGTGTGGTGTTATATTTGTAAGCTGAAAAGATGCTGACAAGTTAAGCAGGTATGTAGTTTATATTTCGCATTAGTCTAAATTAAATTTAGGGCTCAGAAATATATACTTAATGCAAGATGTTTAGAATGAAAATGAAGTGTAAGGTGAGTTTTTTACTTTCAAAAGTGCTTAATACGTGTTTGAGAAAATGAAAACAAATTAAGGTATTTCATGTTTTGCTTCCTAAGTTTTGCTACATTGTTAATATTTCAGAAGTTATGAAAATTTGTATTGGTAAGTTCTATGTAGTTACTTTAGTTTTATTAGAAATGACTAAATATTTGTTCTAAAGCCATGTTTCATGAATATGCAGGCATAGTAATTGAAGTTTTCATTCTCTTCTGAAATCAAATATGCATTAAAGGTAAAACAATCAAACAACTCGAACAATTCAGCAGGTAAGTTCAAATTTATTTAGCATAAAATTTTGGTTTTCATAATTCAGAAGTAAAATCTTGGTATTTTAGAACTACTGCAGATAACTTGGGAACTAAAGAATATGGTATGTTTTAAAATTTTTGACGTAATGTGACTTCGTCTAGTTCTATATAGAAGAATGTTGTTATTCTACATTTTCAATCATCTGTAAATATGCTAAAGGCTCATTTTAATAATTTAATTTGCTATATTTCCTAAACTGCCAAGGGGATTGGAGACAATAAGTTAAAGCTCTGTTATTTGTGTGAACAGTAAGTTTATTAATTTCTTCAAAGTTGTTAATCCAAAGTGGTTAAAATGGAATTTAGAACAAATATGTAATGCCAGAAGAAGGTAATATATGATAAAAACAAATGGATAAAATTATTCATAGTATTGATTTACCTTGCACGCACATCACAATCTGCTGTCATGGTTGATTATGTTACCATGTTGGACAAAATAAACATGATATCTGCATAAGAGTATCTACAGCTAAGTAAAAAGATCGGAGACAGATTATGAATGCTCCAAAAATATCACGAAATAGAAACAAAGTGCCGAATTTTGAGATTGAAGTTTTCCTATTCTTTCATCTAAAAATCTGTTTCCCCACAATTGCATAATTGACTTTCACAAATAGTGATTATTCCCACAGCATCACGAGAGAAAAGGAGGGGGAGGGCAGAGATGTGACCAATGATTTTCTAATTAATGTGGGAGATATGCATAATTAGATCAACTAAAATTTTATTAAATTGTTTTATGTTATATACAAAATTATTTTTTCAAATGTATTATTAATGAAATGAATGGTTATATTGCACCAGTACCCACCAATAAGATGCATTTGTGCGTGATTCTCCGTATCATTTTGTATTAAAATATTTTTCCACTGTTGCAATCTGTTTGCATAGTCTAAATTTTTTTATAATTATTTCATGTTTTATACAGAAAAACCATTTTTCAAACATATTATTAATGAAATGAAAGGCTATTTTGCAGCAGTTTTGCAAATAACAGCGTTTGCGACATGATCCTCCATATATTTTGTTTAATTGTGGAAACAATTTCCACTTTTGCAATTATTTCGTGTTTTGTACAGAAAAACTATTTTTCATATGTATTATTAATGAAATGAAGTATTTTCTGAATAACAGTATTAAAAAAATCTGATGTGGGCAGCACATGACTTTCCTTATATAATGCAATGAATTTACTACTTTTACAGTAAAAAAATAGCTTATTTAGTAGATACTTATATTCTTCTCAAGATATTGAATTTTCGTCAATTAGGACTTACTTTCATTGATTTAGCGTCATTTTTAACCATTTGGAGAGATAAAAAAGGACTATGGCAACATTTAAAAAGTTGCCAAGTTGGCAATATTCTGTCAAATTTGTCGCCAAAACCTCGCCAAGCGGTATGAAAAGAGAAATAAGTTATTCTTATAGCAGATAAATGACTATTGGCGTTCAAATACAAAAGTATTACTCAAAGTATCTTTTCTCATTGAATGGAACGAGTTAGATCCATGAAAATGATATCACCAAATTTATCGCATGATATTACATATGAAAAATGAACATGTTTCTCAACAGTTAATATATATATATTTTTTAATTTCTGAGATTTTTTGATAAATGTATTTGAAAAATGTGCAATATCTCGAGAACGGTTCATGCTAGCATTCTAAAGTTTATGTCAATCATTTTCTAAGGAAAAATTACATGAGGAATGTCTATTTGCGTAACTATATTAAAGATTTTGATTTTTTGATGATTTTTTTCAAAATTTCAGTCGGAAAATTTAGGGGGGTTCTGATCATTCAATTGCGTTTAAAAACACGAGGCTTCCAGTATTCATGGATTGTGATATTTGTACCAAATTTCATTCAAATCGCTCAATTCATTCATGAGATATCGTCTCCACAGACTCACTGACACACACACAGACATCACCTCAAAAATGTTTGATTCGTGATCAGGGATGCTTGAAACGTGCTTTCCCGTCGAAAACTTGAATTCGAATTTTTGACCCCGTCACAATATTTTCCTCATACATTATGTATATAAGGAAAGTAATAATAATTTGTGTACTTAAGAAATACAACCTTTGCAAAAGCATAAATTAGAATTTGATGCATTTGTATTTAAATTTACATATCTTTAGAATTTTTGTTAACATTTATTTTATCCTTTATTTTAAATAAAAATAGCATAATAATTGTAGTTTAAAGGAGCCCTGATAATAATAAAAATTAAGAAAATATAGGTTCAGAATTGTTAGAGCATGCTGAAAAAAGCTAATCAGCTGCAATTTTAGCGCATAATAATTAGATAAAATTATTCTATTTCATCATTGAGTATGTGTTAAATAAGCTCAATATATGTGAGTATCAGTTGCTGTACGATTTAAGGTTTAATTGTATCAATGAGCCCCATTAGTGCGACCAAAAATATTTTTTTCCCTCGCACAATGTGTGCCTATTTTTCCTTCTGGTAAGTTGGCAGCTGTCTTATTTTGAAATTGTCTAAATATAGAATTTGAATAAGCTTTTTGCTTGATCTGTACAATGGACTTCAAAATTTTACGCTGAAAGAGGGGATGTTATTGCCCATGCATGATCCCTGATGAATGCTATAATCATCATATATTTCAGTTTTATTTGTTGCAAAGCTGTCTTTTTTTATGTTTAGATTAAATATAACAGGAGTATTAATTGCATAATGCGTTGTCTTGTGAAATCTCCTGGTTTTTTCATATTTTCATGCAAAAATCTCCCGTTTTTTTATATTTAGAGGTTAGCACCTATGGTAATCAATTTGAACTTTTCGTTCGTTTAAAAATTTTACATTTTCAGAATCAATAGACTACAAGTTCAACCAGTTTCAGGTCTTCTGCTCAGCTCATGGTCAGTATCATACCACATCATCAATGACATGCAGTTTAATCTTCAAATATACAGGCTAGTTCATAAAAAGCGAGCCTTGCACCTGGATGCTCTGTGACTTGTCTGCCCATAGTATTTGAATGTCGAGTGTGTTTAGTTCATTTATGTAAAGATAATTTAATTATAAATAAGGTATCTCTGTAGAGCTGAGCTATTAATTCTTACAGGATCTCAAGACAAGCTTGTAGCAATTAATGGTACAGAAATATATCCCTATATTGTAAAACGCAATAAGTGACTAACCCGGCAATGAAGGCTGTTGCTCTATCAATTTTATATTTCAAAAAGACTCTCTTCTTTCTGGTCAGCATCAGAACTGTGGATGTGGAGTCATATCAAACCTGTGACTTAGGCTCTCCTTTTATTCCATCTGATGCAGACTACTTCATAAATAGCAAACAAATACATTAATTGATAGTTTTTGCGATATTTTTTCCAAGAATTCATTGGGCAAAAGCCCTTAGAATACGCAACTGCTTTGCCTATCCCTAGAAAAATATAAAAATTACGTTGTTTACCGAAGATATGGCTAATATATATATATATATATAAATTGGTCTAATTGTGCTGAAATTGTTGTAATTAAGATTTAAATTGTGATTTAAAGCCTCCCAACTCATGTAATATGGGGGTTGGTGAGTGTTAGTGAGCAGGGGGCAGGGCCCCTAGTTTACTAGAAAAGTGGTTTTTTTTTTTTTTCTATTTTACCTTCCTCCTAAGCACTTCTTTTTGTGAACATGGTATTAGCAGTGGCGGGTTTAACGGTAAGCGGACTAAGCGGCTACGTGGGGCCCCCGGGATACAATAGGGCCCCGAATTTTGCAGTATTCAATTTATTTACAAAAAATTAAAACAACTTTTCTCTTCACGGTAAAAAATGAAAACACATCAAAGTGGGGCAGAAAAGCGAAAAAAAAATTAATAAAAACCTGGAAATTGTTGACAGCCAAAGAAATGCATTGTATAAGTTTTTAACAGTAAATTCAGAGACAGAGTTGCCATCAACATCTACTTCCGATAAATTGTCTGCGTTAGAAACTTCTTCTGAAACACACAGGCTTGTAAGTGAAGAAGAGGAAAAAGAAGAACAAGTTGAGCACAGACTAATATATACATGAGCATCAAGAGGTTGAAAATGCTACTGATAAAAGGGAGTGTGAAGACTCAGAAGATAGAGATAGTCCAGACAAACTCTTGAATATGGACATCAAAGTCATAAATGATATAGCTTTATGGCCAACAATTTTTTCAGATGCTATTATTGACGATATTCTTAAATACAAACCAAAAAGTAGCGGGAATATAGAAAATTTGAAAGCAGTGTATAAAGACAGAGATGAAGTTTATTACAGAGGACTTTCTTATGATCACTTTTACAGAAAGAAATCAAATGGAATTATGGGAAAGAGAACTTGGCTGATATTTTCAGAAACAAGCAAAAGGGTTTACTGCTACCCTTGCAAACTCTTTTCAAAATCAAAGTCTAAATTAATAACTGGTTTGCAAAATTGGAGATCCATTACTGTTATTTTATCGAACCATGAAGTTTCAAAAGAGCACATGTCAACCATGTGTACTCTGTACAAAAGATCAGCCCAATTCAATAGAATTGATACTAAACTATTACAGGAAAAGGAAAGAGAACAATGTTACTGGAGAGAAGTGTTGAAAAGAATTGTGTCAACAATAAAATTATTGAGTCGCTTAGGATTGGGATTTAGGGGTCACAAAGATTCTAATAGGAAAGTAAATTATTTAACCTGCTTGGAATACCTAAGCGAATACGATGAGTTCTTGAAATTCCATCTACAAAAATATGCCAACCAAGGACGAGGAAATGTGAACTATTTATCTCAGAATATTTGTGAAGAATTTGTAGGCCTTATTGGCAATCAAGAGCTGAAATGAAATGTGCTACTTATTATAGTATAATTGTTGACTCCACTCCCGATATGTCGACCAAATTACTTTTGTGATATGTTTCATCCTCTGGTAATATAAAGTAAATAATTTCCCATAGATAAACACAACTCTTCATACTTGGAACAAGAAATTTTGGAAAGTTTAACAAAATTGGGACAATCTTTTGATAATGCTTCAAATATGTCAGGAAAGTACTCAGGTTTGCAAGCACGCATTAAAGAACATAGTCCACGTGCGGTTTATTCTGTGTGTTAACCATTCTTTAAATTTAATTGGAAATTTTGCTGCAGAAAGTTGTAGCGCTGCAGTTCAATATTTTATGTTTGTGCACAAGTTATCCACATTTTTCTCTGCGTCAACTCATCGCTGGAAAAATTTAGCGAGTAAACTAGAAATGTGTAAAGATAAACAATCCGTCTCCCTGAAAAGAGGTTCTGATACACGATGGTCAGCAAGAGCAGACGCTGTATTAGCTATAAAACTTGGATTCGCCCATATAAAAGAGGCTTTAAGTGAAATTTGTAATACAGAAGAAGAAAATCAAATATTTATTTCGAACTTGAGTTTGAGGACCCCAAAATTTTTACCGCTTCGGGCCCCCACTTGACTTGAGCCACCACTGGGTATCAGTTGTGTTTTAATCATATAAAAACCTATTATGACTAAAAACTAGCACAATCTTTTAACTAATTATTTATGGTCCATATTGGGAAAATTTTAATCCTGAATTGGCCATTGATTTTTCATTTAGACTTTAAAAGTAGATATGTCATTAGAGAAGAATAGTTATCCACTGTAGGTATGTTTTTTATTTTCTTACAAATTAGTGTATGTAGGTACTATGATTTGTACATACACAATACTTCATTGTTATGTGTATTTATGTGAATTTTTACATTATTGCAGATAAATTTTACTGAAATTATTTTTATGATATGATAAATGTGTTATGCAATGATGCAAGTAAATCCTGAGCTGAAAATTTTCACCCTGCTTGTACACAGGGTGCGGTAACCCATTGGTTAGCGCGCTGGAGCTGCACTCGGTGGGCCCGGGTTGGATTCCAGCCACTGCCAAAACTGCCGCCTTGTTCACGCGGAGTACGATCACATTAAACATGTGGGTCCGTAAGTCCTTCCGAGAGGTTGGTGGTAGGGGAAGGAGGGTTGGATGCCTCCCCCACTGGGTTCCGGTCTAAATTGGGTGGCACTTCCCTGCCGTCCAAACAGTTACCTTACACCTTTCTGGTAGGTCGGACGGTCTGGGTAACAACAACAACAACAACAACCCTGCTTGTACATGTTTTCAGGCTGCCCATTTTTGCTGCTCTATGTCTTCGGATGAGCCGGATGGCCTGGGTTTTCGACCCTGCTTGTACACGTAGAAGAGGATTCTTGTTCATAATGGCATGTGACCTTGTACTGCCTGTGACAATTGGGATACTTGCACACGTGGGAGAGGGTTCTGGTTTATGACAGATGACTTTGTGTCACCTCTGATGCCATGTGCAAGTATCCCATTGTTGAAAATAAAATTAAGAGTGTGAAAAGGAAAAGATAGCATAAAATAGGTTTTTGTGTATCTTTAAAGTCTGGAAATAATCTGGTAGAGAAGACTCCATGCTGGTAATATATTTTAATTGTTCAACTCTTTCTGGTGTGGTTTTGGTATTTGTTGTCCCAGGTTTGGTTCTTATAAATAGTTGATCCTTATAGTCAGTAAACCTGTAAGTCATGATCACTGTTTTTGGAATATTTCTCTATAAGGATAATTACAGACAGAAATGAAAAGTATGGGACATCTTTACATAACAAGTTGTGATGCAATCTTTGGGTTTATATCCTAATATAATCTATATATCTATTAATATAATCTTTGGTTGTATATCCTATAATATCCCTACACAAATATAAGAATAATTAGAAGTGCACCAAAGATTATATTCCTTACAAAGCAGTTACCTTTAATATGGGCAAATTTTTTTTTTATTATTATTTAGGCTGTTATAATTGGAATATATCTTTATATTTGAGTAACTTAAAAGGTAATATTTTTGCGGTCTGGCCTAGAACATGACTGTAAAGTCAGAATCCGTAGCAGTTTGGTGGTGGAGTCGGTAAAAATATACTATTTAAAGACTAAATATAATTTTATTATAAAATATTAAATTTTTAATAATTTTTAGGAATTTTTTTAAGAAACATCAAATGTTTATTGATTTCAAAATTATTGATATAAAAAATACTGCTATTTATGTTGATATTAGAGTTGGATTACAAGAGGAGTTGGAGTCGAAGGCTTGAGGTACTGACTCTACAGACATGTTTAGTAATGTGGGTATAATCTTGTAGAATTTTCAAGTGGATTCTGGCAATGAAGGTATTTTTCTTTGATTGGCTTAAATATAATTTTTTTTTTATGTAATTGTACGGTCTACAGAACTTTCTGATATTCATGAAAATATTGATCTTAAATATGGCTGAAGGTAAACTTCTGTTGGTTTAGTAAAATATAATTCAGACTTGGTGCATAGTTGGTCAGCAGGATACCATTATAAGGTATTTAATTGTATAAATTTAGATTGGAATATAAAATAAATTATTTTTTAATGCCTATTAGCTTCTAATGAGCACTTACAGTGAACTGGTCTTTGTGTTTGCTGTGTACTAAAGAAGGTACCATGGTAGGTACAAGGATGGAAACTCAATCAAGTACGCCGACCCACCCGAAGGTACGCGGGAAAGATGCTTCCTCGCTGCAATAGCGCTCCCAGGACACCTGGCCGGGGCCCAAGCCACGGCACTCCACCCCATCCGCACGCCGCCAGCCAAAACCAACCGCGCGGGCAGGGGGAGCAAAACTCCAAAAACCAGCCCGGGCAACCACGGACTACGATCTGTGAGAGTCATCCTCTGAAGGTCCCTCACACTTTATTAAACATATACAAAAATTACAGAACCCTTCATTTAGGGTGAAAACATACTTCCTTCATTCTTAAGGAGAAAAATAAGAAAGATTACCAAGCCAAGGTAAGAAATTATAAATAATCCAACTCGGATATAGAATAATTACAAAATTATGCCATTCAAAGTAAGTTCACAATTCAATAGCCATCAAAGTACAACTTTACAACATTCCTAATACATATTCCAAATAATTTCAATATGACAAGATTCATATTATATATCACAATTTAAAAGCCATCACAAGATACCACTTTACAAAATTCATAATACATATTTCAAGTAAATTCAGTATACCAAGATTCTTATTACATATCACAATTCTAAAAACCATCACAAGTATAAATAACATTTCCATCAAAATATCAAAATCATTCATAATGAAGATATAAAATACAAACACAAATCACAACCAGAGCCATCTTAAAACCAACTCAATACTTTAATCCATTTCAAGGGAAAGAGCATTCTTCATTATATCCTTAATACCAATTCTACTCTTAAAATTACAGCAAAGATTATAAATACAAACATTTTTTAAATTATAGGGGAAATATGTACAACGTAGATTGTCCCACAATTCACACTCATAAATTGTATGACGAACCGATCCACTTGCCTTGCCACAATGGCATGTTCTCTCTTTACTGAAAAATCTAAATTGGTATTCACGGAAAGCCCCATGTCCAGTAAGTACTTGGTTAATATAAAAATCACCATGGAGTCTTTTAATGGACACTTTCTTGATTTCATTGTGTAGATTCTTTCCAACACTGGTCTGGTCCCACCTCTCTTGCCATTCAGCCATCACTTCATTTTGAATCTTCTTCTTGATTTGATCTTTGCTCCATTTGAATTGATAATCGATAGATACTCTCTTGGTAGCTTCCTTTGCTAACTCATCCGCTTTTTCATTGCCCTCTATCCCAATATGGGCTTTTACCCAATGAAGTTGAACAAGTTCTCTATTGTAGATCAAACTTTCTTTCAACTGTTGAATATGAAAATAATTATTTTCATACGCACTAAGTGCTTGCAACACTGAACGGGAATCAGTGCAAATGTGTGTCTTTCTGGTATTATCTTGGATGTATTCAACTGCTTTGCAAATTGCAAATAATTCTGCATTAAAAACCGTAGTTTCATCGTTTAATCGAAATTGTTCATAATGAACAATATTATCACCTTGATAAATAACAAAGGCACTCCCCACTTTTTCCTCTATTTTAGAGCCATCAGTATAGATAGCTCTTTCTTCATAATTTGGTAATTCATCATTCCATTTCACAAAAGTTTCCTCCCAAGGAGGTTTGTAAATGTAACTAGGTTTTTCGATATTATATTGATTAATAATATCATTTCCAATCTGTACATTTTCCATTTCATGAATACTTTTATAAAGTTTCATATCTCCCTTTAACTTCAAATCGAGGGGCAAACAACCTGCCAATACTTGCAAGTCCATATTAGAGGTGGTTCTGTAACTTTTAGTTATCGATAGTAAGGCAATCCTCTGTATCTGATTAACCTTATCATTAGTTCTTCTAATGTCCCGGTACCAAATTTCGGCACCATAAGTAATATACTTTTCAACTGCTTTTAGGTAAATCTCTTTTCTGATTTCGGGCCTTAAGCCCCACATAGCTCTAGTAAATCTAATAAGTTTACTTTGAAATTTAATAACTTTATTTTTAATCTCATTTAAATGGGGAATCCATGTCAATTTACAGTCGAATTGCAATCCTAAATATTTCAGATTCGTATCGTAGCTTATTCTTTTGTTATACATTTTTATATTTGGGATACATGTAATATTCTTTTTAAAAGGGAACATTATGAATTTAGATTTCTCAGCACTGAATTTTAATCCAAATTCTCCCGCCCAGTGTTCCAGTTTCTTTATGATCTTCGTTCCCATTTCTCCAAAGAGATACGACGCGCTAGCACTCATAGTGATAGCGATGTCATCCGCAAACGCTTGTACACTTGTTTCATTGCTGTCATAATCGATCTTCAAAACTTCATCCACAATCATAAGCCACAAAATTGGGGCTAAACTAGAACCCTGTGGAATACCAATATTATATTCCAAATACGTATTAGAGTCTTCCATGAAGATTTTCCTCTCACTGAGGAAATTATTAACAAGGTTCTTTAATTCTTCAGGTATGATAAATTTATCCATTTGGCCTCTTACATCCTTCCATTTTACTGAATTAAAAGCATTTTTGATATCCAATGAAACCAGACACGTTATCTTATTTTTATTTTTATTTTCAAACCTCTTTTCTACAATTGCTTTCAGAGCATCAATAGTACTTTTATGCTTTCTGAATCCATATTGCCTATCACTCAGTTGATTTCTAAGGTAGTAATTCATTCTATGAGTAATCATCTTGTCCAGGATTTTTCCCCAAACTGGGAGTAAGCAAATAGGTCTATATGAACTTGCCTCTTGTTTATCCTTTCCTTCTTTAGGAAAAAGAATTACTTTTGCTATTTTCCAAACTTTGGGAAACTTAGCAAATTCTAAACACTTATTCATTATTTTTAAAAACCAATTTTTATTTACAAAATACAATTCCTTAATAATTTCTAGAGTAAGACCATTGTGACTAGGAGCCTTATTAGGATTCATGTTGTCCATTGCTCTACGCACTTCATAATCTGTAAATTGGGGATAAGTCCTATAATCCTGTTCTTCCCCATCAGAGGAATATATTTTCTGACTCGTGAATCCTCTAGGGACACCTTCATCCGGCCCGGTAGGGTGTGTCGCGGGGGTGACGCCCCGCGCAAGGCCAATTCCCCGGGACCCCAATTCCGGGTAAGGCCCGGCAGGGTGTGTCGCGGGGATGACGCCCTGCGTAAGGCCAATTCCCCGGGACCCCAAATCCGGGCCGGAAGAGCACTCCGTACTAGAAAAGGGAATTCACCTTCTGAAAACTCCTCTTTGAAGTGGAACTGTAGAATTTCTTTAAAAGCTTCCATTGGGGAGCTAGTCTCTTCCCCATTTTCTTTCCTTATATTTTCATCAATATAAGTTCTTTTATACTTATCTTTTGCAATTTTATAGTGTGATCCAAACGTATTGTTACTCATTATCCCACTAAGGTAAGTTCTAAAACTGTCTTTCTTTGCCTTCACAATTTCTCGTTTGTATATAGCAAACATATTACTGAATCTAGATCTTTTAATTTGTCTTTGATGCACATCCGTCTCCTTGTGATAGAGTCTCCTGAGAGCTCTTGTCTTACTTCTCATTATATTCAATTTATCATTCCACCATATTGCGTTTTTTTTATATTCCTTACTATTCCTCTTTCTATTTTTGAAGCAAATTTCTTCCAATTCTCTTTCTACATTATTTACAATTTCATCTAAGTTGTTCGTAGTAATATCAATATTACTCATCCTATTTACCAGATCACCTATTTCCTTCTTAGCGTTTCGCCAATTCAAATTTTTAATCCTCCATTTACGACTTTTAATTACCATACTAGTAATTTCATCTTTTATGACAAACCTAATTTCATTATGATCACTTAATGTGATCATATCCGTGACTTTCCAGTCTTTGATCTTATTTTCCATATTCTTAGTAAGTGTCAAGTCTATCCAACTCTCCCCTTTAGTGGCAGAATACGTAGGAATACTATTTATATCATTCTCTATATTGAGCCCATAGCCTTCAATAAACTCCATTAATATTTCACCTCTCATATCAATATTCCTAGGTCCCCAAGCTGGGGACTTTGCATTGAAATCACCACCAATGATAATTTTCTTATCTATAAATAAGTTGATCACTCACTCCAACTCTCTGATATTTCTATCTATTTCTTCCGAAGGTGGGCAATATATAGAAATAATAAAATATTCATCTTTTCCAATTTCTACCTGTAAGGCCACTAAGTCCCTTTCTATAACAACTTTCCTAATTCTAAAATCTGTATTACAGATAACTTCTGCTCTTGGTTTACCTTCTTGATAAATAACTTTAAAGTTATTGGGGAATCCTATAATATTGGCTTCCCAGTAATATGGTTCATTTATTATACATAAATCAATACTATTGGAAATAAGATCTTGAGAGAGCTGCAAATTAGCAGCCTTGGCGTGATTTAAGTTAATCGACGCACAAGAGATTTCTCTCACTTTATTCTCCATAATCTGTTTTAAGTCTTATGAAGTCAATTTCCTTCTGGTAGATAGGACAATTATAGTCTGAGCAACTATGAGAAGTTGTATACTTTGTACCAAACTTCTTATTATGTGATACACAATTTTTACAATTAGTTTGTTTATCACAATCAGTTATTTTGTGGCTTATATCACCACACTTCCTACAACAACTGTCATTATTGCAAAATTTTGCAATGTGTCCGAATTTTAAGCACTTATAACAAATAGTGGGTCTTAAATATTCTTTCAGATCCACTCTACTCCAACCTAAATTTAACTTCTTTTTCTCAATTAATGATTTAAATGTTACTGGATCTAAGGCAACAACCCAATTTTGTCCCCTTCTTCCTTTAAAGTTGTAATTTACTTCTACTTCTGATTCCTCAGTTATTTCACTATTTTGTTCAATTATGGTATCCTTGAATAATTCCTTAGTAAATTCACTGTCCACGTTATATATTATAATCTGTGGCTTTCTTTTAACGGGCTTTTGAATAACAAAGTCTTTCTTTAGTTTGTCGTTTTCCTTAAGGCTTGCAATAAGCTTATCTATGTCTTCTTGCTTGCTAGTCTCCACTAGTATTCCGCCTTTTCCAATCTTTTTCACTCCTGTAACGGAGATTTCCAGTTCTTTAGGATTAATAAGCTCTTGAATTTCCTTTTTAGTATTCTCCGAAAACTTAATGTCTTTTGGATAAATACTTGCCAAGAGTGTCTTGATTCTGCTTTTAGATCTAACTCTTGATCCACTCTTTTCTCTCGTTCCCTCTTTTACTTTCTGAGCATATGTTGATCTTGCTCTTCCCCTCTTATCTGTTTCACGATCCTGTTGCACTGTAATTATTTTTTGTTGTTCTATAATAATATTCAGCAGCTTGCTGATTTCCTCCCTGATTTTGAGCTGAGGTCCTACATTAACTTTTGAGGAAACCAGAGTTGTGATGATACCCTCCTGAGCTTCTAAGGCTTGGGTAATATAGTTATTAGTGTCTCTGATTGATTGTTCAATCTCAATATCCGTTCTTGGATAGTCCTCCTCTACTCCTGTCATGATAAAGTAAAATCTACTTTAAAAGTTCACACTCACAATGTCCGTGAAGAATAGAACGTGAGCCCTGATGGGCACTTGAAACTGAAGTCGAATTCGCCCCTCAGATATGATTTCTGAGGGGAGCCCCCCGACCACGCCAAGGATCGACTTCGGACCAGACTTTGAAAAGATTTTCACAAAGAAAATAAAATTCACTTCTTACTAGCACTCAATTTTCACTTTTTATAATAATAATAATAATAATTAGCAATATTCACTGGTCCCCGGGGCTTACAAGGATGGAAAAGAAAATTTTTATTTTATAGTTTGAAAACTCTGAAAATAGAGCGTAGTACAGTGAGGGTGTGTTGCACAATTGTCAACTAGTAGTAAAATTTTTCTTTGTTTATGTTGTAATTTTACTTCCCAACTCTTAAGTCAATTATGAGAATTTTCAGAAGATCCATGCATTTTTGTTGACTATAGTACTTCACTGGTAAACCTTCTATTCTTGGCCCCTTAAAGCATCAATGCTTAGCTTACTACTTTTTCCTATGACCACCAGCTTTTTTTTGTCAGTACCTGACATATTTTCACAGCATAATACAATAATGTGGTTTATTGACTTTTTGAAACCCAACAGTGCAATGTGCTTATAACATAGGGAACTTATAACTGTCTGGCATGGCATGATAATAGAGGCCAGTTTCATTGGCACTGTAAATGTCATGTGCACATAATTGTCTAGAAAAATAGGGATTTTTATATTTTTTCACTGTTCAGCACTTACATTATCACCATGCATATTTTTAAATTTGATGTCTTGCATTCCATAGAGACAACTAATCATCAGTTGCTTAGAAATTATGACCCACCCCACCTTGTTCAGTAACTATAGAAAACAATTAATTTAGAACCTTCTTGACATCGGGATCCTTTCTCTCGTATTTTCTATTGGGTGTTCCTGCTGCTCCCCATAATGCCAATCTTTCACTACTGATTTTCTTATTGTATGAGATATGATATGGTAGATTTTGGCACACTAGTTAACTCAACGAACCAACAATGACTTCTGATAAGTGACTGGCTTTTAATTTTATCCAGCAAAGCAATTTTACTTGCGAGTCTTTTCTTGGCAACTTGGCAAGGGTTATAAATATGCATTGCATAAATGCCCGTGGAGCTGTTACTGAATTCTACCGTGGTTAATGATCTACATGTACATCTATAGTACATCGCTGGATGTCTATGTGTACATTCTCAGCGATAAGCATATGAATCACCTGGTGATGTCTGATAAATAAATCTTAAAAATACACATTTCAAGTGCTGTTATCCACTGTATTTCATAAAAAACACATATTAAGCTGTTTACAAAAATTTTTCTGGTGATTACTGATTCTGGTGATTACGAGCATTTTTCTGGTGATTATACAATTTGCAATTGTGTTACATATTTATTATTCTGATTAAATGGAATGGTGTCCCAAATAAACGATATAAATTATTGTTATTTCTTGATTTGGTTTTTATCCTTTAAGATTTGGTCCAAATAAGCTGCTGCCCCTGTTACTGGAATCAACTGTTAAGGCGGAGTTAAACCGATCCAAAAAGTTACCTTTTTCCGATAGATGGCTCTGAATATCGCAGGTTTGGCGAGATCCAACCTTGTGCCAAACAGCGATTATGTTCAATTTGCGGTAGCCATAGTCTCTCTTCCGGATTAATCCTGAAACCGGATATTATGAAATGCCTTCAAATTAGAACTTGGTTTTATCGGCTGATAAATTCAAAACGTGGACTATACATAAAAGTTTGTAGAAACTTTCTTCATGTTAATAATAAAATTCATGATTTTATTGTATGCTCATGCAATCAGTATAAAATTTAAATCATATATGCGTATTCAAAAAAGTTTGTTTGTCATGCCCATCATTCACTATATTTTAAACTCTTTTTCTATTGCTCATGGGTTGGTAAATTCCAGTACCTGTATTGTTAATATTTTGTATGTATTCATAATATGATATATTCATCCTTGTATGTTTAATTCTTAACTATTAAAGAAAATGAGCAAATAAGTTCATGTACAACATATTTATTGTTGTATGGAGTATATTTGAAATTTCAACACTTTAAATATGGATGGCATCCATATCTAACTTATATGTACTTATATAACTATTGCATATCTAACTTATATGTTCTTACACATTTGTTGAGCTACTTTATATACTATATGTCTTTTATTCCTTTGATAATATAGTGTACAACATATAAAATTCTAAAAACTGAATACTTAAATATCATTTTATGAAAAAAATCACTTCTACTTATCTTGACTCAAAAGAGTCTTGACCACTTCCTTCCTGTACCTACCTCTGTGTCAATGCTAATAGAACACACAGGACAAAAAGAAAACTTGGCTGGACATGATCTTGACAATTTCGCACCTTTTTTTTATTGCCCCTAAATCCACTTAATGAGCATTGAAAATGTTTGCTATTTGATTGAAAATTCAACTGAACATATTTTTTATTCATTAAAATAGCTGACTCATAACAGTAAATGTAATTATCAATGGCTACTTAAGGATCTATGTTCATTACATTACATGTATTCCTCCCTTCTTATGTGCACATTCAAATTAAAAGGTGTTCTGCACCCTTTAATTTTTGCCAAATGTGTCTAAAGCCAGTTAATAAGGAGTATTTCGGGACATTGATTTCTGTATTTGTTGTTATTTACTTGAGGTTTAACCTCCTGTAAATAACTTTCATAACAAAGTACACCTGTCCCCCGATTTACACGGAAGATAGGTTTTGCACAAAACCGTGTAAATTGAAATTTTGGATTTTGCTAAGTAAAATCATGTAAAACGAAAATAACCCCAAAATGTGCATGATTCAGTCATTTATTTAAGTAAAACATCTTAGAAAACTTAAAATTATACTTAGTTTATAAAACAACAAACATATGAATGTAGTAATATAACATATTTAATTTATTTTACATTAGGAACAAAGAACAAAAAGACAAAAAAAACCTTAATTAATTATAAGTTTAATCACTGTCATCACTTTCATGTACTATCAGTATTTCTTTCTAATAGGTATGATGTCACTTTCATCACTTGAGCTTTCTTGATGCGATTCTGGCTCAATGGTTGACGAATTAGGCAAGATATTGAGTTGACAAGACTTTGTCATGAAATCGGTAATTAACAATTGTGTAGGTTTTTTTGCTAAATCTTTATAGACCTCTTCATATTGATTTAAGCATTTACGAAGGTCTCGCTGGAATCGGAGAGCTCGATCAACATTTGTGTCATATTGTAAGAAATGGTTGCCCAATTTTCTTCCCAAATCAAGTCCTATGCTTATGATTCTTGCTGTGAACGCCACTGGTTCAGATTGCTCTACATCAGAATCATTGTCTTCATCATGTTTGTTTCACGAATCATGTTAATTAAATCATCTTCATTCAATTCTTCATCAGCCATTATTTCTTCAATATCTGCCTGAGCTAAATCTTCAAAACCTTCTCCTCCTATAATATGGGCCAACTCAGTGATCTGAGAATATTCATGCTCTATTGGGGATTTATCATTTCCACTTTCAACAACATCCAGCCATATTGCTTTCCAGCAGGCGTTGGAAAATTTAGCAACATCCGTTACTCTTTCTCTATTACGTAGACGGTCTAATATTTGAATTTTAGTTTCTAAAGAAATAACTTTTCTTTTCATTTGATTTTTCTTCAAATCCTTTGACATTATAGAACCTTAACAAATTTACGCAAACTATAAAGATGCAAGAAAAACTGTAAATGTTGAAAACTTACCAGTTCAAAAGATAAATGCACAATAATATAAGCTTTGCTGCTAAAATGTTTCTGCACTATGTACTTGCATGAACCAGATAGCTTTACTGTTGTGAAATACATACAGGGATTCCCCTAAATGTATATATTTTACAACACTGGGAATCCCCTGTTGTTTTCATCAGTGTTACCAAAGGAATAAAATTCAAAGATGTCATCAAATCTTTGTATAGGCGTATATGGAGCGGAATATACATTTTTATCAATTTTTTGAAATCTGTTAATTTATAAACCGTGTAAAAGTGAAATCGTGTAAAACAAGTGCCGTGTAAATCGGGGGATAAGTGTATAAACATAATTAGTTACTTGTTATTCAATTGTTTTTAACTATTGTTTGATACAGTTTGTCCGAATGAACTTTGTGACAGATAAAACAACTATGGCCAACCCATTTAAATTATGCCGCTGTGCTTTAAACCTATGTAGATCTATCACATAAAAATTTTAAAATGTGCACATTATAATTATGGTACATGTGAAATAAATTCTGTTGATATAGAATTTTTTAAAAATGAAAATATTTCACGTTATTTCAAAGTGTAGTCTGTTCAAACATATTCCAGTCTCTTATTTCCTAGTCATATATCTAGTATATTTTAGAACATTTTAGATTGAGATGAGTCTGGATGGCATTCATTAATTGAGGTAGCATATTTCAATTTTTCAGATTTTTCTTGATTTCTGAGAATGATAGCTTGCATTCTCTTAAATTAAATTTATTGCTAGAAGACTGATTATAATTAATTTTTTATATTATGTACATGCATGTTGGTCGCTTATCATACAAAAATAGTAGAGATATAGGATAGAGAAGAGACAATAAAAGAGATAAATATAAGAAAATAATTATCAGTTATATTTAAGGCTTTTAAAGGTATAATTTAAGACTAAGTAATTTTATTTAATTTTTCTGTGTAAAGATCTCATCTCAATAAGTAAATGAACCATTGATTTCTTGTTAGCTAGGCAATACTCTATCTGCTAAACAACTGAAACAATTATATTTTCAATTTCATCCATATTTGAAGTGGACGCTATATTCTATTCTCATGTTATTATTTTAAACCGGCATAGCATTCTGTTCACCATAATATTTTGCAAATGAAAATGTTTCCAGTTGACATATTAATCTATATCATATGTTGAAGTGGTAAACTACATTCTCCTTCAGATTTTAAATCAAAGTATGGCCGCCTCATTGCTCTGCTTAAAATACAGGATACTGTATTTTAAATCTAAATAACAGAATCCTAAAATACAAATAGAGGTTTGGAAGATGGACAGCATCAGATTCAGTTATGCGCTACAAAATCATATAAAATGACCTTTAACTGAAAAAGGGTTATATAATTATTATTTTTTTTATTTGTGTACAAATATAAAAACATTATATTTAGAAAAACAGGTTTTCTAGTTTGCTTTTATGAATTTTATTGATATCTTCTCAATAGTCATAAAACTGATTAATAGGAAGCAAATCATTCTAAAGTTGTATTTTAATCATGCTCCCAATGCAGCAACTAGCATTGGTAGATCGATTTTACTTTGTTCGAACTTATCAAAAACAAATAGAATATTTCACAGGGAATAAGGAATCACTATATGCTACAATTTTGCAAATTTCTGTCAAGGATGGATAATCTCCCAGAGATAACAAGGAAGGGGGGTATTTACTTTTACACTTTTTTGTTGATCATTTACCTACATTAAAACTAATCAGAAATTCTTTCTTAATCATAAAACGTAGCAAATTGACCCTTATAAAATTAAAGTGTACATTTCATTTCTAGATGTGTTGGGTTGCATTAAACTTTGTAAGGTATATAGAATCACTGGAAATAGCATACAACAGGGGGATGCAATCTGTCTAATCACCTTTCCCTGGATTTGTCTTCTGGACTTCTGTGGTGATCTACAAAGTCAGTTTTACCACACAGCCAACAATGAGTTTGAACTGCACAAGGTTGAAATCAGGGTTGTAGTCATTTAAATTAACTGATTTAAGAAACAGAGAATCACTGATCAATTTTAAGATATCAATATTTGAAATTTTAATGGAAAATAAAATCATTGCTTTGACTTAGAGGAATGGAAAATAAAATCATTTCTTTGATTAGTTTTTTTATAGCATTGTAAAAAAAAAATTGTTTTCTCTGTTGTCAGGATCTGAAAACTGAAACTTCATAAGAACACAGCATCTGCTTTTGTTGGTAGTGGTGCTCTGTATTATTTATTATAACGAAGAAGACACTTTATTGCTTTTGAAACTGATTGAATCTTTATAGGCTGTGTTCTACTTCTAATAAACATTATTAGTTAACAATTTCTCACATAAATTCCAAATGGGTAATTTTTTAAAGACATTTATAGAATCTAAAAAGTAGAATCAAATGATATAACTAAATATTTATTTCTTTTAATTTTGATTTGTTTTATGAGAAGGACATAATAATCAAATTAGACATTTCAGACTAAGTAATCTCTAAATAAGCAATTAATAGGAAATTGTGAAATAGATTTGGTGTCAAAATTTATTTTCTTGATGAAACAAATGAATCATTGAGTTAAAAAAAATACTGCATTGTAAATTTGTAAATCTGACTTTGGTAAATTACTATTATATGCATATTGAAAAGAGTAATAAAAAAATTTTAAAATCAAATAAATTTGATTTAAATAAAATTCAAAGTTGGAACTATTATGAATAAAACATTAATCATGAATTATATTGCATTCAGCCATTTAACTGACCAAATGAAAATTTTTAACTCAATTCAATCCTTTCACTGTTAAAAAAAATCTGATGTGGGCAACACATGACTTTCCTTATATAATGCAATGAATTTACTACTTTCACAGTAAAAAAAAATAGGTTTTTCTTATAGTAGATACTAATATTCTTTCCAAGATATTGAATTTTCGACAATTAGTCGTCATTTTCAATGATTTAGCGTCATTTTTATCCATTTGGCGAGATTTTCGTTAATTTGGCAACATTTCAAAAAGTCGCCAAGTTAGCGACATTCCGCCAAATTCGTCGCCAAAATCTCGCCAAGCGTTATGGACCAAGAAATAAGTTGTTCTTACAGCAGATAAATGACTATTGGCGTTCAAATACAAAAGTATTACCCAAAGTATCTTTTTTCATGAATGGAACGAGCTCGATCCACGAGAATAATGTCACCCAATTTATCGCATGGTATTACATATGAAAAGTGAACATGTTTCTCAATAGGAAATATTGTTTTTTCGTTTTATATGACTTTTTGATAATTTTTTTTAAAAATGTACAATATCTCGAGAACGGTTCATGTTAGCGTTCTAAAATTTATGTCAATCGTTTTCTAATGAAAAATTACATAAAAAATGTCTATTTACGTAACTTTATTAGTGGTTTTGATTTTTTGACGATTTTTCCAAAATTTTATTCGAAAATTTAGGGGGGTTCTGAACATTCGATTGCGTATAAAAACAATAGGCTTCCAGTGTTTACGGATTGTGATTTTTGTACCAAATTTCGTTCGAATCGGTCCATTCGTTCGTCAGTTATCGTCTCCACAGCCTCACTGACACACACACACACATACTTTCACACACACACACACAGACATCACTTCAAAAATGTTTGATTCGTGATCAGGGATGCTTGAAACGTGCTCTCCCGTCGAAAACTCGAATTCGAATTTTCGACCCCGTCACAATACTTTCCTTATACATTATGTATATAAGGAAAGTAAAAAGGAAGGAGGACTAATGTTTTGAGATCTGAATAAATGTTTATTGTTGCTTTGAAAGTTTCAAACATTTAGACATTATTACTTTCCTTATATACATAATGTGTAAGGAAAGTATTGTGACGGGGTCGAAAATTCGAAATCGAGTTTTCGACGGGAGAGCACGTTTCAAGCATCCCTGATCACGAATCAAATATTTTTGAAGTGATGTGTGTGTATGTGTGTGTCAGTGAGTCTGTGGAGACGATAACTGACGAACAAATGGACCGATTCGAGTCAAATTTGGTACAAAAATCACAATCCGTAAACACTGGAAGCCTATTGTTTTTATACGCAATCGAATGTTCAGAACCCCCCTAAATTTTCGAATGAAATTTTGAAAAAATCGTTAAAAAATCAAAACCACTAATAAAGTTACGCAAATAGACATTTTTTATGTAATTTTTTATTAGAAAACGATTGACATAAGTTTTAGAACGCTAACATCAACCGTTCTCGAGATATTGTGCATTTTTCAAAAAAATTATCAAAAAGTCATATAAAATAAAAAAAAATATTTCCTATTGGGAAACATGTTCACTTTTCATATGTAATACCATGCGATAAATTGAGTGACATCATTCTCTTGGATCTAGCTCGTTCCATTCATGAAAAAAGATACTTTGAATAATACTTTTGTATTTGAACGCCAATAGTCATTTATCTGCTGTAAGAATAACTTATTTCTTAATGCATAACGCTTGGCGAGATTTTGGCGACGAATTTGGCGGAATGTCGCCAACTTGGCGACTTTTTTGAAATGTTGCCAAATTAACGAAAATCTCGCCAAATGGATAAATATGACGCTAAATCAATGAAAATGACGACTAATTGTTGAAAATTCAATATCTTGGAAAGAATATTAGTATCTACTATAAGAAAAAATCTATTTTTTTTACTGTAAAAGTATAACATTCATTACATTATATAAGGAAAGTCATGTGTTGCCCACATCAGATTTTTTTTTCTTTTGTTATTATATTTTATACAAAAATTTTGACTTTACAGATTTCATGACTGGAAATTTAATTTTATCATCAAATTGGCAAATCGTTCTTTAATTTTTTACTTTCCTTATATACATAATGTATAAGGAAAGTAATGTGACGGGGTCGAAAATTCGAATTCGAGTTTTCGACGGGAGAGCACGTTTCAAGCATCCCTGATCACGAATCAAACATTTTTGAAGTGATGTCTATGTGTGTGTGTGTGTGTCAGTGAGTCTGTGGAGACGATAACTGACGAACGAATAGACCGATTCAAACCAAATTTGGTACAAAAATCACAATCCGTAAACACTGGAAGCCTATTGTTTTTATATGCAATCGAATGTTTAGAACCCCCCTAAACTTTCGAATGAAATTTTGAAAAAATCGTCAAAAAATCAAAACCACTAATAAAGTTACGCAAATAGACATTTCTTATGTAATTTTTCATTAGAAAACGATTGGCATAAATTTTAGAACGCTAACATGAACCGTTCTCGAGATATTGCACATTTTTTAAAAAAATTATCAAAAAGTCATAAAATAAAAAATAATATTTCCTATTAAGAAACATGTTCACTTTTCATATGTAATACCATACGATAAATTGGGTGACATCATTCTCGTGGATCTAGCTCGTTCCATTCATGAAAAAAGATACTTTAAGTAATACGTTTGTATTTGAACGCCAATAGTCATTTGTCTGTTGTAAGAATAACTTATTTCTTCGTCCATAATTCTTGGCGAGATTTTGGCGACGAATTTGGCGGAATGTCGCCAACTTGGCGACTTTTTGAAATGTTGCCAAATTAACGAAAATCTCTCCAAATGGATGAAAATGACGCTAAATCAATGAAAATGACGACTAATACTCGAAAATTCAATATCTTGGAAAGAATATAAATATCTACTATAAGAAAAACCTATTTTTTTTACTGTAAAAGTAGTAAATTCAGTACATTATATAAGGAAAGTCATGTGTTGCCCACATCAGATTTTTTTTTTTTTATATCAGTTATTGAATTTCACTTTATTTCAGTAAATAAAATAATTATAGATAAATATAAATAATTATACATTCTATGATTTCAAAAACAAAAAAAGAAATTTTCAGAAAACACTCAGGGAGTTTTGAATACATTTCGAAATGCCCGTCTGTGTGTATGTGCGTGAGGTATGAACACGATAACTCAAGAACGAATGTTCATACCTCTGGAAAAATTTAGGTGTGGATACAGTATGTGAAAAATATTATGTGGACAACACATGATTTTGACACTCCCTACTACATGATGCAATGACTTTCACATCAAAATAAAAAGATCCATAGAACAATGATTCTGATATTCAATTTCACCGCGTAAATTGCATTTGGATGCTTTTGGCAACAGCAACTTACTAGTTCAAATGAGTGACTTATTCATACTCGCATGCAAAATTCTCATCAAAATGCAATTAGCATTTAATTAATATCAGCTGTATGAAATAATTAACTATTGGCGAATTCTTAGGCATCAAAATAGAAAACTATTGCAAAAACTATCGTAAATGAAACTATCTAGATTCATGAGAATGATGTTGCCTAAATATTGTATATGGAAAGTTAACATATTTGACGATATATTTATTACTTTTTTAATTTTACATGTTTTTTCATAAACTTATTTGAAAAACGTGCAATATTTCCAGAATAGTTCATGCTAGCGTTCTAAAGTTTGAAATTATTTTTTATTTAACAATATTCAAGGGTCTGATTTTTTAATGATTATAACCATTTATTACAGAAATTTTAACCACTATACTTCGAAAACTAAGAGCTCAATCCAAAACTCAATTATATACAATTGTAGGGCTTTCAAAGAGCTACACATTCTTGCTTATTGGGCCAACGGCCGTACCGTGCTGAAAACACCGGTTCTCGTTAGATCACCGAAGTCAAGCAGCATCGGGCGCGGTTAGTACTTGGTGGGTGACCACCTCGGAACACCGCGTGCTGTTGGCCATCTCGGGTGCGGTATCCCCGTGGTTTGCGCGCTAGATTTGCACGCTACCACAAATGCCGCCGTGTTCATGCGGAGTACGATCACGTTAAACATGTGGGTCCGTAAGTCCTTCCGAGAGGTTGGTGGTAGGGGAAGGAGGGTACGGTCCCTGTGGATGCCTCCCCCACTGGGTTCCGGTCCAAATTGGGTGGCACTTCCCGGCCGTCCAAACAGTTACCTTACACCTTTCTGGTAGGTCGGACGGTCTGGGTCTCAACAACAACAACATTCTTGCTTATTGTTCATAGGTAGCACTTTTAGTTTCTGAGATATAAGATTCACAAACTTGGAAAACGGAAAATGTTCAATCTTCTTCAATTTAACAAGACGATTACTCGAAAACTATAAGAGCTTTTTTTAAAAAATAAATATAGATTTAGAAACTAAATTTCCAAATACATATTTTTCTCATTTACTATTTCTATCTCTTTTATAGTTTTGAAGATATTTCGAGTGAAATTAAGAAAAATGAAACTAACACTCGCCCTGACAGATAGTTTTTAAAGCTTTTCGGAAAACAAAAAATTGAAAATATTGAAATTATTTTTGTATATTCATAGTCTGGTCTCTATTTTCGACAAAACAAGAAAAATATTTACATTTTTATGTATTGGGCTCAGAAGTATAAGGATCTAAAGTGTTTACATTTTTCGTAACCCTCCGTTTTCCCGCCACGGAAAACCTCAAGCATAGATGGTATTCATATCATATCAACTATCAACATTTTTTTTTATGAATTTTTCTGTGTAATTTAAAGCAATTTTTAATTATAGATCATTCAAATTCAGTACAGCTTTATAATATGTGTTCCAAAATTAGAAACACCGACTACAAATCAAAATGATTTGGACACCAATTTTGAATTCTGTTGGATTCACCGACGCAAAATCAAATACAAATTTTCAACTCAATTCAATCATTCAAATGCAAAAAGAAAACAAAAAGAGGAGGGGCAGTGTTCTGAATTCTGAATACTTTTTATTTGTGTCCTTTGAAATATTCAAATTGATTTTATAAAGTTTATTTGTTTAGTATTATTATATTTGATACCAAAGTTTTTGAAATTTGACTTTAAAAATTTTGGTACCAAATATAATAATAATAATAATAATAGTCTTCGTTTCTACTAAATTTTTATTATCAGTCACTGAATGTCAATTTATTTCAGTATATAAAATAATTACAGATTAGAAAATTCCGTGATTAAAATAAATTCAGAAATGAAATTCCCTGAGTTTTTCTGAGTTTCACTATGATCCCCCACATTTTCGGTCTACGTATAGTTTTATGTGGCTCTTCGTATATTTTATAAGAAATGGTAAGAACCGTAGTAGCTCGAATTTCTCATTCATAATCCATAGTATTTAAGTCTGCTTTTATAACTAGTATCAAAAGATTTAAGATTATTTTATCGGATTTCATACACAGATAATTTTTTAATTTTTGATAAAAATAAAAATTAAAATTATTTATTGAAATTGACAACAGTTTTGTCACACGAATTAAATGCATTTGGCTGATTTTTAATCGGTGCCGTCACAGTAATTTTTGAGGGGATGGCGGTGAGTAACCAATCTTTTTTTTATTCTAATATCTCCAAATATCATTTCTATAAACTTCAATGAGTTCATACAGGGGTGTGACACCCACCTTGGTCACGTCACTGATTTTAATACCCTTTACATCCATCCTCATGCTATGAGTGCGACGCTAGAAAATTTTTGAAAGGGGGTAACAAAGTATTTTGTTTCCCATTTCTCAAAATATCAATTCTACGAATTTCAATGGGTTCTGATGGGACCCTCCAAATTTCCCCCTTGACGACGCCACTCTATGTTACGCTAACACAATGTTCTAGGATTTATGATTGTTTGCTATAGAAAATAATGGTGTGGAAAACCTAAAATTTCGAATAATTTATGTTTTAATAGTGTAAAGTACAAAATATTCTAATTAATTTCAATATTTTCGCGTACTACCGTAACAAAATAAGATTTCATAGCGATACAAATATTTATTTTTGACTTGGTGTTCATATCTCACAACCATGCACACACACACCTTTCAAAATGTGTTCAGGTGGTCATTAAACGGGCTTATCCGTCAAAATATCGAATTAAAAAATGTTTCGAGAAAGCAATACTTTCTATGCAACGTTATACTGTTGTACTAGCAGGGAACCCGTTCTTCGTACGGAATATAAAATAAAGAAACTTAAAATTCACAATCATGTGCAAATTCCTATAGCATTGTAAATTATATTGTTATTCAAAACATTCTATTAAAATATTTAAATTAATGCTCCTAAAAAGAAGTTTAAATATCTGTTCTCGCTTTCAAAATTACCTTCACAGGCAGATCTGAAGAATAAAATATCCTAATCCCATTTGTAAACAAATTTACAAAAAATATGAAATTGAATCAATATATGCTAAAATAAAAGCGGTAAATTGTATTAAAAATATACTTCGTATATTCTCGTAGATTATAGAAGATATACCCGTACTACTTATATTTTCGTAGATTAGGAGATATACCTATACTCAATATATGGATTTGAAAAATCTTTTACCAAAATAAAATAGATGACGTAAGAATTTGAAAATATCAATAATCCCCATAATCTTATAACCCAAAAGCCGTAATGGATATAATCCAACCAAAAATGTAATTCTGACAAAATTTATTTATATACATTTCTTTATTATTTATATCAAAAACGATTTACTGTTGTATTAACTAATTGGGTTTAATTCAGTCTTTTAGCAACATTTTTTTTTTCAAATATAAACTCATTGGGTGTTATTCCGTTGCCTTAGCAACTTTTTTTTTTAAAGTAACTTTGGTTTTTTTTTTTAAAGTAGCATTATGCAAGCGATGCTTGCATAATGTTATCTCAATGGAAAGTTTAGTGCGTTTTTTATTAATATCTCAGTAACCCCTGGCACTAGAAACTCGAAATATGGACTAAATTTTAAGTGGGGCTATTCCAAGTCTACCCCCAAAAATTTCATCTAATTCGGTGCAGCCGTTCTCCCGTGATGATGAAACAAACATACAAACAAATAAATAACAGACAGATTTTCAGTATAGATAAAAGATATAGTTTTTTTTTTCCCCTTTAATTTATCGAATTCGAGATATTGTAGGATAAACAGGTTTTAACATCTCCTGAACACATTTTGAATATTTATTTTTAAATATTTTCGTCTGTGTGTAATGTATATGAAGTGTGAACGCTAACTCAAAAATGAATGTTAGTCTCGCTATGAAAATTTAAGTGTATGTAAAAAATCTGATGTGGACAGCACATAACTTTGAATCTACCTACTTGACGCAATGACTGTACTTCTTTCTTAGCGAAATAATGATGTACAAGGTCCGCGAAACTGTGATTTTGGCATTGAATTACACCACGTAAACTGAAATTGAGCGCTTTTGGCAACTTACAAATCCAAAAGAATGACTTATTCATACTCATTGAAATGCAGTTAACATTCAATTAATATCAAATGTATGAAATAATGGGTTATTGACGGATTAAGTGGATTATGATTAAATGGACCTAAACAATTACGATATGAATGCAGGAAAACGTCCAGTGTCGATCCACTCCGTGTAGTGTCACTCCAACTATTTTTTGCATTATAATATTAATTATGATACAAATGGACCAGAACAGTAATGAATACGAATGTATGAGAAAGTCTACTGAAGTCTCAAAACCAGATAAACATTCAAAGTGCTCAATTATTTATTTTTTCTTTCTTTTCGTAGACACAGCGAAACTATGCACGGGAGCTGAACTCTGCCCCTGCCTAATGTGTCTATGGAAGAATGGGATATAGCATCCACAGACATCATTTCAAAAATACTCGATTCGATTTCAGGGATACTGCAAACGCAGTCTTCCGTCGAAAACTCGATTCGAAATTTCGTCCTCGTCACACTACTTTCCCTATACATTATACTACTATTTATAATTTATAAGAAGTATATCTCGTTTAAATAATTTGAGCGCGAGTCTAATCTCAACTCGACTTCTTATGTATATACTATATTTATATTGTTTTCTTTACACATATAATATATATATCGTAGAATTTAAAAAAGAAGCATTGTGACGAGGTCGAAAATTCGCGTTTTCAACGGAAGAGCGCGTTTCAAACATCCCTGAACTCGAAACGAACATTTTTGAGGTGATGTCCATGTTGTGTGCGTGTGGATGCGGCATCTCTTACGAACAAATGAAGCGTTTCGAATGAAATTAGGTACAATTATTGCAATCGGGGAATACTGGAACCGTATTGATTTTAAACGTGACCACACGTTCGGGAGACGCCCAATTTTCGGATGAATTTGAAATATCATAAAAAAATAGCAGTACCTTAAAAATGTTAAATAAATAATCGTTTTATACGCAATTTATCATTATAAAAGGATTAGTACTCATTTTATAACTCTGGCATGAATCGTTCTCGAGGTATTGTACATTTATAGAAATAGTTACCTGAAATTGAAACAATTGACTTCGTTAAATAGGTTCCCTTTCCTTGTGCAATTAATTGTTTCCTTGTAGCCCATTCACTAATATGATTCTCGTGGATCATGAGGTAGGTGACCATTCTTTTCGAGACAATCTCCTTAACAAATCTTGTGTCCTATTACTTTCCTTATATACATAATGTATAAGGAAAGTATTGTGACGGGGTCGAAAATTCGAATTCGAGTTTTCGACGGGAGAGCACGTTTCAAGCATCCCTGATCGCGAATCAAACATTTTTGAAATGATGTCTGTGTGTGTGTGTCAGTGAGTCTGTGGAGACGATAACTGATGAACGAATGGACCGATTCGAACCAAATTTGGTACAAAAATCATAATCCGTAAACACTGGAAGCCTATTGTTTTTATATGCAATCGAATGTTCAGAACCCCCCTAAATTTTCGAATGAAATTTTGAAAAAATCTTCAAAAAATCAAAACCGCTAATAAAGTTACGCAAATAGACATTTCTTATGTAATTTTTCATTGGAAAACGATTAACATAAATTTTAAAACGCTAACATGAACCAATGTCGATAAATTGCACATTTTGAAAAAAAAAAAGTCATATAAAATAAAAAATATATATTTCCTTTTAAGAAACATGTTCACTTTTCATATGTAATACCATGCGATAAATTGAGTGACATCATTCTCGTGGATCTAGCTCGTTCCATTCATGAGAAAAGATACTTCGAGTAATACTTTTGTATTTGAACGCCAATAGTCATTTATCTGCTATAAGAATAACTTATTTCTCCTTCAGTAAAGCTTGGCGACGAATTTGGCGGAATGTCGCCAACTTGGCGACTTTTTCAAATGTTGTCAAATTAGCAAAAATCTCGCCAAATGGATTAAAATGACGCTAAATCAAAAGAAAAAAATTTTTTTTACTGTAAAAGTACTAAATTCATTTCATTATATAAGGAAAGTCATGTGTTGGCCACATCAGATTTTTTATTTTTGTCCCCTATTACGCATTTCTTCCTTAAAGTTATAAAATAATGAATGTGAAACCGGAGTTACAATTTTTCTATTAAAATCAAAATCATTAAAATTCTGATAATCTGACAACAGTGTAATAATTTAAAATATTAAAATATCGAAAACATTATATTTCGAAAACTGAAAACCCTATCCAAAATACAATTATATATCCTTATACATAGGAATTTCAAAGAACACTTTTAATTTTCAAGATACGCCCTCGTGTATTTTAATGCTTAATATCTATTGGGATAATACTACCCAAACTCTGGAGTGTGAGTCTCCATTCGACTTTTTCAAACATTAATATTCCATAGTATTGAGTTTTGTTTGTCTTACAATCATTATCAGAATAATGGTATAATTCTTGCACCCCTAATATACTAACTAAAATCAAACTAAAAGTGCTAGTTATGAACTGTAAGAAGTAATTTGTAGCCTTTGAAAAACCCTACAAGGGTATATAATTGGATTTTGGATACTTTTTTCGAATTATGGTGATTATAATTTCGATATTTTAATATTCTGAACTATATTTTGAAACGTGGTTCTAATGTCGATATTTTAACAACTGTTTTGAAAAAGTAGTTTTAATTTCGATATTTTAATATTTTCAACTGTTCGTCTCCATCAAACTGGAGTCACTGCTGATTTTTACACTATGAAAATTATTATTTCAAAACAAAAACTATGAACGTCCATTTCACGATTTGACTAAATAAGCAATTGCTATCATAGCCAGCTAGCTCTCTGTGAAGGTCATCATAATAGGTATGGCATCCATTAGCACACGAAGGACAGAATACTATCTCTACCCTTCAGCGTACAGGCCAAGTTGAAGCTTAGCGGGGTTCAAGGTCAAAAAAGGGAGGGTGTCGTCCAGTTCTCGTAAATCTTGGAGGAATGTAAAAGTAAAAACTCTTGAGTTGATTGTATCCATCTTCCTGGACGTATTTAGGGGGAGGATGGACCAGGGGTCCCAAAGCACCCTCTTGGAAATTGTTTAATTTAATTAAAAGCCAATATGAGAAAAAAAATGCATTTTGGAATTAGAACATTCAACTACAACTGTGTGTTTTCTCCTACGTACATATTAATTAAAACAAAACTTGAACCTAAATGGAAAATTTAGGACCATTGCATTTGGTATGTTTATGAATGACCAATTTGTTAGTTTAGTTGCTCTGCCTCCAGGATGGTTAGAATTCTGTTATGAAAGGGGGAATAATTTTTAAACGTGGTACACACTCATTTTTAAAAGTGCTATACACACTAATTCTTAAAATGTAATGCTCATGCCATCTATTCAAATTTACTTTGTAACAATTCAAGGTTGATGGGAATCTCTAAATTTGGAATGCAATCAATTTTATCAACCCCTGGGGGAAAATCCTGCATACGACCATGTCTATCTTGCTTCAAAAGATCTCATGCTTCGTGCACTCATGCAAAGAATCTCTTCTAATGTTTTTCCTGGTACATGCGGGGAAATGATAATGTCAGCTACACGTAAAATAGTATTAAAATTATGTATTAACACAAATCATCTTAATGCGTCGAATTTATCTGGGTGACTGCCCAATTACCAACTTGACAAAATAAATATTTTAAAAACTTTTACGCGTAAATTTTTAAATTAAGGGTGAGCGTCAGTCTTTTTCGGCCTATAGTTGGCGCAATGACATTTTATGTCAAATGAGGATAGCACGCCAATTCTGGCTTCTCATTTATTGTCACCCAACAAAACCCAGCCAAACGGGAATGATGCGTAATAAAACCGTACTTGAACTTGTTTCTTGGAATTTCGTTTGTGGTCAGGCAGCTGTATTCTCCGAAGGGAAAAGAAAAGAGCCCCCTTCAGTGGGGGATGTTCCCTGGGAAACTCATCTGGTGACTGAAAGTGCACTAGGAAGAATACTGGCATAGTAAAGAAATCGCTAATTTCGATGCAAACAGCTAATCTATATAAGTAAAATTGAAAAACTGTCTGTCTGTCTCATCATCAAGGGAGAATGGCTGAACCGAATTTAATGAAATTTTGTGGGTAGCCTTGAAATAGCTCCATTTAAAATTTAGTCTATGTTTCGAGTTTCTAAGACCAGGGTTTGTCTAGATATTAATTAAAAACGAACAATTAAATATAGCATTATGCAGACGATATTATTTCCGTCAATTTATTGGAAAAGAATTATATCATGATATCATGTCACGTGGCAGGCGATTAAATCTTTTCCGATATAAAATAAATTTCACAGATGTTGCACTTTTGATTGGATTATATCAATTACGGTCTTCACATTATTATTATTGATATTTTCAATGTATTACGTCATTGTTTTATTTTAGCAAAAATTGTTGAAACTTATATTGTAAGTAGTGCGGATAATATTCTACAAACGCACAGGTATCTTCTAATCTACGAGAATATAAGTAGTACAAGCATATTGACATATATTTTGACGTATATTGGTATACATTGGAATGAATTACGGCTTTTAGATTTAAAGATTACGGGATTATTGATATTTTCAATTTATTATGTCATCTGTTTAATTTTGGCAAAGATTTTAGAAACTCATATGTTGTAGTACATGTAATCTACTAATACACGGATATACTTTCTAATATTCGCGAATGTAAGTAGTACGGGTCCCATACAATTTTAGCGCTTTTATTTTGCATATATTGGTTCAATTTCATATTTTTTGTACATCCTGGTCCCGCAAACGGGACCAGGATATTTTATTCTTCAGATCTGTCCGTGAAGATAAGCTTGCATAGCGAGAACAGATATTCTTAAATTTCTTTTTAGGAGCAAATATTTAAATTAACAATATGATTTAGTATGCTATAGGAATTTTCACATGATCGGGAATTTAAATTTCTTTATATTATATACTCCGTACAAAGAACGGGTATACTGCTAGTAAATGTATAAAATGAATAAATATGATAATAATGATTACAGTTTACTATACATTGATGATAATCTGAGATGGAATTCTCAGAATTTCATACATTTTTATTACATATAGTTGACTTTTTCAGATTCAATATCCAGTAAATACCATAATCGAAAATAACACATTTATTTGATGCATTTAGTCCGCTTTGCACCGTTCAAGAATTAAAAATGTTTCTTTCAGAATTATTTAGATCTTGTATTTTGAAAATGTAACATTTTGAGGATAATTTTGCCCTTTTGAATTCATTGTTTGATTATAGATTAATCGAAGTCATAAACATTCAAGTAATCTAATAGTGCGTATTATACAATTATATCTCTTTTCAGCTTTTAGTCTGTCTAAATATAAAATTTTATGGGGATGCTTTTATTTGTTCTGATGTTATCCTGTCTGTAATACAGACAGGAATAACGATATCCAATAACAACCGAACCATATTCAAGTGGTCATCAAACAGATGTCTTTGTAAAATTCACAAAATTAGAAAATTTCTGTACTCTAACAATGTTTGGATTTCGAATCGATGTATATAGTTATGTGCCACTCTAGATGTGTTCATTTTCTTTGAGACTTGGAACCCGTAGTAGTAGACAGACATCACTCGAGAGGGAGAGCCCGAACCCCAAATATTTCTGATATGAAAAATCAGAAACCATCAGAATCATCTGTAAAAGATCAGAATCGCCTGGCCGCAGTGTTTCTTTCAGGACATTTTAGCCGGTGGAGCGAATGATATTTTAGGGGGGGGGGGGGGGGGGAGTTTTTTATTTTCCCTATATAAATATATCTAAATGCTGTCACATAAATAGAAACTAGGTTGACATAAAATGTCTTCTGGGGGTGTTGCCTCCCCCCCCCCCCCCCCCCCCCGAAGGTATGCCTGAAAGAAAACTGCCTGGAGTGTCTCAGTCTTCCCCTAGAAACAATTTAGTATTTTCCCATGCTACAACCAATATTCTGCGAATTATCTTTCCTTTGCAATCGTAAATAATACTATTTGAAATTTATTTCGAATAATTCATATTTTAATCACGCCAGTGGCATAGTCTGGGGGCATGTAGTTTTAGTTTTTATAGAATGTATCTACACTTAGCTTGAATGTATCTACTCTTACACATTCGTTGCTGTTATGCTGTCACTTGGACATTACTATGCTGTCACAAACGTCAAAAATAAAAAATTTCGTAATTTTTTGTCGAATTTCAAAAAATTTTATCTACTAGTTTGATTTTATAACAAAGTCGGATATAAAGTTTCATGAAAATCCATAGTTGTGGTACCTATTGTGTACACAAGAAATAGACCACAGATTGACATCACTCTAAAAATAGTCAAAACGTATTCAGGAGGCACTAAAACCTATATTGGCATCAAAATTTCGAAATTGACAATTTTCGCGAAAACAATACTTTATACTATATTCAATGGTATAAGAAAGTAAATTTTACGGTTCAGTGGCATAACGCCAGGGCAAGCAGGAACTACAATGATGGGGGAGGGGGGGGGGGCGGTCTTTCGAAGGTACAACTGCAGCAATAAAGATCATATAAATAGTAGGAAGGGGTCCTGATGGAAAATCCCGATATAGACCCCGTTACGTCACTGTTACGGTGAAAGGTAAGGTATTCATGAAGATAATAATCTGCTGGGCATCAAGCCTGTTATGAGCTACTTGTATAAAGTACATTCAAACAAAAGTAGTGTTGACCAGAGACCGAGTAGGTAGAGCGAGCAATGGTCTCAATATTTTTAGAGGAATATAATAAAGATTATAAACATAATTAGTTCATATATACATTACATATACAATCGTCAATACATATGTAAAATGGAAGCATAGCCTCCATATATATCGATTTCTTTTTCTAGTAGATATGCATTTCAACTTAGCTTTTGCACTATTGACTATTATATGTACGATTCTTTCAATAAAGCTTTCGTAGATTTTCAGCAGAAAAGGTATGCATGTTCTGTTGAAAAATTTAACCTCCACCCCAAACACAAGATTATGGCCCTTCCCCATATATTTATTCCAAAAAAAAAAGTTATCCCTAAATATTTTTTCCAAAATTTTTAACAATAAATATTTATTCTAAAAATTCTTAATTGCGGGGTTTCAATTCAAGGCACTTCAACAACTGCTCACGTATGGCAAGAGTATGCAAGTGCTCTTTCCTGCCCCTTAGTCAATAAAGCTCTTGGTTTGGATTCAGAAGTCAGAACCAGAGAAGTCATTTTCTAAATAATTATAATCCTTCATACCTCAGCTGTATTCTGTACCTTTTATGATACGCAAGTAATGTTTTTCCTAAATTTTCTACATCACATACACATTTAGGTACCCGGAGGTCATTTATGTCTTTCGTGGTCCTTTCAGACATTTATCTTATTTGAGTATCCAATTTCACACAAAATAATTTTAGAAGGTTTGAGTATTCGGATTTATTACAGAATTACAAATCTTTTCAAAAGGCTAAAAATGCTTTAAAATTAAACTGCTACAAAAATAACTATAAAATAAAATTTTTGCTAAAAACCCCAGCTTCTTACTTCAATATAGAAAGGCAGTTCAGCCACACCAGCAAACGCAAGAACTGGATTTCCTGCATTTGAAACTGGTTCATACTAATTACTTCTTTTAATTTTACTTTATGTTGAATTATTAATAGCTATATTATATTAGGATAACCCACAAGTGACTTATCTACCAAATATTGAAAAGTTAGGTCAATTAGTTGTTTGAGCTAGACTGGATACATACACTGTATACTATTTTTAATGTGACAGACAAACATGCCAGTCACATTAAAAAGAGTACTCTAAACATATAGATCTGCAGAAAACTCATGTTGCAATTTTTAACACAATACCAATACTTTTTCTATATATTGTAGGGAAAGTAAAATTTAATTAAAGACAGTACATTAAAGTAACATTGACAAAAAAAAAATTTGTAATTATATTAATGGATTATATTAATGGCAATAAAATTTCAGGTACAGAAATTTTTGATTGCTGAAGAGAAAATTCAAAATTCTGTAGATATAATGATATTAAAAATTATTGAGGCTAAGTACAAAAGCAGAAGCAGTATGGGATGTTTAGGTGGTATGTTTTTGCATGAAAAAAATTAAAGTAAGAAAGTTGATGTTGAAAGGAAGAGCCAAAAAAATTACTTGTTGCAGAAGAGGTCAGAATGACAGTATTATTAATGGCAATAAAATTTCAGGTACAGAAATGTTTGCTTGCTGAAGAGAAAATTCTAAATTCCATAGATATAAAGACTTAATTTATGAAGATCATATAGCCATACTGTCAAGGGATAGCATCTTTCATGGAGGACATTGTTTCTAAAATAGAAACTTGCATATAGCAATCAAGAACCATGAGTCAAAATAAAATTTTGATAACACATGTTGCTATTTATTATATCCAAAAATAACTAATTGCATTGAACTTGAAAGTTGATAATTATAATTTACCACTTCTGTTAATTTTATAAGCAATAGTAAAGAATTAACCACTAAATTTTTGCATCATGAATTTAAATAACTACAGAATTCCTAGAATACATATATTTTCAACTGCATACTTTTTACAGGCATTCAACAAAAAACCTCTCAATTCTAAAATATTGTATTGTAGAATATTCATGAAAAGAAAAAATTGCTAGTGTACTTATGTCAAATCTTTATCATTCAAGTTTCAGATTCACTTTACTTGATATGAAGAATATATCATAAGTATATAAGAAAAGACACTTGTATGCCCCTGATATCTGATACAGTTTCACATTAAAATTGCATTAATACTTATAGATAACATTAGTACGAATACATTCTTAATATGAATGGTGATGTTTTGATATGCAACTACCCATTCCCCAGATGCTCTTGAAAAGACTACTATAAAAAAAATTAACATCCACAAACACCAGTACTAACTTATAAAATACATCAGGCCTGTGAATATTCAAATCACTTTGCATTAAGTGATTTGAAGTCATAAAAATATCTCCCTTATGCATAAAAAATAATTTGTATTCAGTTAATAAATTTTAAGCCCTGTTAATATTATATACTTTGTTAAGTACAGGTTAATGTTAATGAATGCCTATTTTCCTTTAGACTATCAATTTTCTACGATCATTATAAATTTTTATACCAACATGTTTATATATTTCTGAGTTAGTGTTCGTAAGTTTAACTAAATTACTGATGTGCAATTACTAATTCTTCACAATAGCAACATTTGAACTTACTGTTGGAAAAATTTTAGAATTACATTTTATGCAACTATGATTCGACATGTGGCTGGATAGCAATTGGTTTTAGCTTGAAAGATGAAAAAAATGTTTATATTAACTTCAATACCTAAAACAGTAACGTGGTCTTATTTCTTTGTGTTATATAACATAATTTGTCTTAACTATTTTCTGAAAAATTTATACGTTCAATCATAATGGTTAATTTTTAACGTATTATGATTTAAACAGTTTTTACAAAGTTTACACGAACAGTTTATATACTAGCTTTGAAAAAAATGTACCATATTCACTTTCAAAATACTATTTTATATTAACAAGTGAAAAAAGGTAAACAGTAAAAGTTAATATTTTACAAAGGGGAAACATACGGATGCAATTGAAAAAATTAGCACAATTTACTTCGCAGCAGATTGTTGAATTTTGAAGAAAATAAATAACACAGATATGCAATTTAACATTTTATTGAGACGGCAAATCTTAACATTTATACAGATTTCTTAGTATTTTGAATAGTCATAGATGCAATTATAGATCATTTAATACATATTTTAAATAATCTGTTATGAGTCATGACGAATCTCTAATTGATGAGGTTCAAACAATCTGAAAAGAGTAACCTGAAAGATCAAGGTATGATTAAATACAATTAAAATAATAATGAAATTTCAATATATATTTCACACTTTCAAAAATGTCATATTTTGAAACTAATAATTATTTTGATATGAAATTTTCAGCCCCATACACTAGTACTTTTAAAAACTAGAACTGCAATTTGATGCAAAAACATCCTTTGTAACACTGTACAACATAGTTGAAAAGTGTTTATATATAACTCTGTTCATTCATTCTGTCTGTCCATTCGTACGATAACTGCCATAAAAATGACTTTATGAAAATCAAATTTTAGTATGTTGTTCAGACAGTTTGTGGGACATATGGGAATATAAATGAATAATATTACCCAATTAGTTTTGGATTGAACCCGGGTTGAAAAAGTGAAATACATTATACCCTCTAGGACTTAAGCAAAGTTAAAATTCACAAATTGCTTTGAAAATTTTAGAAAATATTCAAATAAAAAAAAATTGAGCAAAATGTGCTTGGTAGTTTTTAAAATAAAATTTAAAATAATAATGGCACCCATATTATATGAAGAAATCACATGAGCCACTTGAAAATAAAATATTGCATCCAACTTATTTCCCAATGTAAAATTCGTGATTTAAAGTTCTTTTAAATTTATATTTAGTTTTGCATCCATCCTAAAACAGCTTATTTTTTGTGTAATTTGTGACAGCAATATGGTTCACAATGTTGGACAATGTATAGGCAAATGATGGTGTATCAAGTGCCTGGCTATTTGTAATAAATATTGCATATTTGCACTGTATGCATTTTAATATTTAAATTCAACATTATGTTTAAAAGGTTTTCAGCGTAATGAATTATATAACCTGATGAAAAATAACTTAAATTTTGCTATTCTAAATCTGTAAATTGTAATGGTGATAAAGATATTTCTCAAATTATACAGCTTGACACAAGATTAAAAATTTGAAATTTAAATAGAGATACTTTTCAAATTATACAGTTTGACACAAAATTATAAATTTTCATATAAAACTTGAACTTTCAATATAGAAAATGGTCTCAACTTAAGGAAAATCCTAATTCAGTAATTGTAAGAGTCCATCAAAAGGAGAAGCGAAAAGAACACATTTTTCAAAATAAGCAATTTGGCACAAAATTAAAATTTGTCATATAAAATTGGAAAGTATTTATAACTTATATAACAGTAGATAATGGTAAATTGCAATAGAATCCACCACCAGCAGAAGGGAGATTGAGATATTTTTAAATTATACAATTTGCAACAAAATTATAAATTTTCATATAAAACTTGAACTTTCAATACAGAAAATGAGTCCATTGCATGAGTCCATCAAAAGTAGGAGTGAGAAGAACATCTATATATACTAATTGCCAAGTGTCCGTCTGTCTGTCTGTCACGCTTTTTTTAGGCACTTCCCGAATAGATAGAGACTTGCAATTTGGTACACGACTCGGTCGTTCGATAAAACCACCTGGAAAAATCGAATTTTTCGAAAACATTCTATAGAAGGGGTGCCCTACACCAAAACGTTCGAAAAGTGAAATGATGGGAAAGCATGCTTTGCGATGAGATAGACTTCAAATTTGGTGCATGGGTAAATCACTCGAAAGGAAAAAGTGTACAATTTCAGATTTCAAATATTTTCTTGATATTTGGTATATAAGCCAATCATCAGATAAAAACTCAAGATGAACAGAGATTTTCAGAAATGTTCATTTATGGGTCTGCTTCACAGAAAAACATTCGAAGGGGGAAATGATAAATTAGCATGCTTCGGGGTGAGATATAGACTTTAATTTGGTGTACGGGTAGATAGTTCTAAAGGAAGAAGTGTGCAATTTAAGTTTTCCAATATTTTCTTCTTTAGAGGTTCTGCATACCAAAATATTCGAGTTGCCGAATAAATATGAAACGTGAATTATTCGAAAATTTACAAATTCATTCATAATAGCAAAACTAAAAGTAGAGTGCCGAGCCAGTAGTGGACACAAGTAGTGGATTTTCAAAGTTTATTAAATCATAAAGAAATAACTTCTCATAAAATGGCTTTGAAAAGTGTATTATACAGTCACTGATTTATTATCATAATATACGTAATGAACACTCTTTAATGACAGTGGTGAATTTTGTTTACAATCTGGCTTCCTGCGCTTCACCTAACTTTTCACGAAAAACATTTTTTGGCACAGATATAAATATTTTATCTGATGATGGAAAACTAGGAGTCGGGCACATTGGAGAGATACAATACTTATAACTATTCGGAAGTTTGGGACAGAAGAAACAATTATAATTATCGGAACTTTACGAATGTAACCAAACTAATATACCAATTCTCAAAGACGAGAGCCGCGGACGAACCTGGTGATGTCACATTCTGTATGCGCCAAAATGGACCGTTTTCCCGCCACAATCAGAAAGGCGAACTTTGACTGCTAATAAAACGTGAAATACAGCTCTAAGAATAAAAATTTTTGTATTTTTGTCCGTTTTGGAATGAATAAAAAATTTAAAAAAAGAGACCGGAATTGTCCATTGTACAAGTCCATCAAAAGCGGGAGTGAGAAAAACATATTTTTCAAAATATGCAATTCAACAAGAAATCAAAACTTGTTATATAAAACTGGAAAGTATCTATAACGAGTATAAATATAACAGTAGATAAGGATAACAGAGACCGGAATTGTCCATTGTAAGAGTTCATCAAAAGCAGGAGCATGACCTCTGTGTCAATTGTACCATCCACTTCTTGTTGATCTGAAATGAATCCAGTCTTTGGGTATTTTACATGTTTAGATTGGAGTAATGGAACATGACTTTGCGCATCACGGCTTCAAATTTCTCCAATTATCAGCTTCATGCTGGGACTTTTCAAAATGTCCCTTTAACAAAGAGGATTTAACATATTACAAACAAATTTTTGAAAACATTGAGAACAAAACTATCACTAAACTTGCACTCTGGTGTATGTATATATATATATATATCACAGTGTCTATTGAATTGCATTAAAAAAGTTCAGAGTTTTTTAAAAAGCGGTGAAATGCTTTTTTTTTATATGTAATTTTTGGTTAATATTGCATTGTTCTCAACATATTTTCATGGAGTGTTGATAAGTTGTTGCTAATTAAGAAATTAATTTAATCACAATTAAAAAAGAAATTTGTATTTATTAAGTGCAAATGCAATGCAATTTGAAGTGTATTGATTATAATTATTTTATGCAGTACAACTCAATTCAATGAATATAAATAAGAAAATAAAGAAAACAGCAATTTAATTAAACAGATTAAAAAATTAGGGCATATAATGCATATATATCTTAAATATTTTGGCAATATTTACTTTAATAATTTACTTTTATTAATAAATCAAGTTTAAGTTATAAAACTTTATTAAGTAACTTTTGATTTGATATGGCAGTAATTACGGTCCATTTAGAAGTTATATTTTGCCTCACTAATTCTGTCCTTAGTGCTAATTATTTACTAACTAGCTGCGGGAATTTTACTCCCGACAGCGGAAAAACTGATACATTGTTATTCGCCTAATGTGAACCACAATTTATGTAAACACACTGATGAAAATGTATTTATTGAATAAACTAAAATTTGCATGTTTGAAAGAGCTCTGCATACCCAATCGTATGCTTTTTGGAAAGTGCTATAGATGTAAAAACATTTATTTTTACATAAAAAACATTTTTACACTCAGGGCAACATTTTTTTAGTACTACTAATACATGAAATAGTTGCACTGCACAAATGTTGGAAAATTAATACTTTGTATATTCTAACAGCAACAGAAATTAAATCCGCGATGGTTTGTTTATGTTTCACAAGAAAATAAAGCATATTCAAAGAGAAAAAAATTTGCACTACTTACGCTTGATTTCTTTCAATCGTCTGTTCCTTTGAGATTTCGACATTTTGCAGCGCTTCTTCGATTTATTTTTATTACTTGTTGAGGTTTTTAAAAGGATCGGTATAATGGTATGCATATTCTAAAGGAAATATAATTAAACATAATCAAATAAATTGCTATAAAGAAAGACAAGACGTGACTTTAAGGGTACTCAATCTGTATTGAATGTCAACACATTGATAGGGTTACTCTAAATTTCATCTTGGCATCTTTTGAACAGAAACTTGAAGACAAAGCTGCAGTCCTCGGTGATGTACATTTGGACCACTTACTCAAATTTATAGAATAAGAAATTACCTTTCCGTGATTATGGTATTATTTTATATAATCTGTTGTTGTACTTAATAGCGTATTCGAAGGAATAGCCATTTAAAAACATTCATTAAAAATAAAAAGAGTCGATATGAATTAAATTACGACAACAGATGGCAGCACCAAAAATATTTTGAATTAAAATAATAAATATATTCTATATTTTATTGAGAATTAAATTTAGTGTTAATCTAATCTAAGCATTGCATTTTATTTTTTAGAGAAAAATTCGCAATTGTTTGAGTAGAATTTTGGCGATACAAGTGTCCCGCGAAAGCTAACAAAGCGCGGATAGGGCAGATGATTTACTGACGCTCACCCTTAAGGGTGAGCGTCAGTAAATTTTCTGCCCTATCCGCGCTTTGTTAACTTTCGCGGCACACATATTTCGCCGAAATTCTGCTCAAACAGTTGCGAAATATTTTCTGAAAGATAAAATGCAATGCTTAAATTATATTAAAACTAAATTTAATGCCCCAAAAAACATAGAATATATTTGTTATTTTAATCCAAAATATTTTTGGTGCTGCCATCTGTTGTCGTAATTTAATTCATACCGATAATTTTTATTTTTTAATGAACATTTTAAAATATCTATTCCTTCTAATACAGTGTTAAATACAACAACAGATCATATATAATAATGCCACAATCACGGAAAGGTAATTTATCATTCTATAAATTTGATAAGGGATCTGAATGTACATCACTGAGGACTGCAGTTTTGTCTCCAAGTTCCTTTGTCTTCAAGTCCAAGTTCAATTACGTTTCCGTGATTATGGCATTATATATGATCTGTTGTTGTATTTAATAGAGTATTAGAAGGAATAGACATTTAAAAATGTTCATTAGAAAATAAAAATAGTTGGTATGAATTAAATTACGACAACAGATGGCAGCACCAAAAATATTTTAAATTAAAATAAAACATATATTCTATGTTTTATTGGGTATTAAATTTAGTTTTAATATAATCTAAGCATAGCACTTTATCTATAAGAAAATATTTCGCAACTGCTTGAGCAGAATTTCGGCGAAATATGTGTGCCGCGAAAGTTAACAAAGCACGGATAGGCAAAAAATTAACTGACGCTCACCCTTAAGGCTGGCTAATAAAAAGAAATGTTTTTACTTTCCCTGCAATACATGGTAATGTATAGGGAAAGTATTGGAATTATGTTGCAAATCGCAACTCGAGTTTTCGACGGGTCTACACGTTTTGGTTTAGGGACTTCTAGAGCACAAAAAAACTATTTTTAGCGTGACGTGTCTGTCTACCTGTACAATGTATATATCCACTCTAACTCAAAAACTAATTGAGCAAATTTCCTAAAATTTGGCAGATTAGTCACATATGGGTTACCCTTGCCTCCCTCACTGGGTTCCGGTCTAAATTGGGTGGCACTTCCCGGCCATCCAAACAGTTACCTTACACCTTTCTGGTAGGTCGGACGGTCTGGGTCTCAACAACAACATATGGGTTACCCTGGTGGTGATTTAGATTTTGGTTCGATTCGGGAAAAAAGCTCGGGCGTTAGCATGATTTGTGACCACATGATATAAGAAAAGTTTGAAAGCACAACTGTAAGAAACAAAGAACTGTAGTATGTATCAATGATGGTCATTATTTAATTTTTTTATGTACATAAAAACTATTTTCTATTTCGTTAAAAAATATATAACGCTTTCGAAACAAATGACATGTTTGGAATGCTCATGGGCCAACATAATTAAGAAAATATTAGGCAAAGAGAATTATTTCTGTTATTAATAATTTTCTATTCTAATCCCTGCAGTAGTGTTGTTATATTTTGCGTGAGTATACCTAAATGTATTTCTTTTTATTAGTAAAAATATCCGGTTCAGAAAACTTTTTTTTTCTTTTTTAATCATCTAGCAGAAATAGCCGATATTGCCTAGTGTTGGCTAGACAGCATTACAAACACACCATTGGTTCTAAACCCGATTTAGTTAGATAAAAAAGAAAATAGCGTTCGAAAACACAAAGGAATTAATATGCAATGAAGAAAATGGCCCGGCTTCGCCCGGGAAAGGGATGCGAAGATCTAGCTTCATTAAGTTCTGTCCCGTGATCGATACTATTTTTACAAAGATTCAGTCTTCTAGTCAACGAGGGGCTTTTGAAGGGTCTAGAAAGACAAAATCATGCGAGACACTCCCTTTGCAGATACCAACATCCATGGACCGGTTTCGAACTTAAAAAATTCATCAGCATGGAATAGCCTATATCTGCAATGGCAACCAGAAACTTGCTAAAGCCACAATTTTTGCTAGCTTCTATGAGAATTGATAATTTCAGTCCTTCCACGTGGCCGGCATAAAATTCATTTACAATTTATTTTTGGCAATTTTGCTTTGCTACTTTTGAAAACAAATCCAGTTACCATATGAAAGCGAAAATTAAATTAAACGGGCAAATTCAGTGTAATTTAAAATAATGTGGAGTGTTATTTTGTGCAATTTAACGAATTATTAAAGAAATAAAGAGAACGTGAATATGAAACTGCAGGGAAAGTCTTGTGCTTCCCACATCCGATTTTTACATTCCCTGCAATACATATGGTAATGTATAGGGAAATACTTGAATCGCAATTTGAGTTTTCGACGTATCTACACGTTACTGGACCTCTAGAACACGAAAAAGCTATTTTTAGCGTGACCTCTATATGTATGTCTGTCTGTCTGTGCAATGAATGCATCCACTCTAACTCAAAAACTGATTGACCAAATTTCATAAAATTTGGTAGACGGTCAAAAGTGGGTTGCCCTGGTGCTGATTAGATTTGGTACGATTTGGAAAAAAAGAACCTGCGTTTTTTATAAAATGGCCAGCAAAAATCGTCAAAATCTAAAATAAAAGACTACCTATGCTCAAATGCATCAATTAAATGCTTGTTTTACATGTAATGTTGGACGATGAAAAGAATAAGACCAACCTCATTCCTCTAGGACTAGCCATTCTCGAGATATTTTTGTTTTTTCGCATTTTGCTACGCCGGTTTTGAAAATTAAATCCAGTTACCAAATGAAAACGAAAGCTGAATTAAAAGGAAAGCTGTATTAATGAATTATTAATGAAATAAAGAGAAAATGAATTTGAGTCTGCAGGGAAAATCAAATTTTTACTTTCCCTGCAGTATACATGCTAGTGTATAGGTAAAGTATTGAAATCGTGTCGAAATTTGATTTTTCGACGGATCTACACGTTTTGGGACCTCTTGAACACGACAAACCTATTTTCAGCGTGACGTCTGTGTGTTGTTGTTGAAACCCAGATCGTCCGACCTACCAGGAAGGTGTAAGGTAACTGTTTGGACGGTCGGGAAGTGCCACCCAATTTAGACCGGAACCCAGTGGGGGAGGCATCCACAGGGACCGTACCCTCCTTCCCCTACCACCAACCTCTAGGAAGGACTTTCGGACCCACATGTTTAACGTGATCGTACTCCGCATGAACACGGCGGCAGTTTTGGCAGTGGCTGGAATCGAACTGACGTCTGTGTGTGTATCTGTCTGTCTGTCTGCAATGTACGTATCCATGCTAGCTCAAAAACTAATGGACCAAATTTCATAAAATTTTATAGGTAAGTCACGTGTGTGTGACCTTGGTACTGATTAGATTTTGGTACGATTCCGGATAAAAAGAAACCGCCATTTTTTTTTTATTATTATTATTTTTATTTATTTTTTTTTTCGAAATGGCCCTCAAAAATCTCATGTATCCACTATATAGTTAAAAGCTGGAACCACTCTAGCTGATTGACCAAATTTCACAAAATATGGTAGATACGTCACTTATAGGATACCCTGGTGCTGATTAGATTTTGGTACGATTTGGAAAAGGAAAACCTGCCTATTTTTACGAAATGGCCCGCAAAAATCACCAAAATCTAAAATCATCTGATGTGAGCAGTACATGACTTTCTCTAAAGACCCAAATTCATTTACTTTTTATTTTTTTAATATTTCACCAAATTAAATTTAATTGCACAAAATAACACGCATAATTATTTGAAAGGACACTGAATTTACACTTTTAATTCGTTTTTCGTTTTCATTTGGTAACTGGACATATTTTTAAAGGTGGCGTAGCAAAAACGCAAATATATATATATATATATATATATATATATATATAATCTCGAGAAGTCTTAGAGAAACGGGTTGGTCTTATTCATTTTATCGTCAAAAATTACATGTAAAACAAGCATTTAATTGATACAACTAAGCATACTTAGTCTTTTAATTTAGATTTTTGAGGGTCATTTCTAAAAAAAGGCAGGTTCTTTTTTTTCCGAATTGTATCAAAATCTAATCAGCACCAGCGTAACCCACAAGTGACTTATCTACAAAATTTTGTTTATTTTTTAGTTAAAGTAGATACAGACAATTTTTGCGGGTCATTGCGTAAAAAAAGGCGGGTTCTTTTATCCTGAATCGACCCAAAATAAAATCATCACTATGGATAATCCACAAGTAACTTACCTATAAATTTTGATGAAATTCGGTCAATTAGTTTCTAAGTTAGAGTGGATACATACATTGCACGGACACACACACGTCACGCTAAATAATAATTTTTCGTGTTTTATAGGGGAAAAGTGGTGAAACGATAAATTTGAGGAAAACTCGTGCTGCCCATATCAGATTTTTACTTTCTCTGTAATACATGGTAATATATAAGGGGAGTATTGGAATCGTGTCGAAAATCAATTCTTCGACGTATCTACTTGTTTCGAGCCCTCTAGAGTACGAAAAAACAAATTTTAGCGTGACGTCTATGCGTGTGTGTGCCTGTCTATGCCTGTGCAATATAGGTATCTACTGTAGCTAAAAAGAAATTGCACAAAATTTGGTAGGTAAGTCACTTATGGGCTACTATGGTGCTGATTAGATATTGCTACGATTCGAAAAAGGACAAACTGCTCTGTTTACGAAATAGCCAGCAAAAGTCGTCAAAATCTGTAATTCAAAACTAAATAAGCTTAATTGTGTTGATATGCATAATTATTTTATACACATTTTTTGACGCCAAAATAAATATTAAGACCAACCTCATTTCTTTAGGACGAACCGTTCTCTAGATACTTATTTTTATTTATTTTTTACAGGCCAGTGACGTTTTGTAATGTGATAATTCGCCAAAATGCTCAATTTAATTTATTATGAAAGAAAAAGGAAAGAAAACATGCATCTGAGCCTGTAGAGAAAGTCATCTACTGCCCACATTCGCCTTTTTACTTCCCCTACATATATAGTACAATATATAGGGAAAGTTGTGACGGGGTACAAAAAATGCGAATTCGAGTTTTCGACAGAAGAGCACGTTTCAAGCATCCCTAAACTCGAATTAAACGTTTTTAAAGTGATATGTGTGTGTCCGCGAGTCTGTGGAAATGACATCTGACTAACGAACGGACTATTTTGAACGTAATTTTGTGCGATTATTACGAACTGTGAATACTGGATTAATATAGATTTTAAACGCGATCGAACGTTCGGAAGACGCCCACATTTTCGAATTAATTTTTGAAAAAATCATAAAAAAAATCAGTTGGTGGCTTGGTTTGGATCTTCGAGGAATAATCAAGCTCTTTGGTTTGGATGATTCTAGCTCTTTGATTTGGGTGAATAGGGCTGGTAGGAGAAAAATCCTTTTGCAGACCCCCCCCCCCCCCCCCCCCCTCCATGAACGTGACCTTGAATAAGGAATGCAACGATGGGGAGAGATTTTACGACTTTTCTTTTTTAGCGGGTAGATGAGAGTTCTTCTAGAATGCATCTACATGTACTGTACCTTGTTGTCTAGCTAAAAGTCAAATAATATGAATGGTTGGCTAAAAGGCCTCTTTAGGTCCCCTGTCTCCTGGTTATTGCACTCTCTTTTTATTTTCCTTTTATATATATATATATATATAAAGATTCATAAATACCGAAGCAAACTATTTCATTTTAATATTAATAAATATTACCATTTAATTCCTGTAACTCTATTCAATTGTTTAGAAATATTATATGAAATCAACTTTTTAGAATTTATAGCTTTTCAGATAAAAAAATTTCATGCTTTGCAATGAAACTTATTACATTTTTTTTTCTGAAAATAATACAAACCAAATTTTACATATATTTGTTTTTACAGTAATATTGATTGCTTTTTCTCATTTTTGGTATTTAGTGAATTTTTAAAGCTTAATTTTAGTGGTTTTCTTTACTTTTCTAATTGTAAAATTAAGTAATTATCAGTTTACCCCATATTTTTCCATTTCTTAAAAGCTTTAAATTTACAAGTTATCAATTTATTTATTTTCTGAATATTTTAGTTATTAGACATTTATGGTTAATAATTACTTTTTTACATTGTTTAAAATCTTACTAATAATGTTTTCTATTATAGAACTTTTCAGGTGGTGTTTCATGATATTTGTTTTCCAAAATATCCTACAAATTTTTATTTATAATGTAGTAATTAAACACTTTCTGAGCCAATTTTAAGATTTATTTTTACCCCCCAATTAATCTTCTAATATATTTTCAGGTTTTATTTCTTTTATTTCAGTAGCAAAATTATCCATTTTTGGTGTTGCTTGTCCCCCCCCCCCCCCCTCCACTTTGCTTTTAAGTTTCCTCATCCCAAGCTATTTGCAATAATTTGTTGCATTTTTTTTTAATAAACTATGACCACCAGCCACTACTTTTTCTTTAAGATTATTGCAAATTTTCATTAATGCATATTCCCATTTTTATCTTTTAATCTCTTATTCCATATTTTTTCAATCATCGTGGTCATAATATTTTAGCCATTTTTCCCATTACTTTGTAGGATATTATTAACTTAGTAGTTATTTTTATTCTAAAATTTCATCATTGTGTTTATTTCATTAAATTCTTTAGCCTTTTGCAGAATTTTCTTTTAATATTTCGACTGGTCTGAATTTAAATATCAATGTTGTATTTAATGTACAATTTAATGTTTATTATATCTTTAAGTGCTTTATATTAAATGCAAATGCCAGGCTAAAAAAGTCTTGCAGTTCGCATGTTTATGTAAAAGTTTTGCATACTTTAAAAAACGTACAAATTATCTTCAAAATAAATTATAAATCGGATATGAGAGACAGTCATGCCAAATATGACACATCCTCTCTTTCTTGTGATGTGTCGCAGTGAACAAATTCAACCGTCGCAAATTAAGCAATTGAGAGTCTTAATCGGTTCTGTATAATCAAGTTAAATTGTTTCAAAGTATAGAGATTTATGTCTCTTCCTCTTAAGAAAACCTGCCTCAAGGAGTTATTCTAAACAGATGTAAAGAAATAGCTTCCGCTAAATGAAAGCAATAGAAGGAGATAAAGCATTTCTGTGACCTTGAGCCACCAATTCTGAAGTTAAGGACTATTACCATGGTTTCTTTCCAGATAACTTTATAATACATCTAATCTAAACTTTATGAGCTTTCATCCAATATGCCCTTGCCCTCATGTATAATTTATGATGTCAGCTGTCTTCAAATTTTTTCCCATTGCATCTACTCCTTTAAAAAAACAGTGCACTTGATATGTATACACATTAGCCATCTTCAAAGAGATAACTGTTTTAAAGTGCTTAAATTTTATAATAGAAGAAGAACTGCATATAGTCTAATGATATGTCATGTAACAATAATATATCTGTAAATACATCTATATGCATTTTGGATAACCAATACTGCACATCTTCACCCCCCCCCCTCTCTCATCCAGAAAGACTAATCTCTTTTGCAGAGATTAGTCTTTCTGGATGTAACTCTCTTTAGTAGCATAATTCACAGTGCATCTGTGAAAAATCCCTTTTCTCATTATGAATCATGTAATATTTTATTGTGTAAATTTTATTGATATAATTGAATTTCGGGCTTTGTACTTTAAAGTATATAATTTCTATTTTTCTTTCTAGTTATTGACTGTACTCATCCTGTACTGAAGAATTATATTGTTTTCTTTCTTTCATATACTTCTGATGGGACATATGCATTTACATTTTGTTTGTATTGTCTGAAATGCTATTTATGTATGTATATTAACCCTGTGAAGCTATCTGTCACTTAATTCATTAAAGTTAGTGTTCAAAAAAATTCATAATCTGATGTTTAGTATTTTGATATTCTGTGGCAATGAGGTTTTTAACTTTTAGTTGGCTGTGGTTTTTGTTTTATATCTAACTTCTGTAGTGGAATCAGTATTTTCAAAATTTGCATTTAATCTTCCATTTTTGAATAGAGGAATATAACACAAACTGAAGTGAAAAGGATGATACATACTAAAGTGCTTTTCATTTTAATGTGAAGAATGCTTTAAAAAGCTATAAGACAAACTAAAGGGATATATAATTTTAATATAATATATTTATGCTGTGATATTTTATAAAGACCCCTGTACACGATACAAGAAATTGACTATTCAAGTTAGAGGCAATTTATTGAATGAACTGTTTTTTCTACTCCCAAAATTTGGTCTATTTACATAGTTCAACTTACAGAATCTGCAAGTGTTTTTTTTATTCGTCTGCAGTTTGGTTCAGTGCGTTCAAACAATCTTATTGTTTGCAATATTTTTATTACTTCATTATTTGTAAATATGTTATATATTTTTTTTTTCTTCTTTCTATGCAAGTGCTATATTTATTTATAATTTTTTTTTTAATATTTACTATGTCGGATCAGCAGTAATGGATTTGCAAATTGTTTTAAAGGAAAATCATATCATGAAAAGAGTGTCTATTAAATAAAATGTTATTAATTTTGCATAAATTTCACTAAATATGAAATTGTGTTAACTATAAATGAGAAACATGGTTTAACTTCTCATTTAAATCACTTAATTCAATACTAGTAGTGCTGCAGTCATTTATGAGTAATGCGAACAAATCAGCATAAATGTAAGTAGAACAGTATTTAATAGAAGTAGATGTCGAAGAGTGGTTTAAAATTGATAACGACTTGGACTTCGAAATGTTATCTGACGAAGACATCATCGAGACTATCATTGATGCGCCTCAAGACGTTGCGGAAGATTCGGATGATTCAGATTCACCAATAGACTCACGAGTTTCCCATAACGATGGAATGAATGATTTAGAAGTGGCTCTTTGTTATGTTGAACAAGTTGTTCATAAGAATACTTTGCATAAGGGCTCGGGAGGCTTCATTTTTTTTATCCACACCATCTGACCTGTAAGGTATCTGTTTAAATGGTCAGGAAGTGGCATCCAATTTAGACCAGAAACCAGTGGGGCAGCATCAACAAGGACTGTATCTTTCGTAAGAACTTACAGGCCCACATATTTAACGTTCCCGTACTCCGCATGAACACATAGACAGTTTGGGCAGAGCTGGGAATCAAACTTGGGTGATCCGAGTGCAATTCCCGTGCACTAACACCGGACTGTTCCACAAACCTGACCCCTTTTTGCCTAAACCGTTTGTAAAAATAGATCAATAACTTATAAAATACGGAGGGGTGCACATTTGTTGTATATGCCCAAAATATCTGACGGCGGCTATGTTCAGGTCCATTCAGCTGTACTAAGGTATATTTATTGTAATAGACTAAATGCTTCTGAATGCAGATTTCTGTTTATCGAAGTCTACTTTATAATATATAAATTAATTTAAATGTTTTTCACGTACTGTACAGTGACCTTTTTGCCCATTGCTTTTGGAAAAAAATATATTTATTGCCCAATATTTTGTTTTAAATTATTTTTTTTATTTCTTACCTCATTTCGACAGCAGATAATCCCGCACCACTTTAAGTTTTAAATGTAACCTAGCTAAAATATATATCACGAAACTTCATATTTGCAATTTTTGGACTCCGTGTTTCAGTCTCCGCAAATTATTTTTACATGACTGATCTAGTTATCATGACTGAACCATCCTCCTCAAAATTAAAAAACTAAATAATCAAAGACTTGTAAAGTTACTTGCTTTTTAAAAAGCTGTGTAAAAAGAATTAATTTTCAAATCTATTAAAATGAAATAAAAATGGAAAATTTACAGATACACATCTCTAACTATGTCAGAAAAAGATTTGGTATGAAACTGATATGATCTTTTTAAATAACAATCTCAGGATGCATATAATTTTTTTTAAATCATTGTGCATGTAAATTTTTAGTGTAGTTAAAAAAAAATAAATTGACTTTCTTACTTTCATCGATTTACACATTTTGGATATCTCTGTAATTTAGATAAAGCACAATTTTTAAATAATTTCTGAACAAATATTTGTGTACAATATCGTTGTTACATTGGTTTTCTCCATGCAATGTAACATCGTAGAAATGATTCACATACCTACAAAGATGGTCCCTGTGTTTCCACACAATTTTTATAAAGTTCCCCTTTGACCACCTGCAACGGAAAGGATCAGTGGATCCTGGACTTCATGCCAGTGGGTGGTCTCTTTCAAGATGGAGGAAGACTCAATGGGGGGTAAGCGGTCATTGGGGGCGCAGCTAAGCCCAGATGTCACGCAGGAGCGTGGGACCCCAGCCACCTGCAATAATAACTCAAGAGCTACTGACCAAGCCCTCCTGTCATGGGCTGGCCACTGAAAGTGAGGATCCAAATGTCTTCCAATAATATTAAGGGGGGCTTAAACCTTACAACGAATAAAATTTAAGAGGGAGGAGAGATCGAATTGGAAGATTTTCGAGAGAGACAATTTTTGGTGGGTGAAGTAGAGGGTTACCTCTTGATTTTTAAGTGTGAAAGTTGTAGACTTTTTCGACGGAGCATGATGCTCGCCTGCTCCCAACTACGCACCGCACGACAGGCCGCGGGCCCAAGGGCAACGGTAAGGCTTTTGACTTCATACAGCTCTCAAATTTTGACTCCTCCCCGCTATTTTTAATTACCTCTATATGAGTTTCCTATGATTTTGCATTGTGGCCCTAAGCCAAATGCGTTTGTTTTCAACTCTTGAGAGAACTTTGCCTATAAAAGTATTAGCTATCGGTTAGCTCGCGGGAATTCCACTCGGACAGCCTGGGTTCGATTCCCGCCACTGCCAAAACTGCCGCCGTGTTTATGCGCAGTACTATCATGTTAAACATGTAGGGCCGTAAGTCCATTCGAGAGGTTGGTAGTAGAGGAAGGAGCGCATGTTCCTTGTGGATGCCTCCCCCACTGGGTTCTGGTCTAAATTGGGTGACACTTTCCGGCCTTCCAAATAAATATCTTATACCTTATTAGGTCGGACGGTCTGGGTCGAAGAGGAAGAAGGGTGCAAAATAAGGGAATATTTTTCATTAGCAAACTGCTAATCAAAATTTCATTTTTATAGCAGTTTCGATATTTTGACTTGCAGCTCACAACTATTATTTCATTAGTTCTTAAAAGGTGTACCTATAAACATATCGAGATGCCGGGTTTGAAATATAAAAGAAAAAAACCGTGAATATTAAAAGAGCTATGCACGTATGCGGAAAGATTTTTTTTTACCGTTATGAATCATTTGTTGTGATTTTTAAAAGCAAAGTCTCAAAATGCAATTCAAATTTATTTTTACATAACAAAACACAAATTTTCTATCACAATTTGCGATGCGATTTCGCTTTTTTGCTGCACCTTTCTCTCATTGCAGATAAGATAACTACATCCATGAACATATAAAGCTGACATAAAAGTTTAAATCAAATCTCAGATTCGCAACACCATTCCTATGAAGTAATTTAGATTATCAATGCTTTAAGTAGTATATTTATCAATGCGTTAATAGTATATTATACTGAATATTTTGGAGTGTGGCCATTGTTTTTGTTTATAAAATGCAGTGGGTGAAATATTAGGTATTTGTGAAATATTGTAACCACACACATGAATCATGCAATACTATTTATTATCTTTTGTAATTGGGGCAAGAAAACATTAAAAACAGAATAAAATATTTGATATTCATGTTTGCAAGCATTAAATATGTTGTAGGAAACTTGAAAGTAAGAGGAACTCGAATTTAACACAAAATAATACTGATGATTAAAATGATTTTAAAAATGCGAGCAAAATAAATTTACAATGAATCAAATGTTTCAAAATCCACCTAATCCAAAGAAAAATACCCAGCTCGCTGAAATATTTCCAAAATTACATTATGTGCTCAAATACGAATCGTAGTTTGAATGAGTTTCGATAATTATACATACGTAAATAGGAAAGGTATCCATCCGTAATACGATGAAGACAAAAAAAATTAAATCTCCTTATTTTAGAACACATAAACGGCAAATTAATGAAAATCCTCTTTCTGAGATACATCAAATAAATTGCTTAAAAAATGATATCTAGCTAAATAATAGCATGAATCTCTCCTTTTTGATTAACATATCTCGCTACGTCAATGTATTATGTCACATGGGCTCCACCTCCGGATTTACCCACTGTGGGCGGCAAGGAGGCGGAACCGTAGTAGATAAGAATTTGGACACCCGGTCTCAATATATGTAGCGTCACATCTCATGAAAGAAAATTGAGAAAATCACGTGATGCTGCAAAATGAATCAGAGAACGAAGTATTTCTTTCAAGATGGCGTGTTTAGAATCGGTGGTGCGTACAGAACCCGGGATGGCCGCCAGGTGATCTTTGGCGAAAACGGTCAATCACGAACGCTTTAACACCAAACCAGGGCTGACTAGAAAGCCGAGTCTAAGCGCTAAATCATAAATTGTGGCGAGAAAGTCACGTGATCTGACATGGTTCGGTAGATTCCTGCATTGAATGCTATGATATGGATATGAAGCTTTTTCGGAGAGAATTGAAGTAGGTTTTCTTATTTAATTACATATTAGGTTGACCTTACGCCTTAAGGAGACGCGTAAAAAGAATCGGTGATGCGTACAGAACCCAGGATGGTCGCCAGGTGGCGCTGACATCGGTCCTTTGCGGAAATCCTAATAACGCGCCAATGCTCACTGATGCTTTTGCAGTTGCAGAGCAGTTGAAGAACAATGCGGTAACCCTTAAATTTGTATAAAGTGAGTACGAAATCTAATTTTTTAATTTTAATCGTTCTGTTTACATTGTGTATATGTCGGTGTGCTGTAAATGAAGAAATGTTTGGGATAACTTTTTCAGTATTTATGAAGAACAGATAACATTACATAAAATGTTACTAATTATTCTAACAAAATTTTTCCGTTATTATCTATATGTACGTTAATTTTTTCTTTTGGAATAACGTTTTCAAAATTTCTTAATAGTTGAATGAAATGAAGGAGGGTGGCTCAGAAAGAGCCCAGCACATCGACCAGAGGTCTATTGTACTACTTCTTAGTAGTTAGACGTAGGATAGATGCATCGGTAATTTAATATATGTATCATTTTATTTTTACACATTAGTTTTGTACCGAAATGATTACTTTTTAAAATTTGTTCATACTGTAAAATAATTTACATATACTTGCCAGCTGAGTTTCTTTGTCCAAAGATCATAATTGAAATCTTTGGCATAGAAGATAATTTTGCTAGCTTTTAATATGTTCAATACTTGAAATTTAATGGCATATTTTTAGTTTTTTAAATTATGCTCATATTTAGTTTTTTAAATTATGCTCATATTTAGTTTTTTAAATTATGTTAATATTTACATTAAATATTAGGTTAAATTTGTAAATATTAAGCTATGAGGTTTTATCAACAATTCTCTTTTTATCAACATTATAGTTGTACTTGAAGTATACTCCTTTTCATATTTGTAAATTGCATACTGGCTAGCTAAGTTATTCTCTGCATAGAGTTTTAAATTGAAACTTCTTGCTCGTAGAGGACAACTTTTCTGCTAAGAAAAGTAATTGCTGAAATATATCAGCATGGAAAGTTCCAAGTGACCATGTTGTTCAGTGCATAATTGTAAAATTGAAACTTTAATTACTACCGGTTTATGTTGTAACATAAAAAGGCAATGTTTTGAACAGCTGTCGGAAAATTTTATACACTAGATGTATCCACCTTTCTGGTAGGTCGGACGGTCTGGGTCTCAACAACAACTCTAGATGTATCCATGCAGAGCATCTACGCTCTAGTGTCTTTTAATGCTCACTATCTGTTAGTAACTTACTACACAATCTCTGGAGCTTGAGTCATTTTTAAACATTAATATTCCCTAGTATTTACTTTTGTTTGTCTCACAATCAGTATCGCTCTTGCATTTTTTATATCGCCAGACATATGTGGATTCATTGTTATACGACCCTCTAATCAAATATAAACCATATATTTATTTAAGTTAAATTAACTTTAGATCAAATAATATATAATTTCATTGTTGAACAAAAACTTGAATAAAATAATTAGTGTTTGAGATATCATTATGGGGGCAAAAGGACTACCTATCTAACTCCATGGATACTTTTGATAGGATGGAGTAAGAGTTTTTCTTTACTTTCATATTTTAAACAATGTAATTATGGTTACACTTGTTATCATTTGGGAAATGGTAAATAAGCCCTTTTCAACATAACGTAAATAAATGCATTATATATGCAGGGTTAGAAAGAGCAGGAGCATAAAGTCACGCAACAATGACATCGAACCAATTTTCCCCAGTTACCAAAATATCTTATTTGGGTGCAATTTCCAAATTATTTATTTTGTTTTCATTATTCAACTCACAAAATAAATGATCTTTTATTAGCAGACCTGCCTTTGACCTGCTGTGCTGCATGGGTGCATGTAATCCATTATATAAATTAGTTAGATTGTTAGAAGAAAGAATAAATGGATCAAATGGAATTTGCATCGTAGATGCGAAGAAAGGCAGAACAATTAGGTATCTAAATTCTCCTTCAAAGTAATAAAATATATAGGTACAAAAATTAACAATCACTAATTTTGAACCCTTTATAGATTTAAATCAAGGATTGCAAACACAAATTAATTCTAATTAAAATATGCACTTACATATTTTAATATTTTTATAAAATAACATATTCAATTTTCTTTTGATATGATATATTGAAAATCTGAACATCAGCTTAAGATGTATTTTAATAACAAATTTTAATGTGTAATAGTTAACAAAATTTCTTCCCACTCTAAAGCAGAGGTACTTTACGTATTTACTGTCACAGCTTACTTGAAAAGGAATTTTGTGTATATTCATCTTGCCCTTTTCTTCTTATAAACGAGGTCACCTATTCTTTCTTATTTTGATACTTTTGTATGCTTTTAAAAAATTTAAATGTTGAAACTTAAAATGTATTTAAAATTTTAAACGTTCTGTTTACAAATGGTAATTTATATCTGGTCTCAAAACAACCGAATGGACAATTGCACATGAAAAAACGATGTGCATCCAATTTATGTATCCAAATATATATATTCGATATATTCTGCCATTCAAATAATGTAAACATTTTGTTATGTTCGATGTATGCACTTGATAGGGATTTATTTTTTCTTCATTATCATTCAATCCCCTTTTGACAAAATTGTTGAATAAACATTGATTTTGGTATTAAACATTATTTCAACTGCTGCACTAATACCTAAACAATAATATAATCTGAAAATTTTGCACATTCATTTGTAACAGAGTTTAACTTTTTTCATTTTCTCGTATCACATTACGAAAGTTCTATCATATTACAAGACCATTGAACATTTGAAGAGTTTAATTCCGAAAGGGCCTAAATCACTTTCACTCGTTTGTCTTGCTGCAATACTGCAATATTGCCACTTACTGTTACCTATCTAAAGTCACTTACTAGGAGCTGTAACGCAGCTGCCACAACATGATACCCAAGCGAAAGTGATTTATACCCATTTGGAATTAAACTCTTCATTTAATGAATTTTAAATGAAGAGAATTAAACTCTTCATTTAATTGGAATTAAACTCTTCATTTAATGAATTTTAAACTCTTCATTTAATGAGTTTAACTTTTTTCATTTTCTCGTATCACATTACGAAAGTTCTATCATATTACAAGACCATTGAACATTTGAAGAGTTTAATTCCGAAAGGGCCTAAATCACTTTCACTCGTTTGTCTTGCTGCAATACTGCAATATTGCCACTTACTGTTACCTATCTAAAGTCAGTTACTAGGAGCTGTAACGCAGCTGCCACAACATGATACCCAAGCGAAAGTGATTTATACCCATTTGGAATTAAACTCTTCATTTAATGAATTGCACTTCCAATTTTATTGTGTACTTGCAGTATACTTGTTCTTCATATGGAATGTACATTATAAAGAAACTTAAAATTCACAATCACGTGCAAATTCCTAAAGTAATCTAAATGACATTGTTATTCATTCTATTAAAATATTTAAATTGATGCTCCTAAAAAGAAGTTTAAGAATATCTGTTTCCAAATTTGTCTAAGTGGGTCACATAAAAATTTAAAAAGTGTAACTTTTTGAAAATGAATGGGAGGACTATTTCATTAATGTAGTCATATTTCCTACCTTACTTTCAACATTTTTGCAATTTACATTGCCCACTTATCTCCAACAGGTGAAGAATTAAAGTGAGTTTCAATCTTTTTGGTACACCCTGTATAATATTCAGAGAAGCTACATTTTTTCCTCTTTCAAAATATAATGATAAGTTTTTAACAGCAGTAAAACAAACTTTTACAGATGAAAAATTTGAATACTTAACTTAATTTTCACAATAATGCCCCACTCTGTTACATGCAAAAACACTTTAGTTAATAGCTTTTAATGCATTGGTAATTTTGCTTATATTCAGAGACATGTTTAAGGGAGTTTCTTTCAAGATTTTTTTGGCCGGAAGGGGAGGGGGATGAAACTTAAGAGAAAAGCTAGTTTTCTATTTGCCTTATATAAATAAATCTAAATGTTGTCACATAAATAGAAACTAGATTAATATAAAATGCCCCTCTCAGATGTATGCCTGAAAAAAACACTGGGCCTAAACTCACGGGCCAGGCCAGAGCTCATAAAGGTTTCACCTCAAACTTAGACCCTTGAGATTGATATGAACTTAACTTAGAACTGAATCCCTCCAAAAATTAAATTTTAAAATATGCCTCTGCTCATATTGCTGTAGAAGCTTTAAAACAATGTAATAACAATTATTTTTTTTTATAAATCTGTATTATTCGCTAGATTCCCAAATTTTGAATTGGTGGGAAAACAAAAGTACATATTATGTTATTAATTATAGATCTCACTGGAAATCAGTAGGCTTGTTGTTACTGATTAACATAATAAACATAACTAATATTTTAGGCAAAAACATGCAATATCTGAAAATATCGTATTGAAAGTTATGTTGCATTCACTTTTAAACTAAAAAATACACATAAAAGGATTTTTTAATAATAATAATAAAGTGTAACATAATTATATTTTTGTAGTAGTTTTTTTTTATCTAAAATGAATGTTCGAAATATTGAAAACGTTTCTGCAGTTTGATGCCGATGGTTCTCCGATAATCGCTTAGAAACTGACATTTATTACTTCAAAAATCGCACAAATTTTTCTTCTACTTACTTTTTGTTTCAGAGATATAGGGCTAATTATAACAAAATGTATAAGTTTCATTATATCTCGATTTTGATAATTTGTGAATAATGAAGAATTGTGTCCATTGATTTCTGGTTAAAACTATGTATGTACAAAATATTCATTCATTTAATAATAGTGAGTTTAGTTTATATTTTTTCAATTAAGGTAAAATCCTGATAACATACCGGGAGTGGCGACACGTCACAATTTCAAAACACTAAATTAACAAATGACAAATCTCAAACAGATCCAAAAGTCATTTTATTATACAATCATCCTACAGACGTAAATACAGCCAAAGCGCTTTCGAACATCTTCCATGTTCATCCTCAGTGGCGATACAATTAGAAATAGATGCCAACGTGCTTAAATACAATTCAATACTGTTAAGTAAAATTTGCATATCATGAAATTGTCAGCCACATTTTCATGATATGCAAATTTTACTTAACAGTATTGAATTGTATTTAAGCACGTTGTTATTGTTGTGTTCTATTTCTAATTGTATCGCAACTGAGGATGAACATGGAAGATGTTCGAAAGCGCTTTAGCTGTATTTACGTCTGTAGGATGATTGTTTAATAAAATGACTTTTGGATCTGTTTGAGATTTGCCATTTGTTAATTTAGTGTTTTGAAATTGTGAAGTGTCGTCACTCCCAGTATGTTCTTAAGATTTTACCTTAATTGCAACATTTTTGTAATTTTAATGATATTTTCATCAATCTGGGAATATTTTCATCAATCTCAAGAATGATTCATGCTAGCATTCTTAAGTTGTGTCACTAGTTTTTTAATAAAAAATTACATACGAAATGATTATTTGTGTAACATTATTGAAAGTTCTGATTTTTTAAAAATTTCATTTGAAAATTTGGGTGTCTTCAAACATTTGATTGCATTTAAAATCAATAGGTTTCTAGTGTTCACCCATTGTAATTTTTATACGAAAATGTAATTTTTGGTATAAAAAATGGAAACTTTATACCAAATTTTGTCCAACATGCTCCATTTGTTTGTGAGATATCTCCATTTACACACACACACACAAATCACTTTAAAAACAATTGATTTGACTTCACGAATGCTTAAAACATACTCTTCCGTCGAAAACTCTAATTTTTGACTCCGTCACAATACTTTCCCTATATATTATACTATGCACATAGGTAAAGTAAACAAAAAACAAATGGACAAAAATTTCATTTATTTTCAAACAATATAAAAATATACAGAGCATACAAAAAGTTTACTGTAATATTACATTAATAGATCGCAGCAAAATGTTACAAACTTGATCACAAAAAATTATAATATCAAATATAAAAAATACTTACAGGAAAAGTGCACAAGGTGGTTTTCGTGCATTTTTGATGAACCAGCGGCTGTCTTAGACATATGATTGTATGTAATGCATTGCAAGTTGTATTAAAATTTGACTCTGTGAGAAGCACAATAGGCTCATGTAGGTATTAGATACATTCTTGTGAACAGTAAAGAAAGATCAAGCTGTGAAAAGAAGTTGCTTTATTGCACAAGGCCAAATGACTGCTTAGCGTGGCAAGCAGTCCAAGTTTACAAATCATATAACATAACTACAATGGAATTTCAATATATTTCCTGAACTGGAGCACCATTTTAGTTTGTTCTGGTGCATTTCAGCCCCTGATTTGAAAGCATGCCGTACCTCTTCTATATATTATTCACGCCTTCTGTGAAGCGACAAATTTGCAAACTCATGCTATAAAATATCATTTTATTCCGAAAATATGAATTTTAATTATAATTGGATACAATCAAAACATTTTAACGTTGCATGCTGTACTTAATATTATCAAAGTTGTACATATTATCAAACTTACTAAACTTATCCTTGAAACTAGTTTCTTAATGCAAATAATTTAATTTCTTATTATAAAGGAGGGATAATGGATAAAAAGTGAAAAGCACCAGAATTGCAGCAGATTTCTCTAATAATTAATTTTAAATTTCAACAGATTCATAGTTACTAGTAGAAGCGGGAAGTTTGAACCTGAGAGACTAATACTTGTCCTAGACTAAATAGTAAGACAATTTTATAAATATTGAAGGTCATTAAATATTTATATAACGAAAAATAAAATTTTAATGTTCCTTTCAATGACATTATACACTTAGTGTTCTTTTCCCGGCTGTCCAAATGGTCGCTCGTGTCCTAAGGATGAGTCGGACGGTCTGGGTCTTCAACACTTAATGCTCCTTTTAGTGACATTTTACATTTCACTAACAAGCACTAAATACAGATCCATAAGCATTGTGGTGCTCGTGAGCAACATGTTCAGGACCTCTGTTCTATGGGAATTGACAAATTCAGACCTACCACGTTACCAACTTCAAATTTCAATAACATTTAATTTGAGTTACATAAAAATATTTAATGAAACACGAGCAAAATGTAAAAACTTCTGGATCTTCAATAGTAAGAAGTTATTAGAAATGCAATTTATTAAATCAACTTTAACTTTCTTGAAATTCAGAAACATGTAAATTCAATCAAGCCTTGTAATTTAATCAACTTGAGCCATCATAGGAGGAGTTCAAAAATTACTTTTAATTCTTTGAGAAGTAACTCGTTTTCCACATTTGGCATTATTTCGCTCTATAAAATAAATATATCAAAAGGGCTTTCGACACCAAATTTAGTGTAGCTTCCGTAAATATGGAATTTTGCATGCATATATGAAGATACTCAGTTTTTATGTACAACTACTTAATTACCACACTGGATATAAATATAAAGAGTATCATTTATTCTACAGGATGAGCATGTCCTTAAAGGTTGTAAATAAAAGAACACGGAAAAGCTTACCAACATTTTATAAAAAACATAACTCTTTAACGATCATTTAATTTTCTATTACTCTCAGTAGTAGATTGGGGGAGGGGGGGGGGCTGCAGCCATGAACACCAAATTGTGTAAATTAAAAAATATACCATAATTTTACATTACATTTTAATCTATACATTTGTACGACTGCACTTACTGCTATCGAGCTTAACATATAGTTGCTCATATAGTCAGTGCTTTTGATATGTATATCAAATACGCCTTTTAAAAATATAATATTTTTTTTAGTTCTCCAATTAACACTCTGTATGGTGATAATTTGTGGCTTTAAAATAAATGGCTTGAAAAGGCAAGTTTTTGATTTAGTTGTGTTTGTGTTACTGGTAAAAATTGGGCTGTAATTATACTAGTTTACTTAATTTTTAGTAATTGCAATTTAAGAAATGCAATAATTACGAAAGTAGAATGACAACAATTATGTATGTAAATTGTTTCTGAATAAATAACTAGTATACTTAAAACCCCTTTAGATCTTAATTATTTCCTATAGAAATATAAATGTATTTTTACACATTTCAGGTTAGCAAAATAATAGTTTATGAAGCAAAATCATACATTTCTTTCTCATTAATTTTTAACATGTTCATTGTAATCATCTTAAATGTAAATATATCTAAATACAATAGTATTTGAAGGATATCAGAGTAAAATATATGTATATATATATATATATAAAGCGCCCACACAAATAATAAATAATTGTGGAAAAAATCAAAATTCAACACCGTCTGTTTCTCATACTTTTCATTTCGAATATTAAGTAGTATGATTTTTGGAAATTGAACTTCTGTAAAATGAGTAAATGAGTCATTAAAAATTTATGTCATTTAAAATGCCAAATTTTTAATTTCATTTAAATTTTCAGTTAAATGTTTTAGGTCTATATCATCAAGTTGCATTTGATTGACTATATTCATATATCAATAGCGACACCTTTTTACTAATAAACAGAAATCAATTTGTTGCAAGGGCTCTATCAATATTTTAAGCCAGGGACCCCATGCAAACTTGATATATCTCTGATGACTGTGTGTGTTTGGGCCAGAGAGTATAACCGGGAATGTCATTAGTAGCAGAGAACGACAGTAAAAACCAGCCAACAAAACTGTGATGCATGATGAAAACAGACTGTGCACCTTGAAATCAATCCTATTATAAATACTCTTACTACTGAAATAAAAAGTTCCACAAAATGCTACTTGACAAACTGAAATTCATTGAAAAAAATTAATTTCAGTGTGGCTCAACTCGATATTCTCATACCAGAATCCATTGTTAAGTAGCTTGTTTTTTTGTTTGCAAATTTTACAACAAAAAAAAATTTCAAAAATTTATATTGTTGGTTCAAATGATCATAATTAAAGCATATTACCTTTCATTTTAAAATCTTGAAAATATCTTTCGACTGATACTAAGTTTGACAATATATCCCATTGGAAGAGGAGGGGGGAAATCTTTTGATTGATACCATACTTGGCAATGAACCCCTAATTTACCCATCAGGGGGGGGATTAATGACGTCATGAACACAAAAATTGCATCACAACTATTTTTCAATACGATTGAAACTGCCAGGTTTCATGATCATTGAGCCATAAACAATCTCTTTTATGCATACTTATGTTAAATTTTGTCCTATGCTACCAAAAAAATATATAATTTCACAGTTTTCACTTGATTTACAAAAGTTTTATCTAGTTCTAGATTTTTTAATAATAAACTGGATATAAAGTATCGTGAAAATCCATTAATATTTATGGAAGCTATCGTGTACACAAGAAATTGACCGTAGACAGAGGGACATCATTCTAAATATAGTCGAAACGTGTTCAAGAGGCACTAAAACACATATTGTCAAAATTTTTCATTAAAACAATACTTTCTTTATACTATATTCTACAGAATGAAATACAATTGAAATAAAAATTAAATACTGTTATAGGGGAGGAGGTGCTTAAGGAGAATAAAGTGCTTTAAGAAAAATAATAAAGAGGAGAATAAAGCGCTGTTCAGCGTTAAGAAAAGTACATGGAATGAAAATTCACTGAACTCATTGCAGGGTTAGATTCGAATCTGTTACTTTCAAAACACGCATGATTGTATATGAAGAAAGTGTACAGTGTATGTTAAAATTCAAACCATAACTTTTATTACTGAATGTAAAGATACACAGAATGGTGCTGGGTAAAATCATGATTTCATCGCAGCATAAAATATTTAAATCAACAAATTCTGTTACTTTTATTCTAAAACATGCAATCGAAACTTCACATATCAGAGGAAAATCTCAATACAATACTTTATACAGTACAAGTGATTTCTAATGTCATGTCAAACAAATAAATAATCCATAATATATGACAATACTACATTTTTACATTCAATTAATTTGTTATACTTAACAGTTACTACCCTAGCTAATTTCAGAGATGTAGATATCTCTCTCTTTTAAGATTCCTAGCTAAAAAAGCACTTAGAAAGTTCGCTGAGATTTTGTAAACAGCATAACTCATCTAGTGCTCATTTAGCCTTTTTGTGACATACAAACTCCTTTTAAAAGCATTTTGTAAAATAAAAATACAATCATGCACGTATATATGAAGCGTAGATAACATAAAAATAGAGGAAACAAATCTTAAAAGTCGATGCATAACAAACAGTGATACGTTTTAGGCTTATGAAAAACCAGCAAGAAAGAGATGATATTTTAAGAAAAAAATTGTTAAATGCTGTCAGATTAATGTTTAAGGCATAAGGTCAACATAATATGTCATTAAATAAGAAAACTTACTTCAATTCTCTCCGAAAAATCATCATAGCATAGCAATCAATGCTATTTTAATGCAGGAATCTACTGAACCTTGTCAGGTCACTTGACTTTCTCACCACAATTTATGATTTAGCGCTTAAGTTTGGCTTTCTAATCAGCTCTGGTTTGGCGTTAAAGCGTTCGTGATTCAACTTTTTCGCCAAGGATCACCTGGCTGCCATCCTGGGTTCTGTACGCACCACCGATTCTGAATACGCAGCCCTGTCATAAAGTAATATTCATGAAACGCGATAGTCTTATAAAGCGGTTTCTCTATAATACCACTCAGTTTAAGCAGTCTCCCTATAGCATGATTTTTTCTATTACACTTTTACGGTTCAAAATTAATGGGGAATTTCCCTGTTTTTTCATCCTCGTACATCACCATATTTCAATTTCAGTTATCAGGGAAATCCTCTGTAAAATAAATTAATAGTCTAGAATCGTGCGGAATAACCATGCTGTTTTTCCTGTGATGAGTGACTTGATAACAGATAAACAATTGTTGACGGAGATGACAATTCACTTAATTTTTCAAACACACCCTTGTCATGTGCAAAAGTTATACAATAAAATCAATGCACATCTCATTGATTCTTTCAAAGCTGGATCAAGTCTTGCTTAACATAAATGATAACAGAAACTGAATATCACAACAAAATTACTTACTTCTACAAAAGAAAGCTTGTTTAATGAAATTTTGTCCAAAATTAGTTAAAATATATTTCTACATGTGTGTATGTCTGCATTCTGTAACTATTTATAACCAGGCATGTAGTAGTTTGTGTAAAAATATGCTAGTATGAATTGTTATAAAGATTGGCAAATAATTGATCAGTAACACATGCAATATAATTTTTACATATAGATGTCTTTACAAATTCTTGGCGAGAAAAACACTAGACAGCTTGCTGATATTTTATAAACAGCAGAAACTTCATTGTGTTCATCTAGTCTTAGGATTGATAAGAATTTGATATTTTAGTAAATAATACTTGAATTTGATATAAAACAATCTTGAAGTGATCTTAGATTATTGTTAAAAGAAAATCCGCGTTGTTAAACACATTAAAATTTAACACTTACTTGATTGATACTTCGTTAAAACATTATATCCAGCAAAATAACCATAATAGCATTCTAGCGATAGCGTAAAGAAAATAGGATGTACGGTAAGAGAAGTGACGTTTGGGTTCTACGTCACAATGGCCCATCCCCAGTATGGGCGGGACGGAGGTGGAGCCGTAGTAATTTAGATAAACCAAATCAATATATACTGCACCTCCATGAAGTATCTGCTAGAGATAATAGCGAGCCCAGTTAAGTTAACTAGTTTCATCAACTTAAATTAAAGGCTCTTATATTTATTTATGTCATTTTTTACACGATACTTGAACACTTGAAGTCCCATGTAAGCGTCTATTTTTCACCATTAAGTCTGTTTTGCTCCTCATAAAGTGGTAAATTGTCTAGACTTTAGCTATCTTAATATGGAAGACACAGCTAGTACCACAACATCCATTGACGACAAAACTGAAGATAATGGCGAATCGCCTACCCGAGATGCTTTAGCTGATGGACTTATGGAATTATTGAGACCTTCTGTGGAACAGTTAGATGATCATGTTAGACAAACATTGTTAGTTATATTCAATTTAAATATATTTAAGTGTTTAATAAAAAAAGTAAATTTAGCTATAAAATCTTATTTAATCCTGAACTTGTTTGATCATCCTGGAAATCTTGAGTTTTCGTGAATTTTCAACGCAAAGTTATGTTTCAAAATATTTGCTGTTACAATATTTATATGTTTCATGTGCAGTGTAGCTTCTACAATAAAAATTAAAAAGTTTCTATATTCAGTTTATGGTTTTAAGCGTGTACAGGTTAGGTTTTCGTGTATTATAGAAAATTTTTAGTTCTGCTGAATATATACTATAGAATTTATCCATAAGAATTTAACTAACCATCAAGCTTTTATATCTTAATAGCCATTGTTTCATAAATGTATTGAATTTTTTTAATCTATTAGGCAATTTATAGAAATCGAATGCATCATATCAATAAGTGAAAACACTTTGTGATAAAAGGAAAGGCAATTATGTATAAATTAATAAATAATGTAACTTTAGCTGTTTCGAGGACTAAGAAAAACTGCCAACTTAGCATTTGTTTTTTAGCTTTTGTTAAGAGCACACTGTTTTGACCTGAAAAAGAGGGCTCAAAATAACCTAGAAGCAATTGTAGGATATTTTGAGACTAATTTGAACTAATTTTTCTATGCTTGCTGTCTTCAAAAAAATATTGGAACGATATTTTCATAAACAGCAGTTTTATTTATTGTAATACAGGTTTGTTTTAATTTCAAAAGTATGCTTAAAATATTCTGATACATTAAAACATTTACTGCAGCCATTCAACGTGATTTGTTCATAAGCGGACTTGCATTTGGAGTCCCATGAAAAAGAAAAATTGTTAGTTCTAACACGGAGGAGGAGCAGGAGAGGGGGGGGGGGGCGGCAAATGCAGGTAGAATGGTATTTCCTGGTATTTATAAACCAGCAAATAGTTACTGTTTTGCTCTTCCTTGCAAATATGACTTGTCCCATTTGTTGATCCTTCTCCTGTGCAATGATATTTGGTAGTTTTTGTACAACTGCTCTTATTACTATAAAATACGCTTTGTGTTTCAAAACTATTTTATTAAGAACTTCCCCAGATTATCATAAAATGCATCAAAGTTGACATTGTTAAAACTTGTTACTCGAGCAAAGCTCTTCTGGATTTCTGATTATTTCTTTGCATGAATCCATATGACCAATTTGTCCCACTTTATCCAAATTTAAATATTTAGGAATTTTTAATTCTATGGCTACAGCAAACTGAAATGCAAGTTTTTTAGTTTCAAGTACTGTTAAGCCATGATGCTGTTTTGGTACCATTAACAAATATTCCACCAATTCATCTTCTCTAGAGAAAATGCTTTATTTGACACTAATCTTAATGTAAGATGCAAAAAATTTTCAAAATGTTGAATTTTTCACCTGCTACTCTGATTAGTAAATTTTCAATGAGAACTGCTTTAAGAGCGATCCTCTTCTGATGCTCTTACTCAATCAGGTTTTCTAATTTTATTGTGTGGCATCTGAAATGAAATGAAAAAAAGTAGTACTAAATTTTACTCTTTTACTTGAGAAAAATGTCTTTAAATACAGTTGAGCTTATTCAAGTACTTTAGATTTTAATTTATCTATTTAGTAGCCAATTATATTCATTATTGTTATGCACACAGTACTTATTGCCTTTACGTGTCGTTATATTGACAAAACTACTTGAGTTTCATCAATATTAATTTTATTATGTAGCTATTATTTTGATTATTGAACTTTTTAGTTACTACTCTGATCAGTAAATTTTCGATAACAAGTCCTCTTCTGATCCCCTTACTCAAAGTTTGTTTATTCAAATTTAAATATTAAGAAAAGATTGTATTTTAAAAATTAAGTTTATTCAAAAGCATAATATAGTATGTATTTGATAAAAATTATGGATTCTATAGAACTGGATTTTACTCTTTTCCGTAGATAAAATGTCTTTATATACAGTTCTGCTTATTTAAACTTATTTGTACTGCAGATTTTGATTTATGTATATACAGTAGTTACAGGGTGTTTTAAAATTATTGCAGGACTAAATATATTTTGAAGGATTGATCGTAAACCCATAGTTCCAATTTAATGAATGATAAAGGAATGTTTTAATTAAGGTAAACTATTACGGTATGCAAATTTTGATCAAATGATACTTTTAATAAAAAAAAAGTACAAAATGTCTCTTTATACGTTACCCCTTAAAAAAGGTTTCATTTATAAACTCAGGGTCCGCACTAGCCATTCGCCTATGCGCCAAATGCGAAAAGATCGCAAAACTGGCGATAAAAAAAATACTTTGGCGAAAAAAATGGCAAATGATTTTTTGGAAACTGTGAAAATTTCGTAAATATTTTTTTGGGAAGTAATATGGAATAAAAGTCATTTAATTTGGAATAAAAGTCAAATTCCAGACAAGTAGGCCTATGACATACTAGCGTTGTCTCTCGTCTGTTTTGGGGACGCTCGTTCTCGTGTGACAAGCTCCAGGTATTCTTTAATTCACAGGACTCTGCTCCTCAAAACGAATAGCAGACAGCGCATTCCTGTCTCTCAAGCATCCTTGACCCACCGCGGCAATCAAAACATCTGGATTCCGTCCGTTATGAGAGCCGATTTTTTTTGTTAACCCTGAATCGCACAGCCGTTAACCCCCAACACAGTTATTAGATACTCTCCAATAAACAAAACAAAAAAACACTTTCAACTTAAAATCCTGCATTATAGTTTTAAACAATCCGTGTTACAGAATTATTTCTGAAAAGTGCCATTTTTTGTCGAAAACGATCAGCCGTAATCAGAGAAACAAGTGATAAACATCGAACGAAAATGTATGTATATTTTTTGATGACGCATATACAATGGTAGTCCGTAACATCTGGAGGGCAGAGAAATTAGGAGTGTGCGATTGCGTAATTACTACTGCATCGTTTTAGGATCGATTGTCTTGCGGGAAAAAATAACTTTTAGACTTACAATGTTTTTTTATTAGACCCCTCTCATATAAATCGACCCCCCCCCCCCCCCACTTTGAAGTGGTTTTTTTTTTGTCACAAATTTCTCGACTTACTCGAATATATACGGTAAATAAAAAAGCATTTAATTTTAGTTAAAACCAACTGAAAAAAGGTCACTACTGATTATTATCACAGTTGCCAACTTGCGGTTTGCTGTTTTTGTCATAAGTTTTATCGTAGTTTATCTTTTTGTTACGAATTTTTAAGCCTGCCTGGCTTGATTTCGTTTCATCTTCATCATCTTTGTGGTTTTTATACGATCCTTATGCCTGCCTGAATTTTAAAACCGACATAAAAATTTATCCCTGAGATAGTTTTAGTGCCTAATTTTAAAGAAATATAATGATGATACTGCATATAAAAATATTATGGATGTAGCAAGAATTGGTTTCACATGTCCTATGACAACAACCATCGTTGAAAGAGGCTTTAGTAAACAGAACATAAATTTCATTATGTAGTAACATCAGAGTAAAAAATCTCAGTGACTTGATTCTTATAAATAGTGAAGGGCCAGATATGAAAGATTTTAACTCTAAGGCAGCTTTTGAAAATTGGTGTATAGTACAAAAATTCGACGCTTGCCTGGTTTATATGATAATGAAACTATGTGAATTATAAAATACATTTGTCATTTTTGTAACTCATTGTGATCTTTCATTGGTAAATACAAGTTTAATTTACTAATAGCCTATTTAATGATTAAAAAAATGAAATCTACCTATCTTTATATCTTGTTTAGAATGAAATTAATATTATTAGCTGCATTATGGCTTAAAAGTAGAAATTTTTTCACCGATGGTGACAATAACTTTGACTAATAATCATGTAATTTGGCTAATGATTTTTCAATTTGGGTAATTTGTTGGCTAACAGTTTGAAATTCCTAGCGCGGACCCTGAAACTGTATTTTCCATAGCCCAATTAGTTTATATTTCCATAGCCTAATTAGTCAAACTAATAAAGTTTCATTACCATACAATCAACATTGCTCAAGCTACCATTACATAAAACTTTTTATGAATAATTGGACAAAACTTTTGCTAGAAATAGGTATGCATGCAAGTTTTTGAATGGATATTTTATCTAATGAAATTCACATTTTGTAAGAGTTCTAAAATCTATGTTTTTGTCATTTATTTTTTAACGGGTTCAAGTTGTTTTAAGTCATTACTTTGATAATTTTTTCACGTCTAATTTTGGCATATAAGAGATCTGTTTGATTTTCATTTTTTTTTTTAAAGGAATAAGGAACAACATACTAATTGAAACTTCTTTTGTATAGGGTACATATAAAAGTTAAATTTTACCTTTTTTATTTACTAAAGTATGTGATGTGACCAAAACTGTCATCTAGGCTGAATCCTATTTGAATCATTTCTTAAAACCATATGTATGCGACTAATTATTCAAGAGGTTTTTAGTTATGCAATATTTTTCAAACATCCTGTACTATATAGAGTTATTATGTACATGGTGATTATGGCCTTCTTTACCTACCAATATTATGGGTGTCACTAAAGATTCGCTCTGCAGGGGCTGCAACTATAGCGAAGAAACTGCTGCTCACATTCTCTGTGAATGCGAGGTTTACACTGCTCACAGATTCGAGCACATTGGCCGACATGTGATTGAACCCTGGGAGCTGAATGACATTCCTGTCAAGTGCCTGCTTATCTTTGCATTGGCTACTGGTCTCTTTTCGTAGAGATCTGCACTGTTTGGGGTAGTACAATAGATCTCTGGTCGATGTGTTGGGCTCTTTTTGAGCCACCCGTTTCTTATATCATTTCATGGCCTTCTTTACATGCCATTATATTATTGACAAAAAAATTTGAGTTTCATCAATATTGACTTTTTTATATTGCTATTATTTTGATTTAAAATGAAAGTTTAAACACATTCTTTTAGTATGTGTATTTCATAACTTGTTTTTATATTAAAAAAAATATTTTCTAAAGAAATCAAACATATACTAAGTCAGAAAATATCACCTGTAAATATCCCCATATGTGAAAAGTTTACATTTTTATAATCTATGCAGCAAATGTTTATCGGAAGACAATTTAACTAAGTTTAATATAAAGTGAAATATATATGTTGTAAGTAGCCTCTTGAACAATTTGAGGAAATAATAACTTATGAATATGATTTGAAATAAAAGGTCAAATTTACTTTTCAGGGTTGAAAATAAACTTCTTTCATGTTCGCTTTCAAACACTTGCAAATGGCTGAGTTCTTGTATTTGAAGATAGCATCTTTGGTATTGCCATTCAGGTGTAAAGTTATATTTTCCAAAAATATTTTCATTGAAATTTGGCCCTTGTCCCATTAGTTCCCACTTTCTCCTGTGCTATCTTCATGTTTATTAACAAAATTATATTAATAATTTGATTTGTATAATTTCTATTTTCAATTAATTTAATGAAAATTCAGAAATCTTGATTAATAGTGAAAAATATTATACTCATGTAAATAGTTATTACTGCATAATATCAGATAAGTTCTGTACATAGCTTTGTTGCAAATCGGATTTAGCAACCATGTTTATGAGTCTTCGACTTCTCATTAAAACCAGGTCGTACAGTATTTATTTATGATGATAAGTAATGCTATATTTATAAAATTGTTAAGACTCCATTTATAGGTTGAGTTTGAACAGTTGTGTGACTAATTTTGATATTCATTTGTAAAATTAGATTTTAAAAAATAGAGCATAACAGTAATTCACATAAACTGTATTTTATTACAACAGTCTAAGAGGGGGATAAAACATTTCTTTTTAATTTTTCCCCCTCAAAAGATAGTACAATTATGTGGGATTCAAAATTGTGATTATGAAAATTCAATGTTTATGAATGTGTATTATGTTGACATATTTCTTATCACATCCCTAATGTTTGTTCTGTATATGTATTGTATAGGTTAAGTCAGAAAGCACTGAGGCAACAGATAGAGAGTTTATCTGAAGGTATGTGAAGTAAATTTTATATATATATATATATATATATATGTACTTTTTTTTTTCTTTAAAATGTAATTATTCTTTCTGTTTGGTACATTTACATTTTTCCTCTTTTTAATTCTATGAACTATGAACTGATACTGAAATAATATATATATATATAATAAAAATATAATATGAAAGTCCAATGATAGATTAGAGAGAATTTGTAACTCAAAATATCCTAACTTAAAATTTACCTATAAATTAAAAAGATGTATCAGATCAAAATCAACCATCATAAGGAAAATGAAATGCATATTTCTAGTCATCAAGCTAACGATTTCTTTGTTACTTTAATAACTTTAGAATTTCTAACTATTCATATACGCAGTGTATTCTGGGCTCTTTTAGTTTGCTTCGGTATTAATGAAACTTTAAATATATATATATTTTGTTTAAACAACATTTAATGTATGCACACACCATCAGGCCCCACATCAAATTTTGGGCCTGGGTACCAAGTCGAGTCCCGGGCCATATATATATATATATATATATATATATATATATATAAAAACTATAAAGGGGAGGGGGTATCCCTTTTTTCTGTATTATTTGGGGTACAGTTGAATTCCATAAAATATATCAAGTACAAGGTGATTTATGAGAGATCTTTCATATGATGGCAAGTGGTATGTACATTTTAGAAGAAATATTTTTATACTCTTTTGCAAGCGTATTTTGTATAGTCATACAAATTTTTGGAATAATCGAAAGTGACATTGCCAAAACCAGAAGTGTAAATCATTAGTGACCCCTCCAAAATTCGATGTTGAATCAGACATTATATAGGTTATTCCTATACCTAATCCGAGAAATAGGTATTGTTAAAAAAATGGCAATTTTTTAATCGGAAGTGACATCTGTAGAAGTGGAAATCCTTAATGAATTTTCCTATCCCCTAAAATATTTGATACTGAGACCATATCAGTCATCATCTAAGCTCTATCCACAACCAATCCTGAGAAATAAATGTTTGAAGAAAAATGAAAATTTTTTTCCTGAATTGGGAAAATAATTGTAAATAGAATTCCTTAGTGAACCCCTGTCTCTTCCTGAAATCACATCAGTCATCACCTAAGCTCTAGTCAATCGAAATATACGTTTGAAGGAAATGTTTTGAACCAAAAGATGAAAAACCGCAAGTTTAAATCCTTAGAAAACTGAATTCCAGAGGAAGTTCCCTACTTTCTCTGGAATTTAATGCTAAATCCATGTCAGTCATCATCTAAGCTCATCCAAAAAAAAGTAATAAATGTTGCAAGGAAAATGTACATTTTTGAAATGAAAGCAACATTTCCACAATCGGAAGTTGAAATTCTGATTTCTCTAGCCCCTTCGAAATTTGATACTGTAATCATTATCTAAGTCATAGCCAATTCCAAAAATTGATACTGCAAGGGAATTTTTTTGAACCGGAAGTGGTAAAATATCTGAATTAAAAATTCTTCTTGAATCCCTTTACTTTCTATTATCAAAGCTCTATAGTCAGTCTTAGAAAATGGATGTTTCAAGGAAAAGTTAAAAGTTTGAACTACAAATGTAAAAAGAACCATATATGAAAATCTGTAGTGAACCCTCCCTACCTGCTCCAGAATTTGATGTTAGATCCATATCAGTCCTTATCTAAAAGCTCATCTATAACAGATCCTGAGAAATTAATGCTTCAAAAAATTCATTTTTGCAGTCAACAACCACTCGGAAGAGACAGTTATCAGTGTTACAGCTGAATTACCTCCAATATGTGAGCATATGTAACATATAAATAAAATATGTCCGAAATACCTCGGGAACTTATCAGATGACCAATTTTAATTTGTTTCGTAACTTTTAGATAGAAATAGTACACGCACAGATACATGTTGTTTTTGTGCATCAATCGTTTCGACTCATTGAAAAATCCCAGTTTTCTGCTTTTGAAAAAAAATCCATTTTTTAACAGTTAGCGTCCTTAAAATGCTCTACTAAAATTATCCTAAGATGTTTTAATCTTCAAATTTTTTAAAACTACCAATTGAAATCATTTTTGATTTAATACATTATATCAGTCTATTACAAGATCCTATTTTCTAAATTACATTGATTTTGCAGTTTTTCATTGAATTTCATCTTTTATATGGTGAATTAACTCTATCCGAATGCCAAATCGTTAATTATCGTGCCACAATTTTAAAAAAATGATAGCATTGAGAACAGTTTATACCAGCATAGCAGGAGCAGTAACATTTTATTTTTTTTATATTTTCTTCTTAGATACTCCCACATTCGGACAATCCGCCAATATAACTTTGATAAAATGAAGTTCATCTAAAATATTTTTATTTCATAACTAATTCTTTTGCTCCAATTTATTTTATAATTACATTAAAAGAATGAAAGCATGAAGTTAATTCAATATTGTATTGCTATGTGTTGTTCTAAACTCATTCATTGTGTTCATAAAATATATCTTCCAAAATGTATCAATTCTGATATCAGATAAAATGTCAAATGAATATCTAGAATTATTTATCGAGGAATTGGGGTCACACAAGCTTAAGGCCAAACAACAGAGTTTGTATGTACAAAAAATCCCATATAATGAAAAAAAAATTTTCTAATGAGGATATAGGGAGAGAGGGCAGATCCCCAAATCTCCCCCCTCCCCTGGATACACCTTGTAATATATAACAGAAAATGTGTGAATTTTCTGTTATACTAAGTTCCTACTAATATACAAGTCCAACATAAAATCATACAATATAAAGTGAAAGTTTAAAAACGTATTATAAACACTAAAGCATTCATAAAATTTTTTAATAATACAATATTTTGCCTGAAATTTTGTACATATTTAACTATAGTTATTATTGCTGGCGACTGTGGAGTATTTAAGAAATTTTTGCCGCCATTTCCCCTTTCCTTATTACTTAACGTGCTGATTACTTAGCAGAGCGGAAATTTAGCAGAGGGTAAGATGCAGTTGTAAAGTGTTCTTTAATAAAAGGAAAATTCGTCAAACACAAATATCACTTTTATTATCGTGAGATCCATTGCTTAAGACATGGTTACACAACACTGTAACGTCGTTGCAAAGCCAAACAGTATGTACAAAAAAATGAGCTAGCAAGCTCATGAAAAAGGTTGATAAACAGTTTATGACTAGGCATACACACTCTCAGTTACTTATACTGTTTCTATAACATTGTTAAGTAGAAAAAAGCTGCATTACCACTAATGCCGTGCTTGTTTACGAAGCCACAACCGTCGGGTCACACGTCATGGCATTACACAGAGTCCAAGACCGCGAAAAGTTAACTTGGTCTCTTTATAATTGAAAGAGCCAATACTAGAAACATTTTATCGCAGCTTCCGAAATAAAACTATTGGAACTTGACTCGTACTTTTGTTTAAGCCACTTAGCTGACAATGCTAACATACCGCAACATACTCAAACCGAGTATTTGCTAAGCATTAGATCACTATAAGACCTCGGTCATCGATCCATCGATCAGACACACATTAAGACAGAAGCCACTAAGACACCCAAAAGACCAACTTTAAGATACAAGTAACTGAGAATGCGTCCTAGTATATATACACAGTGATGGGTACGCTCCGGAACACAACCGTTGACGGCAGCGCCCTCACAATATGCAAATCAGGATGCATGCGCGGCGAGAAGGCGATTTGCATGAATGGCATGGTCTGTTCTCGTCACGAGTCGTTCACGGGAACGGTAAAACCATTCTTAAAATGAAGACACATTCCTGCAATAACGAGAATCGCGACAAAAACAGAACAAGTTTCCAATAGTTATTTTAAAGGAATGAATTTACAAAGCAATGTAGAAATGTGATATGATAAATTAAATTTATTCTAAGATTAACTTTGTTTCATGATTAAGATATCTAAAAATAATATTTGAAAAATATAAGAAAATTATTTTGAACATACCTTAAATCTTAGATGGCAGCATTGGGATGGATATTCCCTCTTAATCTATTGTTTCAGCTAATAATTTTTTTTTATAAAATTTAGTTCCATGTTGAGAGATGCACTAGCACTGATGAGATTATTATAATATTGCATGAGAAATTAAAATAAACTTGCTTTTTGCATTTTCTTTAAAGCAATATCGGCTATTACTTCATTGAAATCAATATGGGAATAAGTTGATGCCCTCGAGGAGCAATTTAATCTGATAGTAACTCTTTGGTTCTCTAGAAAGAAACTAGAATTTTCCTTTCTACAGCACTGCATTTAGTCGGACACCAGGGCATTCCGGCGCGTTAATTGGTTTATAAGAAGGTAAGATAAGATCTCCCTTCCCAAACTTATAATTTCACAAAGAAAACCTGTAAACAAGGATCGTCTCAGTTGTCAGTTGGATGTAATTGATATGAGCTGTAAACTTCAATGAATGAGCGAAAGCAAACTTACCCGCTGGGGTTATAAATGTATCTAATTTGTCAGTGCAATTCTAGAAAATTGCTAACTGCTTTCCCTGTAGCTTTCCCTTTTTTATTGCCTTGTTGATATCGTCTTCCTTAACAAAAAATAATGGATAGATTCTGCCATTAAACACAATGACACTGTGAAGCTTTGTCTACTCAGATGACTTGTATTGAACTAAGGATACCGTCTTTCAGTCTTTTTTAACTATTTCGGAAATCGGACAATCTTCAAGTAATTTAGAAAAAAAGTTATAAATTCGTATACAGCTGTTCTGTAGTAAATATTCTTATTCTCAGCAATGTTCATGGTCCCCTACCAGTTTCCGGGCCCCAGTACCGTGGTCCCAACTGACCCCCCCTTTGTGGGGGCTCTGCATACCATAATCCCAAATCCATGTTCAAATTTACCCATGGGAGAATTTGACTTGGCAACTATGATCAACTTCTTGGATGACTGGTCAAATATTGTATCTTAAACATACAAGTTATTTGCTTCTTAGAGAAACATTAGAGGTAACATATAAAATCATGCCATCTATTTTTAACATTATCTTCAGTCCCTCTGGGGCTATTACAGATAATATTAATGTTGATATATTATGTTTTTGGTCAACTCAAAACCTTTCTACAGGCCTAAAATGAGATGTCTTTCCAGTTCTAAGCATCTTACTGGGGCATAACCAGACAGCAGCCAAAGTGGGCTGAGCCCCTAAGATAATCTCAGCTCCCTCTTTGAAAAAATATTTCATAATAAAATGATATAACATTTCTCTCTTTTAAATTTTCTACGCAAAATTCTAAATGCAAATTTAGCACATGGATATAGCAATTTGATTTTTTTTTTTATTATAAGCTACTCGCTTTATATAATTCTGAATATAATAATATAGCATTATTTGTGGTTTTATAAATTATATTTTTAACCAAGTTTTAATTAGTAATAAGATAAATGGTTTGAATGTTTTATAGATCTATGAACTTGCAGTTAAATCTCTTTAACAACAAGAAAAAATTGATATAATAAGAGATATAACAAAATTTCCTTTTTATGAAAAATGTTTCTGAACACTAAAAATGTATTAAGCAATATTCACTAATACAAATTTAATTGTATAGTATTTTAAGATATATTTATATTTAAGGATTTAAAAATTTAATTTTTTTAAACTTTGTAAAATCTAATATTCATGTGTTTTCCAAATAATGGTTTACACACAGTAAGCTCCTTAGTATGTTCCAGCGAGCCCCCTCTGGACTGCATGGGAGCCCCTGTATTATTTCCTTTCTGGCTACAATCTTTACATTTTGTAAATTAGTCCTATCAAAGTCCCAAATACGGTGATAAAATTTTAATTAAAATTTTGACTTTATAATCAAATACTATCTGCATTCCTCAGCTATATGCTGTTAGCTGCATGATAAGCATAAATCAAAAATTATAATTTTGCAAAAGACAGTTTGTCAAGGATTCTTTTAATTAAGTATTCGGTTTGCTGCATCCAAATGCTATGCAAAACTTATTCATAAATCATATTTTAAACATTGTTTTAGACAAACAGAACAATTCTTGCTAAAATTAAAGGTGATATGTGTTGCATTTTGTACAGTGAATCCAGGAATTGTTATTTATTTATTTCTCCTTTTTTTCTGGTTCATCTGGACATGATCACTTGTTAATGAAAATGGTGCTAAACAAATTGTTATGGGAACCAAACCAATATTTCATATGCTTGATAAGGAAAAAAATAATTATACGCTTTTTTTCAATAATAAGATAATTAAAAAATGCTGGTTATCTATTGATGTGTATCATTATTTTAATATCACCATTACATCTATAGAATTATTCATGGAGGAGATCGCTGGAGGGGATATAAACTGATAGGTAGCGTGATATTTTATAATTTCAGTATATTTTAAAAAAGTAAAATCAAATTATATGTTGGTGGATGATCATTTCAAGAATTATTTATCATTGTAAAAGCAGATATCTGTATTCATTATATATAACATGCAGCTAGCTGCTATTTTTTTAAAATTCAGTTTTAACCAAATGCATTGTTTACCCAATGCCCAATTAACTATGTATTCCATTTACTGAATTACTGATTAACACTTTGATTAAAATGTGTCTAATAATATTCAATAAAAATTATAAATTTTTAAAAATATGATTGAAGAAATGCTAGATTAACAAGATACTGGTCAAGCAGTTTAATTGAATTAATGGTAAGTCTATTTGCTACACATTAATAGGGTGTTTAACTTTTGGAAAATGTGGAAAACTCGAGGGATTTCGATCATCATTTAAAATCCCTGGAAATTTACTTTCAACCTGAAAGTTATCAGATAGTAATGAAAATAAAATAATTTCCAAGATGTTTCATTTATTAATTAGTAATATTTAAAAGCCTGTTTGAAAGGCAATTTTCATAATTGCATAATCTTCCATGTATTTTATTTCATTGTGAAAATATTTTTCTCTTTTTGCAATCTCTGCATCGATTTAAGATTTTTCTGTACGGAAAAATTTCCTTTTAGATTGTATAAGTGAAATAAAGGAAATACTGACATTCAAAAAACTGAAAAAGAATTTATAGTGATAAATGACAAACTGTGGTACTGTAGAATTTTGAACTTTGAATATTTAGTTTTTGTTTTAAATAAGATCACTCTGCTAAACATTTTTATCCTAAAAAATGTTTCATTTCTTTACATGAGTGTGTCATTTTAATATTAGATAAATGTTTTCTTTCTTTTGTGTAATCTGATACATATGTTTCACTTCTTAAAAAATTACATATAAGAATTAAAAGAAAATACTTACTTATTTTCCACTTATATAGAATCTAGCATTTTGTGTATAAAAAATAGTAAAACAACCTGGAAAGTTGGCATGTTTTCCTCTGGAAAATCCAGAAATTTTGGATTTTTAGTTGTATTAGATACGCTGATAAAATGATCAGTAAATCATAAAAAATTATTGGAGAAAATAGAAATATAAAACTACATGAGGATACATACTTACATAAGTGTGTCATTTTAATATTAGATAAATGTTTTGTTTTCTTTTGTGTAATCTGATACATATGTTTCACTTCTTAAAAAATTACATGTTTATAAGAATTAAAAGAAAGTACACTTACTTATTTTCCACTTATATAGAATCTAGCATTTTGTGTATAAAAAAATAGTAAAACAACCTGGAAAGTTGGCATGTTTTCCTCTGGAAAATCCAGAAATTTTGGATTTTTAGTTGTATTAGATGCACTGATAAAATGATCAGTAAATCATAAAAAATTATTGGAGAAAATAGAAATATAAAAGTGCATGAGGAAAATGTTTTAAACTCCAATTTAAAAAAATTAATTTAAAAATATAGTGTATGTTTAATTATAATTGTCAATTTTAGAACTTTATTTTTTGTTACTATTCGGCACAATTTAAAAACTAAAATGTCAGCATTGATAAAGCAGGTTCTCTGAAATGAACCATGATCAATTTCTCGAGTAAAAGTTTGAATTAAGTGGGGGTTTCACTTGATAATTTAAATTATTTTTATTCAATATAAACAAATCTACTTAAGAAGCATGTAAACTTAAAGGGTAGTTTATGCAAGATCATAAAGTTGAAAAAAAAAATTTTATTTATTTATTTTTATTATTATTATATAATAAAGTTATATGTAGCATAATTTCCAGTAGAAAATCTGTAGTGTTTAAAAATTTATTTTTTAGAATATACAGAATTTATGTGATAGTAGTATATATTTTGAAATAGTTTTAAGTACATTTTTATTACAGTGCCATTTATGATGCTGGTCATCACTGGAAATAACAATAATTATCTATTTATGATTTCAACCATAAAATACTGAACTATAAAATAACTGTCATACTTTTATCATGTTGAAAATCAAAAGGGGTTCATGTGTTACTGTTAAGTGAATTGGAATGATTGTACAGAATTTCATTTGAACTGATTGATATCTTCACTCACAAATACAGAATGCTTCAAAAAGGTGGTAATGGTTATTTATTTCCTTAAATATTGATCCTTGACATATACTAACAAATGCGTTTCTTAATTAGGTACAAAATTTTCTGAAAGCAGTCTCAACTCTGCATGATATTTCTGAAAAAAGTAAAAATCTTACTCTTTATATGGGCCCTCATAAAGTTACGGTTCCAATTTATAGAATATATCTTCATTTTTTTTTTTCATTAATAATTGTGAGCAACTGAATGTTTGACTTAACATAATGAATCTTGGGGTTTGACGTGTATGAGCTCAAGGTACCAAATCATGTTCTACATTTTATCAAGATCAAAGGCATTTTATGAGTACAATGTTTTATATACTTATTATTACTATATGTATATATATAAATTTTTTATTATAAAAGAACAGAGATTTATATTATTATGAGGCTTATATTTGTTAATCTAAATAAACAGCAAGAAAGATCATTAAAATTTCTATTGTGATCTAATTAAATGTGGTAAATATTGAAAAAAAATTATGATTAGTTATTTAAAATATATTCATATTTTGCTGTTGGCCTCCACAAAAAGAATAAAATGAATTAATTTGTTTATTTAAAAAATTGGATTTTTTATTTTTAAGATTGATTTCCATCTCAAGGTTTACATGTCAATATTTAATTACCAAAACCACTATACAAAATTTATTATTTTTATATTTATTTACCAATTTTTAATTCTTGTTATTGATATGGAACTCCGATCCAGTAAGATTATGGTGTATTGGCTATCGTCTGAATAGTGTAGTTATTTGTTTCTGTAATTCTATTTATCTCCTAGGGCAGTTAGGAATTCAATTATTCTATTTAGAAGAGACCTGTGCATCATGATTATCACACCATTATTTCTTTTAAAATAATTGATTGATTGTTTAATAGCTAAAACCTTTTTAATCCTTTTATTGCATAAATTTAATTCCTTGAAAAGGGCTTTTTTTTTTATTTGTGAAAGACTTTGGGAACCTTGTAGAGAATATTCTACTAATTGGAACTTTTCCCTCTACATTACCTGTGTAAACAATTAGATATTAAAATTTTCCAAAAATACTACCAACAGTGTTGAGATTATTTTATAAAATTTTATGCCAAATTTTATGAAACTGTGATTGCAAATATGTGGCTAGGATCAATTTAGAACAAATAAAGGCTGTTTCCACCCTTTTTGAACACCTGTATGTATTATTAATCTGTATGTGTTGAACATTTTATCAGCCTTTACTTCACAGAGTCTTCTTTTATTTATTTTTTTTTTTTCATGGCTTCACCCCCTTAACAGTATTCTTAACTTCAATTGTTATGGAGATATTTTAATAGCACCAAAACTGCCAATCTATTATGTTAAGATGGGGTTAAGGTGAATTTGGAATGTAAACAAAGTAAAAAGTTACTATTCTAGACAAAGATCGTTCTGCAGTTTTGTTTCTAAAGAAATCTAGTTGATGAATAAAAAATAGTCATTGGAAACATTTACAGGAATTGCCATATTATTTCTTTCTCTTCTATCTATTTCTAAATCTATCCAATTTTATTAAATCATTATGTAATTGTGTGTTGAACAAAAGTGCCATACAGCAGAATTGTCACATAAGCATCTGTTTTAGAAGTATTTTAAGATTCGCAATTTTTATATTTTAAAATATATAAATTTTTCATTTATTTCTTTTAGAACTGAGGATGATTTCTGAAACTTATAATTCCATGTTTGATCTTGATGTGTATGTGAAAAAGCTAATGAATGCAAAACGTCGTGTAATGTTAGTGAATAACATTTTGCAAAATGCACAGGTTTGTATAAGTATTTTTATTTATATACAATACATACAGAAAGATCCCCCTACTGACACAAAAGTTATGATCTCAAATTTTAAATGTGTTGCATTTATCATGCCTTCTGTTTTCATAGATTAGAGATTTGCGAACAGACAGAAATTTTATACTTTTACATGGTCTCACTCTCAGCCCAAAACTTTTCCAAATGTAGAATTCGACCTCCAATATATCCAAAAATATCTGACCTGTCCCTGTTTGGAAATTTTTATATTCAAATATACAAAAATTCATAAAAATACCAAATGCCTATGTATGTACAGTAATACCCCAAAGTTATGCTATAGGTGGGACCGACGAAAATTGCTTAAATCGAATTCGAGGTACAACTTTGCATATAAATATATATAAATTTCGTTTAATTGGGACCAAAGACTAACAAAAACACTAGTTTAGAAGAAAAATATTTAATCAAATTGCAGTTCTTTATACAAATTAATACAAAAATCAAGAACCACGTAAGTTGGGGTATTACTGTATATGTAAAATAATGTAAGAAATTAAGAAAGGTTTTAATTTTTCTCTGCACATATTTGAAATTTACAATTACTTTTCATATTCATTTATATATGTTTTAAACTGACTCATTTCGAACACTTTTTGAAAGATCTCAGTGTGCGTGCATGCATGCATGCTTTTTTTTGTTTTTGTTTAGTATATATATATATTTTTAAACTTTGAGCTTTCTAAGAGATATGTTATGGGTCAAGATTATGCATACTTCTTGCCTAAATGTACTTGTACTGTGTGTCTAATAATTTGCTCAGTGTTACACAAGCGCATTCTAAATATGAAACATTTGATTTGGCTATAATACATTGTCTTATTTTCTGTTGTCTCTTTTGAATAACAGTAATATTAACTCTGTCACACACACAGACAATATATATATATATATATATATATAAATATAGAATACACTTTATACAATAGCACAATTGTTATCAATTCTTTTTAAATTTAGTGTGATCATTTTTAATTTTTTAATGTTATTGCTTGTTTCACTGTCCATAGACATAAACAGAACCTCTTAAAAGAAGGGGTTTTGGTGATCAAAGAGAGAGTTTGCAGTGATTAAGTCAATACAGACACATTGAATAACAAATATAATTATTTAGTCAATACTTAGAGGAGGTATCACCTCTAACTCTCCCCCCCCCCCCTTTGCTTCTGGTTATGCCACTGACCGTAGTGTTGTGAACGTGTAATATTCTCTCTCACTAGCGTCCCTCGTCTTGTTTTTCATCTTTATTGTAGACCAAACTGTGCCATTGGAGTGTTTTGTCCAGAAGACAGCAGTACGAACATTCTTTCCCTGAAGTCACTCTATGGTTGCCAGAATTTCGAGGCAGAAAAAGAAAGTCAAAAATTTTCCGACACATTCACAACAATATCCATGTTTTAAGTTTCTATGCTCAACAGTTTCTGTGTTTTTGATAGAAAAAAAGGCAGTTCCCTTCCATATAATTAATGTTATCCAAATGAATTTGATTCTTAAATGTTTATTTAAATAATAATAATAATGTGTTACTTAGCAACATAGATAAATTTTTCTTTTTCAAAAAATATGTAAATGAATTGCAATAATTTAAGTAATTTTTTTTTTTAGTTTCTGTCGTGAACAATAATGAAAATATTAGATAATATAATTTCATAAATACGTGGGTTAAATAATATGAATAAATACACACATTCTTGGATTATATTTTATTAGGTGTTGCAATAGAATAAAATAAGAATATGGAAAATATTAATGTCAACTGTATTATGCTGTGTTTCATTTTGGCAAAATATATTCAAATTTTACATATTTCTTATTGTTTTGTTGTTGCCAAGGTATGAAATACCATGGTTGTTTTGTTTTGTTGTTGCCATGGTATAAAATTCTATGAGAATACCTTCTGCTACTTATTTTAACTGTTTCATTTTGTCATAGGATGATCGAACTTCAGAAGCTTCAGAAATATGTTGTTAATAAGTTCAGAATGTAGCTTAACATCGATTTAAATCTAAATGTGTGGAAACCCTAGGCCGTCCGACTCATCCAGAGGACTTGAGTAACTATTTGGACGACCGGGAAATCTAAATGTGTGCGAAAGTTTTATTGATATAGTAAAACTCAACCGATTCGAATAAAGTTTTGTATATTGCTTGAACTAATCATATTTTAAGTTGTGACTAAGACCAAATTTTAAATTCTGATCTATATACTGAAATCTTCAAGGTCAAATATCAGATAATGTTAAATCTATGGCGAAAAATTTAGTTACCAAATATAATTTTTTTTTTTTGGGGGGGGGGGGGGAGGGGGTGTAATTTGCACAGTTGTACGAGTCACTAGTCTGTCTTGTGTAGTAATTATTTAATATTTTGAATTTTGTTACTACTTTCATGAAATAAATGTCTCAGTTATTAAACATGTAGCTAGATTACAGTAACAATAATAGATACTCTGTCGTGCCATGCATACAAACTGTAAACTTCCATGAAACATTTATTACATGGTCTCCTCCATGTTTGATTTTGTCTTCATTGTGAATGTTTAATGTCTTCTGCAGCCTCAAGACAAAAATATTGAAATAATAGGCCCCCACTTGAGTGGTATCTGACGCTCCTATAAGCAGCCCTGTACCCTGGTTTGGTTCAATTTTGGATCATGAGAGACAGCCTAGTAAATATTTACATGAAGTTAATTTTTGTAGAGAGGAGAGGAAAAAAAAGTTATTTCTCATAAAATTTTTTTAATATAGAGCAGGAAATTTTTGACTGGTAATATGATTGATTCCTAATGTTTTTAGAATTTTTATATTTTTCAAATTGAGTAACATTGGGTACCTCTGCTACTCATTTAATAAGTATTCTCTAGTTTTTATTCATGTCAGATACTTCATTAATTGATAAATAAATTTTTAATTTGACTCTTCAAATATATTGAGTAACGTTTATTTTATATACTTTTCCAGGAGCGTTTGAATAGACTGCACCAAAATATTGCTTGGGAAACAGCACGAAGAAAAGCACTTCTTGAGACTAGTCCTACCACAATGCAGCCAATTATGCAGTAGAGAAATTTAAGTATGTGATAAGTTTTCTTTAATATTATTTGAAATCATCCATAGTGTACATTTACAATTTTATCTTAGAATGTAAATACTGATTAATATCAAAATATTAAAAACTATCTTAAAATGCATAACACGATTTAATGACAGTTTTTTAACTAAATATTTGTATAACTGATGAGTAGTTGACAGTGAAACAACTTCTACCTTATTATAGGAGATGCAAATAAGAAAAAATATGCTTAATGTTTCATCTCTTCACCATCGTTCAAAGTTTTCACACACATTAAAAGTGCTGAATTTTTTTTTTTTTAAGTCCCTTAAAAGTGCTTAAATTTTACAAAGGTATTCCAATATTTTATTTTAGTTTTGTGTCACTTTACTTCATCTTAATTTTTTTTTACATTCTGATAATTCCAGAAGGATTGCTCAACAATCTGCAATGTATGGGAATGCTAGGATGTTCCCATTGAAACATAATTCACAAAATTCTAAGTTGTTCTTCCCTTGAGGTTAAAATGTTTAACACAGTTCATTAAAAGTTTTTCAATAAAACATTTAGAATAACTACAAAGTAATTGATAGGGAAACAACTTCTGACCTATTACAGAGGATTTATTATTTACTTCTGACTTATTACAGGGATTCTTTATTTTGTATACCCTTACTATTCTTCGAACTCACAGTTTGTAAAAAGTGCTGTATTTTTAGTTTAATTTTCAAGGGTACTTGAAAGTACTTAAATTTTACAAAGGTCCTTAAAAGTTTTTGATTTTTATTATCCCCTCATTCCAGATGTTTAGTTCAGCATTTTGACACTTTTTTTCAGACTCTAATTGTCAGAGTAGGATTCTTCAATTTGTAATCAATATGTAGCATTGCAAGAGTGGATTTGGGAAAAGACAATTTGGGCAACCCCCAGCCCATTACTGTTAATGATTTGTGTTTATTTTGTGCACAAGCAGCAAAATGCTTTAAGAAATAAATTTGAAAATAAATTCTTTAGCATCAAAATTGTTGACTCTGTAGTATGTAACAACCTCTATCATCGACCATAATGCATACAATTTTGTGAATATAACAATAGAAATTAAGCATCAAATAGTATTTTTTACAAAAAATATAAAAGATCTAACGTATAATGATAGAAAAATGTGAATAAATATTAAAAGTGAAATTTAGTACACATGCACTTCTGCATCGAAGGCAATGCACCTCAGCAAGATTTTTTAAAAATTTGAATTAGTTTTTTAGTTATTTTATGTCAAAGAAATTTCTCATTCATGGCTGATTTGTACCATAGCACAGCAACTTCCATTCTAACATTTACAACGTATTTTGCTAATACTTGACCTTGGCATAAGAGGGTCTCTATGAATCATCACTTCATCTAAATTGGTAAAACATGGTTTTATAATATAAACAAACAAATAATTTCTGGCAGGCTCTGCTATGCTTTAATTGAGTATGTGTTCTCGTTTCAATTTTAGTTTAATGATTGCGTTGGTGAATTATTGGAATGTAAGAAAGTATTTTCTTTCAAGTTTGGGTTTTAGAGGAATGTGCGGTAGTGAATCAAGTTATTTCAGATAATAGAATGCCTATATCAAGATGTTTTTGCATATAGAATATACTAGAATGGTAATTAAACAGAATAGTTATGAAAGTAATGCAGATAGTGAACATTTGTGGATTTTTGGTATTTCTGATGAGTGCACGGACAGTTTTTATGAACAGTTGTTTATTACAGTTTACAATGTTTATCTGTGCGGGAATCCATGTTTTGCAATACATTATATGTAAAAGGCATATTAATTAATAACAAAGCTATTTTCTTCCTAAAATTTGTACATAATCTTTATTAGCTGTATAAATAATTGAGTACAATCATTTGGATAATTTTCCTGTATAACAAATAACAATTTTAATCAAGTTAATTAATCATTTTTAATCATTTAAATAAAAGATCATTTGTGTAGAACTTATACATATAATGGAAAATAAGTATATCCTTTATTCCTGAAAAAAGTAGAATGCTGTGTTGAATACGTGATTTTTAGTGAATTTTTTTCCAGAGTTAGGCTTAGTGCAAAAGTTGCGCTGTCCTTGGAGAACAGTTCGGGATTGAAATGCTCCTTTCTTTGGGCCGCAGCAGTTCTGTAAAACTGCTGTCTGCAAAGGGTTAAAAATGACTTTATCAGACTGAAATTTTAGTATGTTGTTGAGATGGTCTGTGGGACATATGGGAATGTAAATAATTAATATCACCTAATTAGTTTTAGATTGAATCCGAGTTGAAAAAATGAAATACATTAATCCCTATGGGACCTAATTTTACAAACATTTTTTAAGCAAAGTTAAAATTTACAAATTGCTTCGAAAATTTTAGAAAATATTCAAATTATCCCATAAAATATATAAAAAAAAATTTCAGCAAAATATGTTAAGTAGTTTTTTAAATAAAAATTAAAATAATAATTACACCCATATAATATGAAGAGATAGTGTGACCCGCTTCAAAATAAAATATGGTATCTATCGTTTTTTCCCAGAGTAAAAATCGTGATTTTTAGAATTCTTTTATATTTAATGTTGTATCCGTCCTAAAACCGCTTTATTTTTGCATATTTTCTGTGCATCTATATTCTGTGCCAATGCAATTACAATATTTTTTAGTTTAAATGCTCATCAAACTTTGATTATTTCTACAATGAAGCCTAATTTTAGTGGATGCAGAATGTAAACAAGTGATTGTAAGATGAGTTGTATAAGAATTTCTGAATTTTTTTCACACAAAATTATTTAACTTTGGAGTCTGGAATAAAAGTTTATGATTGAAATACTCACTACTTTTACATAGAGAGCCAGACAATATATATTTGATGACATCATTTGAATAAAGTTCATTTTTTTCTATGAAGTTTTAAATTTTCAAGTAAAATAAATTATTGTAGTTCTGTGATAATTTAAAGAATATCACCACCGAAAGTGTTAAATTTTAGAGATGTTTGAATTAAATTGCATTTCAGTTGGAAAGTGTTTCATAATCAATGCTTTATGCATAATTGATCTTTCTTGTTTAATACTGAAATGTCCAAGTTTTTGAAAATGGCTTATTATCTGTAACATACAATAAGTTCTCATTATATATTAAAACTTTTATATTACACCATATATATTGTGTTATTGTCTTCCAAATGAAATTTGGCAGTTTTGAAGAATTTTAGTTCATACTTTTTACTATTAGGTCAAAAAATTACTAAATAGTAGGGGAAAGAAAGCCTTATAAAATCAAATTATAGCTAGTTAAATTTTCTTTTTAAAACATTGAAAATGTTAAACAGTGTTAATTGGATAAACGGAAGACATCACACAATATGATCCAATAATACCAGTCTATTTGTAGAGGTTAGCAATTATTCTCTTTAACAATAAATTATGCATATTTGGATACATTAAAGAGTTTAATAAATATATTTTTTTTTGTTTTCAGGATTGTTTTATATGTATATTTGAAATTGTATTTATGGTTGTAAGTAAAAATTGCATTTAAGATAAATTTTCAAAGGTTTTATGAAAGCATTTAAGAAAATTGAAACTTTTTCTTATTGTTGAAATTTGTTATAGGTAAAATTCAAAGAATTTTTCTTCAAAATATATATGTACTGAGCACAACAAAGGGACTTTTGTAGTGTAAAAGAAAAGCCAGCAAAGGGTCTTTTTTTCTTTTACTTTATAAGATTTAAAAAAAAAATTAACTTTTTATTTTATTAGTATAAATTAAAAAATCCATTAAAAAGCACACTCAGCCACCATGGCCATCCATGAGAGGTGGACACCACTGCAGTGATTGTCCAATATTTTGGGGGAGGGGGGGAGAAGAAGACATGAAAGATTCACAAGGGACTCATGATAAATGTTTATAGGAGCCCACAATTTATATAGAAAGCCTTACAGCCACCTTATCAGGGAATTACATCTTTCAATTATAGGTGTAAACAATTGCTACTCCAGAGCCCACATATGATAAACCAACATTAGCAAAATTCCAGATATAATGAGAAGATTATAAACTTTGAATTGTTATAATAATAAATAAACATTGTTTACTCACTTTTAATGAGTAAAGTTTTGAAATCAATGGATTTAACGAGTGTAAAATTGTAAAACTGAATAAAGTATAAAAACTATGATAAAAATCAGAGCAATAGAAAAGATCTTGATTTTGTTCATGAATGGTTGTAGAAGTAGAAAAGATGGTTTAGATTTGGGGTTTCATCACCATATCTAAGATAACGTCTTTTACACACAACCCAGAAAGTACATAAATAACAAGTGTTAAACTATGACAGTTGCCAAGTTGAAAACGAAGATATTGGATAGAGTTCCTGCAAAAGGTCTTCATGAAAGAAAATAGGAATTATGTTCCTAAAGTAAAAGACAAAAGAGTTCATGTAAAATGTAATACCTAAACCACTATACAAAAACAAAACTTCTTTTTGATATGTAAATGGGCCTCTTGGTTGTTGAGAAAGGAAGTGGGGGATTTTAACTATGAATCAGTGTGTTATTTCACATTACTTTCATAGCCCACTGGGTATATAATTCCATATTCCCTGGGCATGCCTTTACTATTCCTCAAATGCATGTTTCAAAAAGACTGTTTAGGCTTATAACTTTTGAACCGACAGTACTAGACACATACTTCCAATTGAAAACTTGTTTCGAATCATGGAGAAAAGTCTGTCTAAAATATTTTCAAAACTAGGGGGGAGGTGGTCATTTGCATAAAAATACAAAATTTTACTTTTTACATGGACCCTTTAGGGGAAAATGTCCAATGGCTTCAAAATATTTATAAACTTTAAGACGGTAATAAGCTAGTTTGGCATCTGTACCTATAAAATCGAAGCATGGGGAATAAAACAAAATACTTGACTGCACCAAAAACCCACGCTCTCACCAAGCAATTTTCAAAAGAATTTAAGGACCCTCCACAATATAAAGCATTAGTGTACTTTTTGTACTTATTTTTGTTGCAAACCAATATTTAATTGATGTATAAACCTCAATTTGTATCATGAATATCACCATGAGTTTTTCACTTTGAGAACAATCACCTTTTTTAAATGGACTCCAGACTTTATGCAAATATTTTCATTAATTTAACTTTATCGATGGATCTATATAAAAAGTTGTCTTCTGTATTTTTACGTTAAAATGTCACAGTTTTGAAAGTATTTTAATATAATTCTTATTATGATTTAAAATGATTTTCCAGTTGGAAATATATGTCTAACACTAATGGTCCAAAAGTTAGTACAAGGTGTTTCCTTAAACCTGATCAGTTTTTGTAAACACTCTCAAGATATAGTACTTGTTAAATCGGATTTAGCAAGGCTCATGATATAAAGAGCAAATGAGTCTGGGACTACTCTAGGTTATAACCTTGCTGTATTGTATTTATCATTTCATATGAGCTCTAAATGCAAATAAAACTATTTGTGAAAGTTTAATGAAAGTATCTTGTCATTTATTTTAAGTTTTTATATATATTTTTTTCTCTGTATAATAATAAAAGATTATCTTATAAATGAACTTTCTTTTTTTTGCTCACTAGGTTTCTCTTTATGGCTTTGGAGGTATCTTTCACCAGTCTTGTGGTAAAAAAATGGAATATCGGCTTGAAGCACATGCTCTTTGATGTATCAAGAAAAATATGTTAACGTCTATTCCAAGTTGATTATGAAATATTCTGTTGGTATGCAATATAGTTTCAATTGGTCTGTAAAACATTGAAACATTCCATGTTTATTGAATAAATTATTTTTTTAGTTTAAATTTTTATTGTTGCACAAAATATGTTGTTACACTAATTTTCATTGCTCAAAACTGATGTAGGATATTATTGAGTGTAATGCAACATTTTTATCATTTTTTACACCTCTTGTAATATATTTTTAAATTTTCTTTAATTTTTATTTTCTACTATTGCATATATAAAGTTATTATTTACATATATATTGCATATATAACTGCATATATTGTTTTCCCCAAATTTTCTAATTTAAAATTTTGATGGATAAGCATGGTTCAAGACCTGAACCCATTTTTAACACTCTATATCTGTAAGGTATGGACACGATAACTCAAGGACATGTTCCTACTGCTATCAAATTTTACATGTAAATAAATTATGCAAAAACTGGAACTAGATATAATATTTAATAATTCTTATGATTAAAACTTGAATGATTTAAATTTTAAGATTATCATAGCATTATTTCTTGTAGAGAACGATAATTTAAGCATGTGGCAATAAATCCTACATAACTCAAAAAGCTTGCTTTGACTCAAAATTTCAGAAGAAGGTAATCAATTGAGTAATATATTCACAAGTATAATAATAAAATTAAAGAAAATATGTTTTATATTTTTTACCTGTTAGGTGCTTACTTCACACTTAATAGATTCAGAAAAGGTTTTGTATTCTGTACAAACAACCTCAATATGAGATGTGACCTCCCATAACTTCAACACAAGCTTCACATCGAAGTTTCATCCCTTCAATCAGGTGATTCAGTGCAACAGAGTTCAATAGAACTGGCATTAGAAGAGCTGTTGGGATCCTTACTGGACACTGCACCCTTAAAAGACACATAAACATTATGGGTGTTACTAAGGACCCGATATGTAGAGATTATAAGTATAGTGAAGAAACTGCCTCACACATATTCTGTGAGTGTGAGGCGTTTTCTGCCCATAGGTTTGAGCACTTGGGTCAACATGTGATTGAGCCCTGGGAGTTGCAGGATATTCCTGTCAAGTGTCTACTGATCTTTGCCTCAACTACTGGTCTCTTCTCTTAGGGACTTTTGCTTCTGTTTTTTTGGGGGGGAAGGGCAGTACAATAGACCTCTGGTCACTGTGCTAGGCTCTGTCTGAGCCACCCACCTCTAAGTCATAACAAAGGACAATAACTGCCATTGTAGAAGGGCAGTTTTCAGCTGTTGGAGAGTAGTTAGAGGAGGTGGACGGGCAGAGACAGCTATTCCAAGGGCATCCCAAAGATTTTTGATGAGATTGAGAGCTGGGGAATACACTGGCCGCTGCATACAAAAACCTTCACTCTCAAAATATTCGTCCACCAACCTTGCTATGTGTGGTTAAGTGTTAAAATTCATCAAAAGAAAATCTAGACCCACTGCTGCAGTGTAGTCTCACAAAGAGTTCAAGGACTTGATCCGCATATCTTTTCCCTGTCACAGTACCCCCCGTGAACACATGCAGGTCAATGCAATATTCCAAAGAAAATCCAGCCTATACCATCACATTACCATGACTAAAGGTGTGGTGTTCAACAGTATTATTGAACTGGTTATGTGTTTCTCATTCTTTCCAGACCATTGTATGTTTATTGTCTGAATCTGGGGCAAATTATAACTCATCTGTGAAGAGTATGTTAGACCATTGCACCAAAGAGTATGTTAGACCATTTTTTGTCCAAATCACTAGCTGACAACACCATTTCAATCATGCTCTTCTGGCCTTAGTGCTCAAAGGAACTCAAACTTGTGGTACCCAAACATAGAGTCCTTTGACATGTAACCTTCACCTCACAGTACTGGTGTATATCAACTTTCCTATTGCTGTAATAGCCATTGATCAGAGAGCTGGTTCTGTTGCTCAGCAATTGCATTTGGTCAGTAATGCAATATACATCAGAGAATGTAGTTCTAGGTCAACCTGGAACAGATCACCGGATAACTGTCAAACTGTATCTTCAATATTTTTTAACCCCTGACACCCCCTTGTCTTCCATATTATTTTAATTGTCCCACTTATTTGGAATTGTTTCCATAAAGGATAAATAACAGAATGGTCCGCAGAAGGAAAAAAAAGTAGCAACTTCCTTAATGGATTGTCATGGTTCAAACATACCACTAGCATGCCAGCCTTGAAAATCGTCCAAATATATTCTTTGTGTTTTAAGAAAGCTAATCGAATCCAAAATCAATCCCAATAATACTCTTCGAAATGTTTTCTTTGGGCATTGAAACTCATAGACGCAAACAAGTCGTTTTCACCCTCATGCATAATTTTCATATTATTTGAAGAGCAAATTGCTATTGGGCACATTATTTGATATTTACATATCCCCATCAAATACAACAGTAATTTTGACCCAATAAAATATATAGATGTGTTTGCTATTTAAGAATTTGCTGTGTGTGCTTAATATTTGGAAGGCAATGTAGTATATGGGAGAAATTATAATTTAAACTACACTATAAATTACTTAAAATGGCAACACTACCGAAGATGGAAATCAAATATTACAACTTTCAAACTAAATTAAAAGTTTATTTTTAAATTATAGGATTATTTATATAGGATCATTATCTTTTAAGTCAGGCTGGGGTGTACATTGTCCCCCTTTTTTTTCATGGCAATGTTTATAAGTCTTATATTGGTAGTACTAAACATTCTGTTAGTATCAAATTAGTCAAGCATGCCCACAATATTAAAAATGAAAAATTATCCACTTTGTTATTCTAAACTGTTCTAAATGAGCAATTCTTTTATTTGATAAGATGTTTATTTTAATGCCTAATAACCCTAAAACTATTTTACTTTATAAATCCTTATTCATTTATTTTTATCAGGATTTTATTTGCAATTTTGACCCTGTACAAAAACTTAGTTTTGCCTGGCGTCTTTTCCTCGATTTCATAAAGATTAAACCATATTTATGTACTTAAAACTTTAAATATTATTAAAAATCTTGGCATGTTTATCTGCACACCTTTTTTTAATTTCTTATTATATTTGTAAATCTATATTTTGTCTTTTCTCAATTTTTTAATTTACTTGAGACCGCATAGCATTTGATATTATGCAAATTTTAAATTGTAAGTTGGACTGTATAACTCCATAATTGTTACGCGTTATATGCCTTTCCGGTCATCCAAACTGTTACTCAAGTCCTTGGACGATTCGGACGGTCTGGGTCGTCCGTGTTATATGCCTCTGATGAAGGGTGTTTTATGTTCATACGCTTGAATGCACTAAGAGGATTTCTGTATATTTTTATTTTAAAATGTCCTATAAATAAATTTGTAATATTACACTACTAGAAAATGTACCCGCAGTTGCCTGGGGTAAAAGGTGAGCATTCATGGTGTAGCCATTTTTGCACCCTCACAAATTTTTATTTTATTTTTGTTATAAGTGTGAATATTATTAAAATGTTCTTTAGTTTTCAGGAATTCGTTGTGAGTTAGTGTAGTTTTTATCATAGATTTGCATCTTAAATCTGAGCAATGCTGGTACATTCTAAAAAATATACCGGGCATTACCAGAATATAAGATGCAAACCTTTGATTACAATCACATCGGATCTTGCAGCAAATTTTCCAAAACCAAAAGCATGCAAGTATGCCTGCTTATACAAAAATTTTAAAAAATGCTGCACCGATGGTATTAAGATGAAACTCTGCAAGAATATCCTAGGTCCCTGCCTCATGCATCTTCAACACACAAAAAAGTACATATATTTTTTAATTTATGAACATTTGACTATTAATTGAATGGATTCCATTCAAAGTTTGTTTGAAAGAGAATTTTTCGGTCTTTTCTATGGTATTAAAATGAAAAGTGTGTGGTAATATTTTCTGATGCTAAGAAACTGATTTGTTTGAAAATAGTGCTAAAAAATAACTAAAAAACCAATTTGAATTTTAAAAAATAACAAGGTGCACCTTTTTAGTTCTTGAAGTACCTGTGTTTCATGGCCAAAAATTTTCCACTACAGATGACACAAACTAACACACGGACACATTCCTTTATTATTATAGATAGATTTATTGCCTATTTTTATGTTCTAGTTGCTGTTTATAAAAAAGACAAACATTTGGCTTACTAGTTACAATCAAACGTGTATATGTTTTGTAATGATTTTGTGTATAATTGTTGTCATAAAACTGCTAACAAAAAGCAAGTTAAATTTCTCTATTTTATGATATATTCACATTTTTATTCTTTAACTGGTTTGGCATTTTTCTTTTATTTTTTCAAAATTTCCCTCTGGCAACCCTGTGAATAGTTGAAGGGAATGCTGGTAATGTACTGCCAACTGAACTCCCTGTTGCAAGTTTTTTTTTCTCTTTCTTGCAAAACTTGAGGCACAGGCTTGTCGAACCCCATGGTTCCGCAGAGCCCTGATTAAGAATCACTACTATAAGGAATATGACTGCATGAGACAGCTGAGTGGAGTCTCAGTATTCAAATATTTGATTCCTGATAGACATTTCTTATTAAATAACATAATTTTTACACTATGAAGTTGTTGATGCTTGAAAATTTTAGTTAGTATTGAGTCAGTTTAAAACAAATGCCATAAAATCTCTAAATGAACATGCATGATCCCACAAATTTTGTCTTCTATGTATAAAATAAAAAAACTACGAATTTATTGATACTTGCATATTCCAAATCAGTTTAAAACAGATGCCACAAAATTTCTGAATGTACCTGCCATGAGCCCATGAATTGTTTGTGTACTGTTCGAGATTGAAATTAAAAACAAAATGCTTTTAATCTTTTAAATAATTTTAAAATGTTCTTAACCTTTAAATTAATCAAATATTAGGGATTTTAAATATTTGTTTACTTTGTAAATAGTAACCCATATGCAATTCAAATCAAACAATATTCTATATATATATATATATGTGTGTGTGTGTGTGTGTATGTATAATAAAATTGCTGTTTTCAGACTTTTTCAACCAATCAGAATGATGTAAGCCACAGGCTTGCATTGTGTATACAAAAAGCAGCAGTTGCATTGTGTATACAAAAAGCAGTCGTTTAAGATTAATCCTCATCTTAAACGACAAACTAGAATTTTTACTTGCACTGCAGGCAGGTGATTAGCTTAAGTAAGGGCAGGAATTTCCCCAGTAGAGACAAATAATGAAAAGAGACTACCTCATTCATTACATTAGCTTCTTTGGATCATAACGTATGTACTTTTATTACTTTCTCATACTATTGTATAGAGAAGGTATATTGTTTTCCAAAATATTTTCGATTGAGATTTTGATGGATAAACATGTTTCGACTTTTTTTTTACTTAGGTCAACAACAGACAAACCAAACTGTTTTGCTGAACATGCATTGTTTTTGCTGGAGGGTGCATTCTCCCATCAAAATATTTTAAAGCAGCGACCACTGATTGCAATACTCAGTGGCCACTACTAGGGGCACAGCACCACGCTAGCGAGGTGTTCGGAGGGGTTTGGTGAGTGGCAGGAAGCAGTAGCCCCCTAATAAAACTGATATTCCGTGCATTTCCGGTTGAGAGTGTGTCCTCATATAATCCACTTTTATCTCATGTTGAAGAAAAGCACCTCATGACAGAATTGGCGAGCATCTATCTATTTTGGCATCCATACAAAATGTGAGTACCTTAATTTTTCATTGTAATGTACACATTATTCTAGAATTTTAAGCATAGGGCAATGTTTTAATTAGTTGAAAATATTAATTTCTTGTTTGCTTTAGTTCAGCCTGTTTGAATAACCTTGAAGACCTTTTAAGTATATAGTTGAGTTATGCTAGCAATAAATGTAATTATGTTTGCACACATTATCTCAAGAAATACAGCAAGCCAAACATTTATTAAAGATCACAAATGTACATTAAAAGTTAAAGTAGTTGGAATGAATTAGCACTTGGCAACAGATTGTGCCTAACTTTTAAATTTTCTATCAATGTTTTAAATAAAAATAGAAGTTGTAGAAGTGCAGTGAGTATGCACAGTTTTTAAATATAGGCTTTTCACTTTGTTACAGTATATTTAAATAATTGAAATTGTGATTTTGAAAATCTGTATGCAATTTCATATATGTATGTCCTTCCTACTTATTGTAGTTTGAGTAAAAGGGATAAAATTCAGGCAAATGTTGATTTCGCTTCATTAGAAATGGAGAATGGACTTTGCTTCGTTCGTTCATACTAAAAAGATGGAAATTCCATTTGTGGGACCAACCCATAACAATTTTTCAAATCAGTCACTGTATATACTTGGATGTATAAGCCAAAATATTTTCAGTAAAAATTATCATTCAGCTTATCAGTTATAACATAAATTTCAATCGAAATTTGGACATAATTCCAGAAAACAAATATTATCTCCACGAATTGTTTGACAATCCAGAAATACAGAGTTGGAATTTGATGTTTTTAAAGCGTTATGTTATTTTTCTTTTTTAATATTCTTTCAGACTTACTCTTTGGTATATTTTTTTGCATTTGGCCAGCATATCTTTGAGTTTTGATGAATTTTCCACCTGCTCAAAGTGAGGGTCGATTTATATGTGAGTATATATGGTAATTGTGTAATATATGAGTAATTTAATGTTCAGAGCTGAAATTGTATATCTAATGAGTATTATGTGTTTTTGATTTCATATATAAAATAAAATGTAGTAACATGATAAAATATATTTATTATAGCACATAAAGTTGACACTTAAGTACGGGCAAAATAAATAGAAAAAATATAAGGATTACTTTTAACTGCATCAATTTTAATAATTTAAATACAAATATGAATAAAAGCATACAAATACATATAAGGAAAATTTTAGGGTTATTGTGATTTTTTATTTTTAAAAAAAGGATTTTGAAGAGCAGTTTTAAAAAATTTTATAGAATGAAAAAACATCACTAATGAATTAATACTCATACCAGAAAAATATGATACAGTATCTGATTTATATACAGCAAAATTGTTTGAAATATACAACATAAAATATATAACTATTATTTTTATATTTTTACACATTAGTGCCATTAATTAAAGTTGTACAAATTTAAAATATTAAATTCAATCAAACCCAGTTATAACTAAGTCAAAGGGAAAGAAAAAAACCTACATTATTGCAAGAAATTATTTCATTTTAAGCTTAATTATTAATTACTTTTTGGATTATCTAGTTCTTATAAAGTTAATGTGTTTTGTAGCAACAATTTGTTTAAACTGCCACTTCACTAAGTTTAAAATAACATGGACTATGATTGCAAAGGAAATTAGGAGGGAGTTACATTAGGAAATTTAATATCAAGCAGCCTTGATTTCATCCCAAAAGGTGGTAAAACACAGAAACCACAGTTAACCTGTTTAAAAATCGCAAAATGTAAATGGTTTATATATAAATTAAGTTTGATAGTTTTTTTTAAATGATAACACTTTTATAGGCTAAATTAAGAGTGGGTATTAAAGTACAAAAAAAATCTGAAATGTTCATTTTTTAAGTTCAAATATACTATAGCTATCTTTATGAAATTTAATCTTATTGATCCTAATTTTTTTGAACCCAACTTTTGTGGTCAATACTATTGCTCAGCTACACTCAACCCCTATTTTTAAAGTGGGGGTTATATATCAAAATTTTAAAAGTAATAAATGTTTTTTATTCTCCCCTGATTTGTGTAATATTTGTCAGTTTTTGCCAGTCAAACTTAAATTGAATCTGTATAGAGGTGTTCACATGGTCTTAATTGTACACACAAGTATGAAGTCCGGCCGTCCAAATTGATGCTCAAGTCCTCAGGACGAGTCGGACGGTCTGGGTCTTCAACACAAGTATGAAGTGTCCTCAAAATACCAAGTAACATGTACACTAATAAATATCTCATTGATTTTCACTATGTTTGTTAATTCAAAATGATCGTTTTTAAAAATTACGTAAAATCAGTTTAAGTGGCAACTCGTACATAAATACACTGTTAAAACCTGGTCAATCGAACCATAGTTATGTAGCACTAAAATTATCAAATGATCATTCATAATAATATTTTAATGTAGACATTTGAAAAAAAAAAATCTTACTTTGATACAGTAATATAATTTATATGCCATTAATAGCAAGTCTCAAATTTAATATAAATTTTGCTATTTATTCGTTTATAGCTAACTTTGTTTTTTTCTGACTGCATTGTAAATGGGTTTGACGACTGCAAAAATTGGGTAAACCCCTACTTCTAACAGAAAAAATATATAAAACTAACTTAAATAAAGCAATAAAGGCTCTAAAAACTGGTTTTTAGGATATAAAATGATCCCCCTTCATGAAAGACAATAGAGTTACTTCTAATAACTTTGCAATGGTGAAAATATAACGGGTATTAAAGGTGACATGCCTAGTGTTTTTCACCAAAGTATCTAAATTGTCATTTTATATCATTAAGCAAGCACTATACACAATAAACATTTAAATGTTAATTGCACTCTTGTAACGCAATCGTTGAGCAGAGACAGTATTTAATGTAATTGACAACCATGTATTTTTTTCATATCTTTAAAATATTGGTATAATTTTATTTGGAAGTAAAGGTTTATTGATCTTGAATTTGATTAGAAAACAGTTGAGCAACATTGTGTACATAAATCAATGAATAATTCTGACAGCTAAAATTCTGAAAATGTCTAAATGCATCCCTAAAACATGATATTTATAAGACATACCAGATTAGATGAGATTATCAATACTGCTTACCAGAACTATAGAATGTAGACATTCATTTTTACACCATACACAGACACTTAGCTAATTTTGCATATACTTTTAAAACAAAATGCAAATATTTCCATTTTTATGCTGCATGTGTGAAAAGTACATGTTTATTTTGTCATATTTGCAATTTATCTTATTTGATTTTTTAAAAATCGATTTTTTTTATTTTAAAAACACGATTCTTACACAAATCGGTTTCTTAGCAACCAAAAAATCAGAATCACTATTAGAAAAATCGAAGAATGTTCTTTCCAACTATTTTTGAACCAAATCTTTTGAACAATTCCTTCATATTTATTTATTTATTTTTAATTATATCAAAATTTGCATTTTTTTTAGGTTATCTGATACTTATTTTACTGCATCCAAAAAAGTAAGATTTTATATAATTTGGCAAAAAATTGTGTGTATATCTTCACATTCTAAAGAAAAGTTTTTTTTTTTTTTTTACATTTTATTTTATTTTTGTGATTTTTTTAAGCAAATGCATAAAAATTACAAATGCATTTCCATTAATGAAATGAGGTTGAATTTTCTCTCCAGAAGGCGTTTTTGCACATTCTCAGGTCACAGTACATGCCTTCTATCCTAGAGAAAGGATTCCGTTATGTGTTTTTTTTTTCTCTTTTGCTTTCCATGGCTGCAGAGCGCATGTATGAGGATTTGAATCAAAAATGAATAAATTATTTGGAAATTGAGTGATGCTGTTTCACTTGTTATTTTATTTATTTTATTTATTTATTATTATTTGCTTTCCACAGTTGCATGCCTGGGGATTTGAATGCAAAAGAAGGAAAAGATTTGGAAATTGAATGATGTATTATTTAAGTAGTGGGCATCTATTTAGGGCCTAGGTAATGTCAGGCAATTTATTCTAGTAATTTATATATAACCACTTTTGTATAATATACTTTTGCTTTGCAGATATTTTTTCATTTCATATTGCCCTGCTGCTTATGAAACATTAAAAAAAATCACACATGACCACGAAGCTATGTATTGATGTTAACCTATGGAAAAATTGCTCTAGCTCAGTTTTTATTTTTTCTTATTCAAGAAGTAAAAACATAGTCCAATTTTCAAAACTTAATAGAATTTGTCCAAGTTTGGCACTTTTTCCTATTTCAATAAGTAATTTTCCTTTAAATGACAAAATTTTAATTATAAACTTTTAAAATTGTTATTGTAAAAAGATAAAAACATGATAGTAAAATACTTCTAATTTGTAAACTATCTGTACAATTACATATACACATATATACACTATATAAAATGGTTCAGGACGAAATTATAATACACCAATATGTGGCTTTATAATGCACTCTGTGAGCAACTTAGAAAGTGCACATTTCTAATACTTAAAAACTGGTATAAAATTTTAGAGTCCTTGAAATCTAACATGCTTTGGACTCGAAATACAGTATTCATTGATGTATATTATTTTATCATTCACAACATTCCTACAAGTTAAAATTGCTTTAATTCTTTACAAGTTAATTTTATACAACAGTTTAAATTCAATAACTGTGCATGTATGTGAATGTTTAGCCCTTAATAAAATCATATGCACTCTAATCTTTACTATACAAGGGCCTTTTGGAATTTGAGCCATGAGAAAAATAACAATAGTACACATCATCTATACTAGTCTATTAGAATTTAAATTTCACAACCTCATCACATGGTAAAGTATACTTCTAAAAATAAGTTTCATATATATATATTTAATTACTCTAATTCCCTCCCAGATACATGTATGGATTTCTTTGCCTTTTAAAGTGCAATTGTTTTTCACAGAACATTCTGCAGGGAAAATAGGTGAAAAAGGATTTATTGTTTTACATGCAATAAAATTAAAATTTTATATTTTAATAATATAGGGGATTTTTAAAGACAAAACTAACATTTAAACAAGACTTTCTGGAATATTTATGTGCAATAAAAATCTAAAATGGTAATTCATTAATTCAACAAAATCAATTTTATATAACCAATCTTTACAAGAGAATGCATTTTTAGTAATTTTTTATGTAGTATTTTGAACTGATAAAAATTTCAGACACAAGTTTCATTGCAAATATTTGAGCTTATTTTAATATTTTTTAATAACTTTGAAATGTTTATGTACAACTACAATAGAGTATCAATTATAAAATTGAGAGTCCAGTTTTGTTTATTTTTTACCTGTCTATGTTTATTGTTTAAATAGTCTATTTTATGGGACAACCCATGATCACAGTGATGGCACGAACTGCAGGACATGAATTTGTTCCTCAGTTAAAGCTATATTGATAGGCTCTGTGGTGTGGTTTTTCTTGCACAGTGGAATAATACAGTTAGCCATCAATATAATTTGAACCAATGAATCCTTCATGAAATATATCTACCTCTTGGCAAACCACATCTGGTCCTCATCCAAATATATCATATGATTATACAGTCTCCTCTTGTTTAAATATACATTCTATTTAATATAAGGATTCCATTTTACAGAATCTGCATACAAAGAAATCTCTTTTAATAACCACTTTTTTCAGGTAATTTCAGACTACATAAATATGTTAATTCTACTCTCATTGAACAATCACAAATACTCCTGCAAATGACTAGAAAATTGTTCCAATGACAAAGGACATTTTTTCCCCCACTTCTGTACTTATTCTCGTTCTCCTAAAAATATCAGATAAAATGTCATTCTTTTACATCCAAAGGGTCAAATTTAAAATAAATGTATATAATAGAATTCTTCAGTAACATATACTTTTTATTTAAATAACTAAGGTGTGACATTTTTTGTTTTTTTTCTCAAAAAGTACCCATATTAAACGATTCTCTCTAAATGACCATTTTTTTTTATTGGAATGTCAGGTAGTCAGTCACTTGGACAGGTTATTAAACCTATTATTAGATATTGTTGAAATTGATGTTTAATTTTTTTTTCTAAAACACTAATTCCATTTATAAGAGTCATTCCTAAAAAATATGGAAGACACTCCCATTGCAGATACCAGATTTATGAACTTTGCCTTTGCAGCTTCATGTGGCCTGAGCCCTTGTATATGAATTTTATTCCAGTCACATGGAAGGACTGAAATTGACGGTTCCCATACAAGTGTGCAAAACTGAGGTCTATAACAAGTTTCTTGCTGTCACTACAGATATCAGTTATTCCATGCGGATGAGTACATAAACACGAAACTGGTCCATGAATGCTGGTATCTGCTATGGGAGTGTCTTCCATCTTTTGTTTAGTTTAGACTGTAAATGCATTGGAGTTTTTAATTTTTTTCATTATTCAGATTATCCTTAACAACCACTTACTAACTTTGACTATTCATTTAAAATGCTGAAAACTTGCTCCTTGTTAGCTAGCACACTGGCTTATTCCAATCAATCTAATAATTGATATTCTATTATACAAAATAATTTAATGCAAAATTATAACATCTGTATCTAATGCTGAGTTTGCCAAAAGCAACAAAGCGATGAGTGCTTGATTGACCAGCCAATAAAAGACAAGTGTTCAGGGGATATAAATGATTTATTTATTTTTATATATATAATTCCAAGAGAACTCCTGTGTACACCATGTATTTTTATTGGCCAATTAATTTCACCTCAAAGCTTGTTGCATTTGGGGAAAACCCAGTGTAAAGACCGCAAGGACCACACTATCACCAATATTAATAGAATTATAAGTATTTAAAAATTCAAGTCTTTAGTTTCAACAAAAGTAAAACAACTTTTTAAGTCATTTTATGGATTTTACAATTGGATGACAGTTTAATTTGATTTAAAAAGTAAAGATTACTTTTTAAACCGACTTTGGTCTCATGAATCTCTTTTCCACAGAATGCACATAAACCTCTTTAGCATTTTCTTCAATAATTTTAAGGAATTTTATATTTTATGTGAATTTTTAGAACTTGAAAATTTTATAGAAAAAAAAAACAACTTTTATTTACAAAAATTCTTCAAACTGAAGTAACTTTGCAAACCGCCAAAAAGGTTCACAAAGCACCAGTTGAAAAATTTTTTTCTTTTCTTTTTAGATAATAAACAAGCAAGCATCTATACTATTTCAATTTAGTAAACAATATGTAAACTCAAAGTATAACATGATAAATGCAACAATAAAGAGTAGTAGTATTGTAGTAGTTTGAGATAATTTTGATAATTCTGTAGTAACACAATTTCAACAACTTTACTCAATTTCTATTAATAATATTTTTTATAAAATATTTTTAACAATTTATAGGTCCTACTCACAGTTTGAGTCAAGTACAAGATATGTTTAGTTTGACTAGAAAAAATCCATGTAGATGCTAATTTTTAAGCAAGTAATTGTCTAACAAATCCTTTAATAATGCATTTTCAGCTAACATTGTTCATGCTAGTGATAGATTTTAGCAAAAATAAAGATACGAGTTAAAGAGGTGGAGCAATAGTAATTCTACTTACTTCAAAAGGTCAGAACCATATTTGGTTTCCCCACCAAAATTTAAAATAGTTTAGTAGAATCTTAATTTTAGTAACCATAAGTTCAGTCATCTTGGATGCTTTGCATAATAACTTATTTATAAAATTAGTAATTTTAACTATTTTCTAGTAGAATAGGTAATTTATAATCTTTCAACATTAAGCAGTTAATTTTAAATGTCACATTTTACAAATTATAAAAGTGTTACTAACAAAATTAGCAAAATTTAAAGTGAATAAGGACATGAAAAATTATAAGAATACTTAAACTATTAGAGAGCAAGATAAAGGCAGTGATCTGGCTAGAACATTTACTGTTACTTTCTTTTAAACATGGATGAGTTCATCTGAACTTTGAAAAAAATGCTTCACTATTCATGGCACCTAGGTGGCAAGTTCTTATTCAATTTAAAATTCAACAAAATGATGATAATGATGATGGACATGTTCATGGAGATGATGGTGTTCATGCCTTTCAGTAATTTGTCTACGTGAAGAAGTTGGGGCTACACTATTACATATAAATCGTTTTGTGGCTTCAGATTTGGAATTTGAATGTTCCCTAGCAATCCAATTAGCAACTTGCTGCATTGCTCGTTGTCGTTCTTTATCTCTGTGCCTATGGCGATAATGATGACCTGGTGATGATGGTAAGTGATTTGAAAGTTTTTGGCTCTCAAGAATTGAGGTCCAATTTTGATTGTTCCTAGGCTTCAGTTTTGGGGAATATAGACCGCCAGGGCTCATAAAATCATTTTCATATAAATCATAAGATTTTGAGCGTCTGTGCTGTGGCTTTTCCCAGTCAAATTTAGCATCTGGCACTAAATCACATAAATCAAAGTTTAAATTTAACAAATCATCATCTGGATCTGGATTAATTTTAGTCCTGTACATTCTAGGGCTGCTCTGGGCATCAATATTCAGTTTAGGATGGCAAGACACAGATGGTTTCTTTGATGGAGAAGACATATGATTATCACGGGTACGGTGTGGCTTAGAGCATGTGTGTGTTCGATCGATGATACGATATGGACATATATTAGGATCTGTTCTTGGACTGCCAGAAGGTTCTGTATTAGGTTTTAAATGAGATAAGTTATTGTGTTTTGGACTTTCTACACCAGCTAAATCCAAATAATGATTGCGGCGGTCACGACACTCTGGAAGATGATCACGACTATTAGGATGTTTATGATGTTGGACTTGGTCCTCAGCAAAATTTGAAGAAACGTCATCCATGTGATGCCTATAAAAAGAAAAATTTAAAGTAATTGTAGATCATAATAAAATTTTTGTAATGCTAAATCTTTTTAAGAAATTTTTAATCTTTTGTGTTTAAGCACAAAGAGTTTAGAATGGAGTTACAGCACTCCACAGATGCCATATGAGTACAAAGGGTTAAGAGGATATTTTCCCACCAGCTGCATGTTTCAGTTTTCCCATGTTAAGTTATAGAAAACATTTCCCAAGCATATATGCTAAATAGAAGAAAGATTGTGCTTTTTTAAAAATAGATTAAAAAAAAATTGGAAATATTTCTATAAAAAAAATTAGAAATCTTTAATAAATTAGAATCTTTAATAAATTAGAAATAGTTCTAATTATTTTATTAATTTTTTTAAGCACAACCCTTCCTCTACTATTTAGCAAATATACTTTAGCAAAAAACTAGACTATTTTTCATAACTTAAAGAAAGGAAAGCTGGTGGGAAAAAATTTGTGTAACATTGCATTTAACCCATTAATACTGGTTGGTATAACCAATGTAAAAACATGATTTTTGTCAACTAAAAGCAAAAATAAAAACATTTCAGAAATTGCTGAGGTTAAAAAAATTTAATTAGGCAGCACTAATAGATTAAGTATATTGTAATCAGGTAATATTATGTTTAGGAATTTTGGATTCTGCTTTTTCTATAATCCCAAAATTCTCTTACGAAGTTTTCATTACTGTCTAAGCCACAGTTGTACATCTTTAGTGAATCAACAAATTATAAGGTGCAAAAATTTTGGTGCTATTTCAAAGTACTATCTTAACCAGTTCAGGACCACCATTGTGCACATACAATGGAGATATTCTCTATTCCCTGGCCCCTGATGCATATTCGGTACATCTTGTGGATGAGCGCTAGAGCCTACTGATGCCTATGCACAACATATGAACATTCTAATAATAAAACATAGCCCTGATTTCTGCCTTAGTTTTTGGTACAGAAAGTCACATTAACAAATGAAAGAAACTAAATTATTTAGACCACAGCTTTTAGAACTTTTAGAACTACTTCATATAGAAACAAATGTTAAATGTAAAATGCTTTGCACTTATATTTAAAAAAATATGCATAAAATAAAAACATTTCAGCAGATTTGTGTTGAATGTGAAGATAATGGAAGAACATAGGAAATTTACAATTTAAAGGTATCGTTTATCAAGCACAGACATGTTTTAATTGCATATCAAGCATGCACAAATTACGGTGCATCACGAAAAGTTAAAATGGTCCATTAAATCTATCAGACTTCAGGTTTGTTAGCGTCATCAGCACTGAAGAACGGGATCCAATGTAACCCATAGAACAGCTGCAAAGGTTTCATTGCATCTTAATATGTGTTTATGTAGCTTTATTTTTCCATAAATTAAAGATTTTTTATATGCCATTAACAGCTTGGAAAACAATTGAATATTCATCATTGGCTTTTCTGTTTTATTGAAAAATAATTTCTTTTTCTCTGACTCTTTTTAAATAGAATAAATAAAAAAAATTCAAAGCAATATATATCAATTTTATAGAATCTGATTCTAAGGCTTTTATATTTAAATGCCAAAGTAGAGGAAATATTTTCCATACCTATAAAGCATTGAGCTTATTTATTTTTAATTGTTCATCCATTTTTATAAATTATACATATATAAACAACGAAATGCATCACACCTGCTATAAAAGTAGTATGTGTTGGTTAACTTTCTATTAAAACATTAGTTATCAAAACATTGAAGACAAAACAATATTTAAAAGAAATTAATTTCCAACTAAAAATATTAGTTCCACATATGTACTAAAATAAATATACCTATTATCAGAAGCATTCATTTGCATGACTAATCTCTCCCTTGGGCTACTTTTTAAATCATGTTTGTGGAATCGTGTTTGTCGAGCAGGACGTAACTTTGGGGATGGCATTGCTCTCACATCTGATGTAGACATACGAACAACTTGGGGTGACCTTGTCACTGACGGGCTTGAATATTTGGGCGGCTTCTCTGACAGAGAGGATGGCAGGTATGTGGATGTAGTATTAGCACTTTGAGCACTGCAACAATCATTGAGCTTGGACGGTGGAGTAGCTTTTGCTGGCTCAGCAGAAGGCCAGTCCAAAACATCAGTTTGGGGTTCTTTTGTATCAATATCCTTGCTACTGTCCGGTGATATGGCTAGTTTCACTTTAATCGTACGGCTGCCAGATGGAGGGAGTTTTAAAGTTTTACCCAGAGCTTCACAAATTGAGCGTACAACAACTTTTTCAACATCCTAAAAAAATAATATAAATATGAGCAAAGTTCTATACAAGTAAAGTACAACCAACAGACAAAATTTTATAACTAACCTTGAAATAAAACAATAAAGATAAAGAAAAATTGCTAAAACAAATACAGTAGACTCCCTCTTATCTAAGTCTTACTTTTCCATGAATCAGAATGAGATTTTTTCCCCCCATGAATCAGAATTTCAGTTGTTAATTCTGAGTCTTTCTTCAAAAAGTGGTGTGATTATTTGCTTGAAAGAACAAATTTATATCAAAACGACAAATGAAAATTACAAATTCTACGTAAATATTTAATAAACATTCATATATGACTGTATTTTTTAATTTTAAATTAAAACCTATAAATGGCATTTTGCGTGTGTTCTCAAATTAACCAGACATTCATTTATTTAGCCTGAGGTCTGGTCCCATAGGGGCCAGTTAATCAGGAGTCTACTGTAGTTGGTATAGGTACTTTTAAAACAATATAAATGATTGTACAGAAATTATTAAATTATCCTTATTCAAAGTATTCTGCACAAATTAAATGCAGTGAAACTTTTTAATAGTGGGAGAAGGGGATAGGAAATCGTCTATTAAGAAGTGCCCACTAGTGAGATATAATGACTTTGAGGTTTCAGTTTCTTTGGTTGCCAGCTAAATAACAAAAAACAATTATTAAATTTCAGTATGCATTATATAACATTAGAAGTTTGTAATATTTCATTTTCCCACTTAAAAATAATAAAACTGATATGATTCTTTTTAAGAAATTTGTTGTTAGTGTATTATGATCCATCAATGATATTAACTTCCCCATTAGGAAAATACATAAAAATAATTTTGCATTATCACATAGTAATATAATTTAAAAAATGTAATTTTTAAACATTTAAATGAAAAAAAATGAAGGTCCATTTAAAGATATATAATACTAATACAGCCAGTTCAGGGGAAGAAATAGAAAAATAAAGAGTTAGAGATTAATCACTATTTTTAATAGAATCAGATATACTAACTCAGTTCACTCTTTTAAATATTGGGGAAAACTAATCTATGATTGGAATATCTTCCAGATTATCTATAAATTATAATATTTCACATGTTTGTATCAGTTATGTATATGCAACAAGGAATTGAGAAATGCCTGTTAGAGAAGCTACACATTGAGGAGGCAGAAGACGAATGAAAGTCAAGAGGCATTAAATAGTTACATTTATGCTATGTGCTGAAATGATGTTACTACTTCTTCAGTGTGTGACTAATCGTATTGAGAAGCCTTTGGTATACAAAAGTGCATTGAACCTATTCTCACTATAATAATACTGTCAATGGCTGAAAGGATTCCTGCAGAAAAAGGTTAGTTTAAAAAATTAATTTAATTTCACACTGGTAAAGCGGTAAAAATGCAAAATATTTGCATAAAACAATTTATAGAATGTTATTAAGAAAATGAAGATATCTATTCTTACTTATAAGCAAAGCAGCTGAACATAGTGTGATTGCAAAGAATGTGCTTGAGTCACTCAGGAGGGATTAAATCACTACCAGATTGAAGTATTTTCTCAATATTTAAAGTCAGTACCATGACTCTGATCCTTGCTAGGTGAATGAGTCTACGGCACTGCAAATACCACTGCACAGAAATTAAATCAGAAAAGCAATAAAATATATTGATTACTAGATTTCAGACTTTGATTTATGGAATATTTTCTCTTTTCTTAGTGTTTTTAGAGTATTTTAAGGGGGGAGGGGGTGGATAATTGTTCCCACTTTTTTCAAAGCATTTAATAAATTCAGTTCAATTCTGATACAGTTACACTAGAATCCAAGAAATTAAAACGTATATATATATATATATATATTTCAAAATCTTGTATTTTATGCACTGTGACAAAAATGTTCTTACATAGCAAAGGAAGATATGTGTGTCTGTAGTGAGAAATGTAAGCATTGTACGATCATGAAATATGGTACTTCAGGACCTGAAAAAATATACCTTGGTGAGATTTTTTTTTAATTTTAGCCAGTTGTACATTTTCTAGTAATCTATAAATTTAAGGGTAATCTAATTTCAAGAAAAAATAATTAAAACTGCATAAAAGAGTATTTTCAATTTTTAAAGGTATTTTTTATGACTGTACGAGTATTTTTCAATATTTTTAAGGACATCTTTTAGAAATTTTTGTGTCATTAAAATCCAGACTTTATTGATCACACTTGACATTTAAGTGTATAAACCCCATTTACTTTCAAATTATATCATACATAAGCAAGTATAAGTGAACGAGAAAGTGTTCTCTTTTGACACACCTCTAAAATTACTTAAAATTTCAAAAATATATTTTTTCGATATAACACAATGAAAATTCTTATGTGTCTGTATGGGAATATTAGGTACCACCAGGGACATCCCAAGAGCCAAGCAACTCAAGCTTGCAGACAGCCTCAAAACTGTGTACATTATTTTTTATTAGACATCTTACAAAACTCATTAGTGCATTATAGCTAATCTAATGGTTTATTATTTTATATAATTCAGCATTTTATCGTATCAGTTTACAGTTGTCTTTACAAACTTTGCATAAATAATGAAAATAAATTGGTAAAAGCTAGGAAATTATGATCTTGTAAATTTAATTGATTTTTTCTTGTAAATTTTAATGATTTTATTGTATGAAATTGCTAATACACATTTATCTCTGAGATTCAATAGCATTACAAGATTGTTACAGTAGTAAGTTGAAGATTTTAACAAGCCTTCAACCACATGTTCCATATGTGTTTCTTGAAGTCTTGGAACTTTGGTATAAACATAAGTGAAAAAAATATTTTTAAATTTCATTTTTGAGGAGTATATTTATTACCTGTCATATCTGACACACAATTATTAATATAAATGGAATTTCAAACATACTATGTCTCCTGTTAGCACATAAAAGCAGATTATGCATAAGGCATTCTGTTTCCCAATGTTAGTTTCGATTTCCTTGCAGAACAAAAACAAACCTGGGCATCATTTCTAACACAGGAATGTAATGAATATACATTAAAATTCCATTAATCATGCTAAACAGCTCTATCATTCATTAGAAATCTTAAAAGACATTTCCAAGAACCTATTTCAAACAAAAAAGTTTCTAAAAGCAAAGTAATTATTTTAATCAAAAAATTGACAATTATCAGATATTTAATTATAAGACGGTATAGAAATGTACTGCTCAACAGATAAATTTCTGGAAATTTACATAGTAGTTACAGAAATAAAGAATTAAAAATTGTCACTGAATGTATTTTGATTTATAGATTTATGCTACAATATTGATATCTTTTAATTATGAAATATATTTGTTATTAAGTATAAAATATCTGGAAGAAAAATAAATTAAATAGTCCATCTGATAATCTAAAACACACACACACAAAATTATATTCACTTCAGTTTACACGTTTAGAACTTTCTTATAATTTTTCTTTTTAAAAACTAAAATGGCTCAAAATTCTAACTTGGGAGATTGTAAATGCCATTACAAGCTTTTATCCCACAAAAGTTTTGACAGTATCAAAGTTAACTCCTCTCATTTCTAACAGAATTCTAAAAATATTCAAACAAATGACAATAGAAACATCACATGAGACAGTAGTGGGTGACCAATATAAAAATCCTTTGAAAAATTCCAAATTTTTATATTTAACAGATTTTTTTTTTATTATTCTCATTACTTTAACATTTAAAACAAATGTACAATAATTTGCTTTTTCTAGGTGTCTAAATCATCCAAATTTGTAGTTGTCAGCTAACATAGCAGCAAATTTAATTAGTAGGGAAAAAAATTAAATTGTTCCAAATTTGACTTTTGTGGAATTTTATAATGTAGGACTTTCAAAAGTGTGCAAAATGATATATACATCCCCTCGCCCTTTTTTTTTCACCAGTAATAACATTTTAAATTTAGATTTTCTTTGTAATTTTACCTGTTTGTTGACTTTATCACAAGTATCAAAATCATAGAGAGTGAAAGAAAATTCCTGTTTCTCTTGGCCATCAACTGAGACACTACATGTCACTTCCTGTAAAAGTTAATTCTTAAATAAATTATACTGAAATAACACCATAGCTACCAACCCCCAGGAGATTTTCCAGATATGCCAATTTACAGTCAAATTTGGGGAAATCCCAAGTGAGGATTTAAATTTTTATATAGGGAAAATGAAAATTTAATTGTGTTAGGGATTTTTTATTATTTCTTTGTTATAAAAATATTCGTATACTGAAGCAATAAGTGAACTCGTTTAATAAAAAAAAACTAATGAAATAAAACAAAATTGAATGAATAGACAGTATAAAGATTTTTTAACAAAATATTGGTATAAGTTAACACAACAAAATATATAGACTTTAGTTAAAATCCCTATATTTCTTCAAAAGTAGCAAAAAACTGGGAGATTTTGATGCTTGCCAAGAAATTGGAAGAAACTGCAAAAAATTGGGAGATTTCTGGGAAAATCGAGAGTTGGCAGCAATGCAATATATACTTTTTAATTTTAAAATAAATTCAATCTTTGTTTAATACATATTTAAACAAAAAGGTGACATATTTTGTTTGAAAGATTACATTCATTAGTCACTGATCTTAATAAAAACTCTTGTAAATGGGATGTTATTTTTTCTACTTAAATTAAAAAGTGCAAGTGTTTTTCAATGAAGTTCATATCCAGAAAAAAAAATTAACTATATAAACTCCTTTAAAATCTGTAAACTTTCTGAGCTGTAAAAATGAAATATACAAACTTCTTCTGTTTAGTACCACATATAACCCATGCCAATTTTTTTTTAAACAAACATTTTCTCTAATATTTTTACTTCTATCTTTTTTGTTAATAAAAAACATATATTTACATTAGTTGATTTTTCTACCAACTAGCATTAATTAGTTAAGACCACATGTAAATTATAAACACTTAAAATTTGATAGAATATAAATTTAAAATAAAAATTAAAAAGCCTGGTCACTGGTGATTTTTTAATATATGATTTTCATATAGTTTAATAAAATAATTATAAATGAAGCTTAAAATAAGACTTTGTGCATAAGACAAAGGCATAAAGGAAGTACACAGTAAACTGCTTCACAAAAGAAATAATAAAACTAACGATTGTTTCGGAAATGTTTGGATTTTCTTCTTAGTGCAAACTGAATGACTAATGAGAGCTTAACCACACTCAAAATTCATAATTTAGAAAATAAATATAAGTTGCAACAAGAACATTAAAAAATGTCTAAAGGGCAAAATGCGATATTAATCAAGAGAGCAGGAAGAAGGGTAAAAAATTAACTTGTGTCTAAATCAGGAGTTGTTTTAAAGGAAATACTTTTGGAAAGAATACCTATAGTACTTAAAAATTTTAGAATACTAATGTTAGAAAGTGGCATAATAATAAAATTAACTCATTTTAAACTTAATGATAAAACATATAAAATACCAATTTTATAAATAAAAATTATTTTCAAAATTCTGTTTATAAAGTGAAATTATTTTTATATATTAAGTTGCAATGAAATCTGATACAATCCATCTCATAGGCAGATATAATCACACAGATTTCACAGTGCTTACAAGAGAAATGCACTAACACCATACTTATCCTATTATACTATCAGAAGTTATTCTGATAGAGTACTAGATAAAATGAAATATTAAAAAAAAATTATAAACACCATGTTATCTTGTTTTTCACTCTTCTCTTCATCAGCTTTTTCAAAGGCTTCCTTTTCAAATAGCTGGTTGGCTTTCTCAGAGTCTTGGGGCAATTTAACTAGAGGAAGAAAAATATAAATATTTATATATTACGCATTATACAAATTTATTACCATATTATAAAAATTCAAATATAGAAATATTAAAAACAGTCAAAATAAAATATAAATAGTACATAGGAGAATAAAATATGGATTATTTATTTGCTTTTATTAAATAGAAAATTTTCTCACTTTTTGTCATTTTATTGAGACATATATGACTGTGACAATAACATATTTCAAAGTACTCCTTAATTTAATCTCAAAAACTCACTCGGGCAGATACCGGAATCAAGCATGGGTGTTTCTCTACTGCACTCGGTTATGCTACTAGCTACACCACCCTGGCCATTCAAAGGAAATCTCTTGGATTTTTACAATACATATTAATAAATACAAAATTTAATCTTTACTTTTGAAAAGGGTTAGTAGTAAAGTAAAATTAGTGCTCTAACCTGTAACTGTTACATTTCTCATAACATAGGTTCATATTCATTACTTTAAAAAAAAGCAATAACTGAAACAGCACTCAAAGAGAATAAAAAGTATTCAATACTTGTCAATACTCCTTTTTTCACAACACTTCATAATTTTAAATTCAAATTGCTTTTATTTTTAACATTTTACTTATACTTTATTTCACATTTAATCTTATTTAACAACATTCCTGATTTTTCCCGAGTATATTCGGATATCATATGATTACCCAAGTGAATTTGCCCGAGTTAACTCGGGGGCTAAAATTTTTGACAGTATCTAATATATTTGCCCAAATTGTTTGTTTGCTTTTGTTTACATCAATGCTGTGACATAACTTGCATGTAAATCACTTAACTGTGCATGCATGTATATTATCGCATTATTTGACTTGGTTTACATAACCTAAGTGGAACTGTTTGCAAGTCGACATAGCCAATTTCAGAGTTTTTACAAAATTCTAATTACCTAAAACAGATTCCTTTAGTGGCGAAGCATAAAGAGAATCATCGGTTTGGGGAGTCATTGGTTACGTAAATAACCCACTACTAAACAACTTGGACCACTTGAGGGAATATTTGGTGAATGAATTTAGTGAACGAATAGAAAGAAAGTAACTTGGTAGCGAGTTGCTTTTGTAGACACTGTCTCCCCCAGATTCTCTTCACACTTTGTTACTGGATTCTTCACAGAACTTTATATTTATAAAAAGAAAAAAAAGGCAGCTTCACAAAATTCCAAATTTCAAAAAGGGGATCATAAAATTAAAAATTTTATTATCACTATGGTATTTGTATGAATAAATACGATAAAAGTAAACATTTTTCTATTTCTAAATAGATTAATTTTATTTATTTAATACCAGGTATACTTTACGTTTACCAGGGTGAACACAATTCAATAAAGTAGAAAACTTTTTTTTCCCCACAATCTTGTAATTGTTTCCACTTCAGATATTATTTCATTTGTATTCAGAAAAACTATTTTCTATTTCATGAAATTATATGTATCAATTTTGCCATGAATAATGTGCCTGGAATTCTCTAGAGACATAGTTTTTAAATGTCAAGCAATGTCAGATATTTCTGGAAATATCCCGGATCTTTAAGTAGAATATTTCTAAAAATTTCTTTTAATGAATAGAAAAGAAATGTAAGCACACGTAGAAAAAATCCTGTAACAGTACCCCAGGGCGAAAGGTGTCAATAATGGCAGGAATAACCAGCATTGCATGGTATTTAAAAATGCCGGATTATATTGGCACTCCAAACCCATTAACAGCCACTCATTGCTTTGTATAATTTGCTCAAGTTAGGTTTGTATGGAGGATGGAATTATTGAAGTAGAATTTTATTAATTTCCCATGTAAATGCATCTAATATATGAGTACACATTTATTTCATTCATATCATGTCAAATCTCCTCTGGCATAACTAGAGGAAGGGGTTCTGTTTTTAATGTAAACACATTAAAAACAGAACCCCTTCTGTTTTTAATGTATACACATTTGACCAATCAGGATTTGTTATTAAATATGTTGCATGGCTGTCAATGAAGTACAAATTTGGTTCCTAGAGAAAATATGACATAATTTGAAGGCAAATTATGACTTCTGATATTAATGACGAAAAATGCCGGGAATTGCATTATTTTTTTAATTATGTAAAAATTTTCCTCTAGCAACTCATAACAATTATTGAAACATATAGAGAAAACTTTAGTTGTGGTATGAGTATATATAAATATAAAAAATAGGATTATGTACATTACTGTTTCCTGATATTGATTCATTTTATTTATATTAATAACTGTAATTTCTTTAATTTTAAATTTTTAACGTGCATGTTTTTTTTTTTTTTTTTTTTTTTTTTTCACAAACATTGGATATTATGCATAGCAAAAGAAATCCACTAATTGATTTTTCCATTTCTTTTCGAACATACACATATTATTTCCTATTTAATGTATCGGAAAAAGACAGAAAAAATATTTTTAATCCGAATTTCTCCGTAATTGCATGTTTAGAATCCTTTCTTAGCTTATCTGAAGTATCTGCTCCCCCCCCCCTATGGTGGTCGTAAAATGGTTCCGCCCGATTTATCGACGTCAAATCGGAGGAACTGGGCTTGAGGCATGTCACGTGATTAAATGCTTCTCCATGAATGCTTCCCTTGCAAACGCAAAATGACAGTTCTTTCGTTTTTTCTGAAAATGCATCCGAATTCTTTACGATCGAAAATAACATAGTGGCTAATGTCCATTGCTCGGCAAATTTTTCTTTCTTTCCGTATAATCAGAGTCAAATTACGCAATGAACCAAGTAGGGAAGAGAAGATTTACTATAAATTGCACCTTTCTTTCCTACTTCCGATCAGGATCATCAATTAAGTGTGGATTGTGAGCCTTATGCTGTTAAAGGCCCCAAGGCATTTTTTATTCGTGATAATAAGTGACATAATTAATGTTACATAATTTTAGCCTTTATGATACTTGTAATTCATTATTTTCAACTGCAAAAAGCCATTAAAGAATTATTTTTTTTTTAAATCATAGAACCAAAATGAAAAGAAACACCAGTTGATGACAACAGATATAGTCTTAATTCTTCTATAAGATCTAGGCTCCTGATAAATATTGAGCGTCATTTGTACTAGATAGTTCCCAACGTGTGACCTCAATGCTTCACAGACCTGAAATCTAATCGAACGTTTTGAGGCGATGTCTGTATGCATATGTTTGTCTGTGAACACGATATCTCATGAACGAATGGAACGTTTAGAACGCAATTTGGTACTATTATTATAATCAGTGAAGACTCGAACCCTACTGGTTTTAAACACGATCCAACGTTAGAATATACTCAAATTTTCAAACGAGTTTTTTGAAAAAATCAGGACAGTCAATAATGTTAAATAAAAAATAAATATAATATATACGTAATTTATCATTAGAAAATGAATGGACCAACTTTAGAACGTTAGCATGACCCCTTTCTGAGATATAGCACGTTTTTTGAATAAATTTATCAAAAAGTTACATATTTTTTTTTTAAGTAGAAAGTAACATTAAATAGGCTGATATTCCATATGCAATATTGTAGGACAAATTTATTAATATTATTATAGCGGATCTAGATTGCTCCATTCACGAGAGAAAAAACTTTGTGATCGTTTTGTATTTAACGGTCAAATAATTGTATGTGCTCGTCAGCATGGAATGACAGTTATTTGCAATGGCAGCACGGCGAAGCATTTGGCTGAAAGTTCTAAATCTTATAAGAAATATAATACCTAAAGTACCCATTATAGTAATTTTTATGAATTTGTGCAAAAATAAAATTGGTTAATGGCTTGAAAATGGAGAGGCACGCTGGCAAAACTCATTGTACTACTTCAAATTTTATTTATGGTGGGTCAAATTTTTTGAACGTCTTGGGTAGTTTCATCCAAAGCGGACCATCCTTTATTATATTAGTAGAGGTAACAAGAAAATAACTCATATAAATGAGTATTTACTCAGGCTTCCATTTACTTTTTCAGTCAAGAGACAGGGGACCGCTCTGTAGATTTCTCAGAACTGAGCTCTACTTTGCAGTCCTACATACTTCTCCACTTCAGAGACTTTCGTGAAAGCGATTTCGGCACAAGGGGGTGCCTTCTTTCTAGGCTCAAAATACCCCGACGAGATCCAACATTTCCGGTACACTTTCCAAAAGGCAAAGCGGCCGACAAAATAGAACAGGCCAGGTCTTCTGTTGGCCCCCTGAGGGTTCTTCAGGGAGCATGTTCCTCGGAACGAAACGATCAACAACCCCCCCCCCCCCCCCCCAGGGTAATATTTTTCCTGGAAGTGAGGCAAGTCCAAGATCTACCTGATAATACCAGCTTTCAAAATCGCCAGGTGACTTTTTTCTTCTCACATAATAACTATTATATGTTTCAAGTCTGAGTCTATGAGAAATACTTTTTTTTTTCTACACCCTACATACATAGTATTATAAAGCATTATGAAGAGGTCGAAAATTCAAATTCGAGTTTTTGGCGGAATTACGCGCATGCCAGTAGCAGAATGGAATCTAGTCTATTGTTTTTTACTACCAGTTGATAAACTGCTCGACCTAGGAGGTCCACCTTACATTTTCCTTCGACCTACCAGGAAATTTAGCCTGTTTACATATTTTGAATATCACTAAATCCGTTTTAGCAAACGTTGCATATTTCTGAAGAAAATAGTCATATTTCAACTTCAGAAATATTGTGAAGTACGGAATTAACATATACAAATACCTTCCATTATCATTAGAAATGGAAATTAATGGTTTGGAATTTGAAATGTTGAACTCTGATAATATCCGAGTTTAGTTTCACATGGGGTGAAAAACCCGCTACAATGTTTTTTCTTTCTTTTACACATACGAAATAAGAAGAGACGGGAAAACATCACCTCACCAAACTTAATCCAAGGGAGTAAAACATTTCAACCAAGGATTGCAATTCTCATTTCACAGAGATATACATTCATTGAAAATTACAATCCTTTCAGAGATCCATTACGGGAAGGATCCTAAAATCATTCCTTTTGTTATCAAACAAGTCGGAAGGGAGAACCAAGAATGGGGTTGTCTGCTCTCTATGTATTCAGGCAAAAAGGCTGGGCATGTGCTATGAAAAAAGAATGCACTGTGCAACTATAGTTCATGTGACTTTTGAATGATCGTTCATATAGGTGGATTAGCAACTCCTAATCAATCACCTGGGTCTGTGTGTGATTCCCAAATATTTAAACTTAAGGACACTTTAATAATTTTAAAAAATCCACCCCCTTGACATTTTAAATTAAAATAGGCCACTGTTATTCTATTAGTTATATATATATATATATATATATATATATATATATATATATATATATATATATATATATATTATATATATAATAATAGTTTGAAAGTCCAATGAAAAAAAAAGTAAAAAGCTGTAACTCGAAAAACCTAACATTCTAGCCAGTCTACAGAATAAAAGTATAAATCAGCAAATCTTCAATCAAATGGTAAAAAAGTACAAATTTCAAATCATCAAAAATCAAAGGTATGGAATCGATAAAAGAAAAACAAATGAAATCCAAGCATGAATGCTATACACGTGGACAAGGGCTAGGCCTAAATAATGGATATGTTCACTTCTTCAAAACTCTTCATCGGATCCAAGTATTTTGTCAAAGCAAACACAAAAAATGTATGTTTCTGAAGAAATAGATATATTATATCTATAAACTATTTCTACTTGGTCAACATACATAAAGAAGAAAAAAATTAAAGGAAACAAGAGTACCTGGAGAAAAAGACTACAAATGCACAAACCTGTCGAACCCGGGAACCCAGAATGAAGAGACCAGTGTTGCCATTCGCAAAGGAAAAAGAAATGATCTACTGTTGCCATTTGTAAGAAATAAATAACAGTAATGCGAAACGGCAAGAAAAAGTGATAATACACAATCAGAGCTACTAAAAAGTGGGGCTAATAATAGAAAGGCTAATGTTTAAGAGGATGTAAAAATAAAAGTATTATTAATACAAAAAAATGGAGATGTCAGGCTAATATAAAAAAAACTATGAATAGATTTCATGAAAATCCAGCTAATCTAAAGTTTTTAACTATACCATTTACTAAAGAGGGATATTTATATAAACTGCTGGTAATTTTTAGATTATTTAAATGCATAGCATGAATTTTTTTATCAGATAATCTATAAATTCTAAAAAGCTGATTAAGCATAATATTTCTAAACAATAGAATAGAGTTGCAGGAATTAAATGGTAAGATTTCATTAATGTTAAAATTAAAAGTCTTTTTTATCATATAAATTAGTAACAATTCTATTAGAAGGTTCAATAATAAGATTTAAATCCAAAAAATTAATATTATTACTAATATAGTAGCTTCATTAGGAATTAATTCCAAATTGTCTGGATAGAAATCTATATCTATGACATAATTTTCAGTATATACTAAGCAAATCAGATCATCAACATATCTGTATAATGTATAATCTATTGAAGTAAAAGACTGTTCATAATAATAAAGGTATAAATTAGCTAACATACTGCTACTGCAGCCACCTTGTGGTACTCCTGAGGCTTGTAAGTATAATTTATTTCCTTGAAAAATATAATTATTGAAAATAACAAAGTGAAGAAGTTTAGGAAAATTTATAAAATTGGTTTGAGTTGATAGATTAGTAAATATAAGCATTATATAGAGCTAAAATTACATTACACAGGTCTGAGATCTTATTAATACTATTAAAAAGATCTTTAAAATCAAAAGTTTAAAATTATATTAGTTTTCTAAGTGATGTTAATTTATTCTTTAATTCTTTACTATTATTTAGAATAAGGTAATTATTGCTAGACTGATGTAAACTACCATTTATTAGATTTAAAGAATTTAGTAGTAATTTTAGTAATTCAGTGTATTTCACTTTTTCAACCCGGGTTCATTCTAAAACTAATTGGGTGACATTATTCATTTACATTCCTATATGTCCCTACAAAATACTGAAATTTCATTATAAAGTAATTTTTGTGGCAGTTATCATGCAAATGGACAGACAGACAGACAGAATGAACAAAGTCAAAGACTTTTCAACTAAGTTGGAAAGTGTTAAAAAAGGTGTGTGTGTGTGGGTGGGGGGGGAGCTTTCAGAAACTTGTTGGGATCCATGTGTCCAGTTAGCTGGACATTTGGTTGACCATGTATTTGGATAATCAAATTTTAAAATATTAATAGCTAGTTTATATATATATATATATAAAATAAAAATATTATATGAAATTCCAATGATAAATAAGAGATAAGTTGTAACTCATATAACCATAACTAAAAAAAAAAAAAAAAAAATAAGATATACATATAAATTCAAATTTAAACACTTGCCAAACAATTTATAACTGCTGAAAAGGAAAACAGTGCATATAAGGCAAATTACATGCTAATTCGTAAATAATAAAGACTAAAAATAGTTTATAAAAACCAATGATATATTAAAACTAACATATAAAAACATTACTAATATATACATATATATATATATATATATATATATATATATATATCACGTAAATGCGCGCGCACAATATTGCTTAAAAACAATCTATGGCCTGCAGTTACCTGTACTTAATTTCTGAATCTGATTCCTATAATGCTACAAAAAGGAAGGGGATGAAAACCCCAGCTAATAGGCAAAGGCCACAGGCTAGTGTCAAATCATAAGACGGCGGTCCCTTTGGCAAAAACAGGTCTGCTTTAAATCACAGCCTCCTTTTGTGGCCGCAGCGTCGTAAAAACGGGGGTCCCGATTCCTTTTCCCCACACAGAAAGAAGATCATTAACACTTAAAAGAAGTTCCGAACCCCTAGGCTGCCATCTTCTTTTTCTTTTGAGTTTATTGCTCGTATTTCTTTTTTGTGGAATGGCAGCAGTTGGATTCTGTTTTTATTAGGCGATGCGTGGAATAATGACTCAGGGAGAAGTGCAATTAGCTATTGTAGGAATTTTTTTATTTTTTTTTAAATTTCGTTTCCTTTTAGAATCGCCTTGTATTCAATATTATGTAACGGCGTGACACGTAGACTTGTTTCTTAATCCATGAGAATTAATTCTTTCAATTTGAAAGCAGAGTGAAAGGATGTCATCTGTTGAATTGGTGTCAATACATAAAAGTACTTCTTTCCCACTAGAGGTCGCCACAAAAAATATCTGGAGTGTCAGTTTCCACTCAGCTATCTCACTAACGTTTGGTTCTACTTGTATCACTATACGTTTCTTTTTTCAAGTTGGCAACAGTTTAATGACGTATATACATACCTGTCAACCGCTCAGAACCAAAGAACATAACACTACGCTTAGTGATAATTTTTGAAGCCTATTTCAGCTATATAAATTCTTGACCAGAATGTCGGGATGTTTTGCCCAACATCAAGATTTTATTGAGAAACAATTTGTTTATTTCTACATATTAAAACATTTAAAAAAAAAAAAACTGGAAACATTGAATTCCATATATGATAACCTAAATAATCTAATTTTTATTTAAATCAACATATATGGCTGACAGAATAGGAGAATATGTTAGGATATATCGAAAACCTCTAAGAAAAAATAAAGAAAAAAACTATTTCAAAGGGGGGAGGGGGAGATTACATGGGAAATGTTCCCCACTTCTGTCTGAAAAGGGAAGAAATGGTAAAAAAACACAGTTTTTATTATTTTTTTTCCCCCTTAAATCGTATTTTTAATGGTAAAGCCATATCTATCGTACAGCAGCGTTCTTTATCGTACTAAATACGATGAAATCATAACAGTTGGCAAGAGTGCATTTAGATTATAGGTGTTACCACATACCATTAATATTCACAGCGTGATTAAAATTATCAATTTCCCCATATACTGCATACTACTATCATTGTTCTGGGATTTATCATCGATTTCTAATTTTAAATTCATACATTTATATTGCAGGGTTACCTTAAATCATAAACAGTATCCGAATATAAAAAGAAATCATATTTTTTTACGAGATTTCAAAATTTACTTCAAAATATTTAAAATATTTTTGTAGGTTTGCAATTGGTCTATTTCGCCGATGAATTGGATGCATTTGACTGATATATGCTATAGTAATGCTTATGCTATAGTAATAGTATAGTAATAGTATAGTATAGTATAGTATAGTTATGCTATAGTAATGCTTATTACATTTATAATAATGTAGTTAAGCTATCATTTTTTCACATAGAGCAGGGATTCCCAACCTTTTTTTTTTGTTGTTGTTGGAACCTTTAAGTTGACTGACACGTATTAGGTTTAAAATATTCAAATTTCGAATAATTCGAGTTCTAATGATGGGAGTTACCTACACATTTCAGAGCATCATTCTTATAATGTCACACTCAGACACAGATTGATATGACATCTTTCCAAACGTATTCGAAGTGAATTAACAGCAAGCTTTAAAACATGGTTATCCATCAAAATCACGAATTCGAAAATGTTCATGAAAACAATACAATATCATGGAAACAATTCTCTATAAAATAGGATGAAAAAGTAAAAATTACCCCCCTAAATATATCATCCTCTTTTATGTGGTGAGGGGATTCAGATAAATTTCTTAAAAGGGTTATTGAAAGTTTGGGTTTCTTGTGTTGATGAAAAAGTTTGGGGAAAACATTGATCTCCATCACAGTATGATAGAAATGTAGCACTTTCTCACCTTGAAGGGGAATTTCCTCCTCTGTCTTGTTTTTGGCAGAGTTTTCATCACACAGAGAAAAGGATAATTCCTGCAAGAGAAAACTGAAAGTCAGCAAAATTAAAATTGGTGTGGATATAGAAAACACCACTGGGGTTTTCTGGTTAAAACAAGATAGAAAATGACTGGCTAAACACACTGTTAGATAAACATACATAAAATTTATTTATAATTACGTGACACTCTTCCATACTCATTAAAAATACTTTATGAAATATTAAAGACACATTTATTACTAATTTATTTCATTTTATATTGCCTTATAAATTTTTAACGTAAGGATAAAATAAGTGTCAAAATTTCAAAATGCAATTTAGCAATACAACTTGAAAACAAACAAAATCCCCGCAAAAAATAAGAAAATGGGGAAAAACAATAAAAACCCGAGGTCCCCCCCCCCTCCCCCCCCCCCTTCAACAAAAAAAATTATGGCGGAGTTTTTTCTCAACCTTCAGCAATGCGCCCTCATTTCAAACACTACACCGGGTTGATCGCTGTCCTAATGTAGATAGAAGTATCCAATGACCTGTTTCAAGCTTATTATGTGCTCGTCAACATAGAATAACCGATGCTACTACATTAGGTCCAGAAATTGGCTAAAAATGAAGTAAACGTAGAAATGACCAATTTAAATTATTGAGCATCATAATGAATAAAATTGATAAAAAAAATTAAAATATCGAACGGGCTGTAACAAAGCCTTAAGATATAATGAAATACACATAAAATTAAATAATGCACATAATCAGAGCAGTCACATGCAAATTCCTACAATCTACATGGGTGGTCTTCATCCCCTCCTCCCACCCCTCTGACGCATCTCGTTCATTCCCACCTCAGCATGTAGTGGGATTAACTGAAAAGATGCTCGGAGTTTGGGCGGGAAATTCTTTCAAGTGGGGAAGAGACACCAAGAACAACACAAAAGATAGAGTGCAAAATTATTACTTTCGAAATATTTATGCTGATATCTGAGGGGAAATAACGGAAGGGCACCAGTTGATATCGAATTTTATTATTTATTATTTTGTCAACTCTGTCGACAGAGTTCAATTTAGAGTGAAAATCACCCTTCAATCACCAAATTTTGATTTTCACTCTAAATTGAAATTTTTATACCATTGTATAGATAAAGTATTGTTTTCCCGAAAATTTTCGAATTTAAGATTTTGATACATAAGCAAGCTAGCTCTAAAACCGTCTGAACCTATTTCGAACACTATAAGAAAGAAGATGTCCGTCTATGTGTGAGATGTGGATACAATAATACAAGAATAAATGCACCTACCGCTAGATTACAGCTTTGTTATTTACTAGATCTCACTAAAAAATCAACAGGCTTGTCACCTTTAACAATCAGCACACCGAATTTCGTGTAATTCGCTTAATTATTATTTCGAGAGATATCGCATTCTCTGTCAAAAGGTGAAATTTCTAATATCTGGCTTAGATACGGCTACTAAACAATAGTTTCCATTTATTTTGAGTTAACAGTACGTTAAAGCATTCATTCATTTGATAATAATGAAAATACTTGAATTAAGAACAATCTCATTCTAAATTTTAAACAAGAAAGATCAATCATGCATAAAGCATTGATTATGAAACACTTTCCAACTGCAATGCAATTTTATTTAAACATCTCTAAAATGCAATACATTCTGCGGTGATATTTTTTAAACTATCACAGTACTACAATAATTTATTTTACTCAAAAACTTAAAACCATGGAGGTAAAAGTACTTTCTAACTCCGTGTTTTTAAAACTTCATCGAAAAGGGCAATGCAATAAAATCGTCTGCTTCTCTATATAAAATCAATGAATATTTCACTCATATCACCTATATTCCAGTCTCTAGAGCTAAATAATTTTGCGTTAAAAAAATTCAGCAATTCTTATACAACTCATCTTACAGCTTGATGTGTTTACATTCTGCATGGTGTAGAAATAATCAAAGTTTGATGATCATTTAAAAAATATTGTAATTGCGTTGGCGTAAAATCAAGATTCACATAAAAAAAGCAAAAATAAAGCGGTTTTGGGACGGATGCAACACTAAATATAAATTTAAAAGAACTTTTACTATGGGAAAAAAAGATGGATGCCATATTTTATTTTGTAGTGGGTTACGTGATCTCTTCATATTATATGGGTGCAATTATTATTTTAATTTTTATTTAAAAAACTACCGAACATATTTTGCTCAAAATTTTATATGTATATTTTATTGGGTAATTTGAGTATTTCCTAAAATTTTCAAAGCAATTTGTGAATTTTAACTTTGTTTAAAAAATTAGGTCCCATAGGGTGCAATGTATTTTACTTTTTCAACCCGAGTTCAATTCAAAACTAATTGGGTGATATTCATTTACATTCCCACATGTCCCACAGACCGTCTGAATAACATACTAAAATTTCATTCTGATAAAATCATCTTTACGGCAGTTATCGTGCGAACAGACAGGCAGAATGAATGAACAAAGTCATAAACACTTTTCCAACTATGTTGCCAGTAATCCCTACCCCTCCTATGCCACTCGGGATTTAACGAAGTGCCCATAAGAAGACGAGTCCTCCCTTTAAACTTCGGGCGAAATTCTATGCCACTGGGAGCACAAATGTATGAGAAAGTTGAGTGGGTCCTCCCACTCCAAATATTTCAAGAGTGTTATCGCTTGATATAGTATTATCGGAATTCTACGATAATATAACTGCTCATCCAAAAGGAAAGGTTATGACAGCCCCCCCCCCCCCCTCACATTCACTGAATACGATTCTCGACTGCACTTAACAGTGCTCCTATATGAATCCGGTTGAAGAAAAAGTGGTATAACACTATCTGGAAAGGAACTTCGAAAATTGAAAAGGGGAAAAGTGGGCACAAGAAAAAGCCATAACAAAATCGTGCAACTGATTAGCTATTCCAGTCAGGAAAGAACCTCTGCCAAGCAGGCGGCGAACTTCAAAGGAGACGTGAAGCGCAACAAAAGGAGGAAAGGGGAAGAGAAATTGGTCTCGCGCGAAATCACGTAATTGCACGCGAAGCGTGAAAGATTACCAGAAGAAAAAAAAATGCATAAAGATACGCCATTTTGTTGTTTATTTTCTGTAGTAGTAATAGTTGTTCGAGCAAGGTAGAGTTATGTGTGTCGTTTCGGCACAATTTTCTTATGGATGGAATTAAAGAAGACAGCGAGATTGCTATAAACCAACGACCTTGACTAAAAAAAAAATATTCGTTTTAAAATACCGTTTGATTCTTTTATGACCCTTTTTGCGATATTTTAAGCCAAATAAGTCAATACTTGAATTTATTCTTGTGGCAAAGCTAACTTGACCGCAGAGGTGTCGGAAAAACTATAAACCTCCGCTACGTTCTTTAAAATTAAAATTTTGCAGTATTAAACCAATGGTCTGAGTTCAATTCAAGAGATTCAAATTCAAAATTATATATATATATATATATATATATATATATATATATATATATATATATATATATATATATATATATATATATATATATATATATATATATATATATATAGGCTTGTTAGAAAGTTAGGTTTTTCGAGTTACAGCTTCTCACTTTTCTTTCACTGGACTTTCAAACTATTATTATATATATATATATATATATATAAAATTCTATAAAAAAATGAGAGATATAAAACAAGAAAAGAATAATGATAAGAGATTTGCTTACGGGGAAGTAGCAAGGTCAAGGGGGATTGTGACCCCTTTTCCTGGTTGAATCATGCTTTTAGTCCCGGGAAACATTCCCAGAAACAACTACATGCCCGAAGTAAGTACCATGCGAGAGTGGGAAAAGCAGAATCCCTGGAGTAACAAACAAGACTAGAAGTCGACATTAGAATTAATATAAGGGCATTTCGAAAATTGATCCATATCAGATCACTTGCCAAACACCACGCCGTAACCGAAAATACCCATTAGCAAAGACTCAAAGAAGTAAGCAAGTGTTATAGTCACAGTCACAGTGGTTACGATGCAGGTAATGAGTTGTGAGGCAACAATGTGTGGAAATTAGCATATTCTTCTGCACTATATTTATTATAACATGACATAATAATGTCTAAAAAAGTTTAATGGAAATGAGTGAATCAATGCTTCTCTAATCAAATGTCGTTCACAATTGATTCGATCTTGTTTGGTAGAGTTTAATTTTCCATACCGAATAAAATGATTGATGATCAAATTACGTTTCACACTAATACTTATTTGTGTGCCAACTTGTTATGTAGTTTATTTCACAATTGAAATCACTACGCTTATCAAATATTTTAAAACACAATTTGTCATTATTATCATGGTATAAGCATAAATCTAAAAACTCAACATTCTCGTTATTATTTGTTCATTTACACAGTATTCGTATATCTATTTGTTTATTTACACAGAAAATATTTTATATATTTATTTAATAATATTAATAAAAATATAATTTAGGACGTAAATTATTCGGGTTGACATTGTCTACCATGACGCTTTCCCTATTGAAGTCAGTTGTTACGATAACAGTGGACACATCACTACTGCTTTCCTATAAAATGGTTAACACTTTTTTTTTTATAGAACATGCAAAATTTTCGTAAGAATGTCGAAAAGAAACACCTTACAACAGAAAATGCAAAAAATGGCAGGGAAAAGTTTTAAAACAGTGAAAATTAATAAAAGACCGCATCTTTTGATGAACATTTAGTTTAAAAAATTTAATATATTTCCTTAGCTGCCAGTTCCTTTTTATTTCAACTTCATCCTCGCTGCTGTTTTCCAATCCCCCATTTTTGTCGATATAGCAATATTTTATGCAATTCAAAATGCAACTGGTTAAACTTCAATCAATGTGAATTTTAAATATCGCGCATTACATTATGCTTTTTTGTATAAAAAATAGCTATAATAAATTATTAATAGTCTCTGATAAATTAAAATTATAAGAGTCATTTTGATACGTTGAGACTTTCGTTATGTATGTCAAGGTTGCCTGTTACCAAACTCACTGACCACTGTAGCAGGAGAAGATTACCAGAAATTCAATAATTTGTAAATTGTTTTGATCAATATTTGTATATTAAGGTGCGCGGAAAAGCATCAACCAATTTGTTCGAAAATTTAATGTACACTGCTGAGGGCTCTGACGGACACTTTTTACACGAGCCATTCCCCTGTATCTCAAAAACTAAAAGGAGTAGAATGTTGATTTTTGAATTTTTTGACAGGTAGGTGTGATGAGATGACATTATTAATTTTGTTTATTTTGACCAAGGCAATTTTCTATATGAATTTGCCGTTTTTCTAGGAAATTTCCACTTTTGCATCTAAACTCTAAAGCCGACTTATAAAGTATAATAATATTCGTCATGTTGAGTATTCCACTGCTGCTCTTAAAAAAGAACACAGAAATGTCTCACTTATCAAATTAAAAATTAACCATAATGACTATTCGAAATCTTTCAAATGTATTTATCTGTTAATTTTTCTATCAAATAGGGTGAATTAAATAAAATTCTACAAAAAATCTGTTTAAGATACATAGCTCAGGTTCGGCATGCTGAGTGTCCTGTATCAGTGCATAAAGGAAAAATTATAAAATTCAAAATGTTCAAATTTTAAGAAATGACTTGTCGAAAACTACCAAATCTTGTATTTATCATATTTCCTCAGAAAAAAGGGTGACTTATAATTAAAATTCTACAGAAAATATGTTTAAGATGCGCAGTTAAAATTCTACATGAGTGTCCTGAACAATCGTTAAAAGAAAAATTACAAAATTCGGAAGTTTTAAAATACCTTAATGACTGGTCAAAATTTACATTTTCTCAAAATATGTCACCATCATCAAAATTCTACAGGAAATGTATTTATGTTAGACTGTTAACATTTGATACGCTAAATGTCGTGTAGATAACGTTATAGAAAAAATTGTAAAATTTGACGATTTCAAATTTTAAAATATCCTAATGAGAGGTAAGATAATCTTGCAAATTTCTTTATTTTCTCAAAAGAGGTCACTGGCAAGCAAAAGTTCTTCAGAACACATGTTAACGATAGTTAACGATAACATCTGTTTTTTAATTTAATACGTTCAATGTCCTGACTGGACACTGAGAACCAAGTATGCATTAAAAAGGAAATAAAATCTACAAAAACGACTGATATCTGAAAAAAAAAAAATTCAAGTTCTCCAGCTTTATAAAATGTGTCAGATATAAAAATAATTGAGATAGAGAACTATTGTCAAGTTCATCAAACTTCGTGAGTGAAAAGTATATAGAGGAAAAGTTATTGGGTGTATTTCGTAATAAACTTGGCAAATTTATATCTGTTAATCTAAAGCAGTTTCTTGCTGCAATGAACTTAGAGGAATTGAAAGGAGTTGGGGTGATAAAATTTGAACTTCATGTATACTGCATTGCTATATACTGTTATAAGATAAATTTGCCAAGTTTGTTATGAAAAATACATCCAATAACTTCCTTTATACACTTATAACTCGTGAAGTTTGATAAACTTGGTAATAGTTCTTCATCTCAATCAGTTTTTTGACTGACAGATTTTGTAGTTAAGTTTGTTTTCATTAGATCTTATATATAATTTTCCATCTTTCCTATTTCCTAAGAAGGTGAGAAGGAATAAAATTAATTAATAACTTACATAAAATATTTTGTATAAAATTAGGAAAAAATTATTCATTTATAAGGCAATATTAGTAACAAAAGCGATACGAATATTGCAAAATAAGCCATTAATTCCTTATATATGTTTAAATCTTTTGTTTATCAATTTATAAAAAGGCGTTTCCAAAAATTATTAAAAAAAAGAGTGTTTACATTTACGCAAACTCTTGGGTAAGATGTATAAATAATATGTTTTGGCCCTTTCAGATGAATTTAAAAAAAAAAAAATAGTTATACTATTATAAACCCGGAGGTTATACTTAGGAGGTTATTACCCGGAGGTTATTAAGAATTTAATGATTCAAAAGCACTCTCGCCAAATACAGTGAAACAATAGGGGACAAAATTAATATTTCGGGGCGTGGCTGCCCGATTCTCCATGCAAAGAAAAGCTACATGTAGCCATTTGACGTATTACGGTGAAGTGCAGGGCACATGAGCTTGACGACAAATTTGGCAAATTAAAGCGAATTTGGGAACGTTCGAGAAAGCCGATTGGGAAAGAATTTCACCAAATAACTAGGGCTTTAATTTTGTTTATTTAATTTTTTGAGGATATATAAAGTTGCTCAGTGTTTGAAGAGTGGTGTCATACGTTAAGAAAAATGCTTTGAATCGTGCATAATAGCCAGGATCTCGGAAAGGAAATTTGTTATGGCCGAAAGAGGTGTAGGGGTATAGTGATGAATTTCGTTTTTCAATATGGACCCTATGGAGAATTAGTGTAATTTTTCCACCAATGGAGAGTAATGACCGCAACCCTTCTCCCCATACCTACGCCACTAGATTTATGAATACTACCTCAGTGTTTTAAGAATACGATTTCTTGGTTTATAGATTCGTTGTGCATTTAATTGCTGTTTTATTGTATATGACAGTTGTTTTGGGACTTTTCTGATTAGTTAGTAAGTTATTAATTGCATCTTGTTCCTGTATTACTGCTTTAAATAAAGCATAAGTTATCCAAATCTTCGAACTTATTCCTGTATCCTGAGTAAACACTCATGAATCTAGACGGTATGCCGTAATTCCCTACATGGTTCAATAAAATCTGGTTTAGTTCATTATTTAAAATAAACAAAAATCGCAGGACGGCAGAGTGAACTTTAGCATTCACTGGACAGAAAAAAATTTCTATACCGGCGCCTCAGAACTTTCCGCTTCTTTGACCCCAGACATCATTAAGGGGGGTGTAGCGAGGTGTTCCCCCCTCTTCCAGAAAGAGAGAAAAAAAGGTGGGGCGATATTTGGGGTAGTAGTAGGGGTCGTACACACATCGCTCGAAATTAGCTCTCCAAAGATGAAAAAGTGAGATGCATAGCTTCCAACTTCTCAGAAAAGTAGTATTTCTCTCTTCTCCCCATCTTCCCTTTTTTTTTTCTCTACTTTGACTCCCGTCATTCCTCCCGAATGTTGGTTAGGAATGCTTCTCAAACTTCGGTCGGTGAGAAGAGTTTGAAAGGCTATATAATGATATGAGATACGCTCAGGCTGAGTTCGCCTGTGATACACCATGTAATTCAGTCATGAGATCCAAACTAATGTTTTATTAAACTAGGGGGCTACCGTACCCTGTTCGCCGTCATCCACAAACCCCCGCCGAACGACTCGCTTCGCTTGGCCCCGGCCGAAAATATCCTTAAGAGGATATTATATAGGTTATCCCGGCAGCATGGGGTTGCGATCTATGATCGTAATAGGCGGGCATTGCTTCATAACATTTTGATGGAAGAATGGCTAAATTCAATGACAGTGCATGTTCAGCAAAACAGATTAGATTGGTTTTCTGATGACCTCAACGTAGAAAAAAGAAGTTGGAATAAGTTCAGGAATCCTTAAAACATATTTATCCGTCAAAATCTCGAAATCGAAAATGTTCCGGAAAGATACTTTATACAATAATATGCGAAAGCAATAAAAACGCATGATCCGAGTGCGAATAGAAATTCCAGTTTGTCCTGGTTGCTCTGTTTTGTCCATGAAGGGATGATTATGAACTAATCCCCCCCCCCTAAGGGGTTTGTCCATTATATGCACGGTCCGTACAATATCTTATATATAAAATATTCTATTCACCTTGCATCATATGAGGGTTAGCATACTCTTTGTATGCACAGCAGTGCAGGCGTATGGTTTGCTTTGTTCTGATTGGTTAGAAAGGACTGAACACTGCAATTTTATTAGACATACGATAGAATCAACTTCTAACATGCCAGAAGTTGGCGATATTTCGGATTTAAGGAGAAAAATATTTAGGTCCTCCAAGAATTTAACGCACACAAAATATTGTTACAATTTCAAATTTGGAATCATGGGTGTATTCGCAGGATACAAGGATGAGTCCGAAGTTTTAAATAACTAACACTTTATTAAAAGCACCAATAAGCGTACACAGGAACAATATACAGCTAATGATTCTAGCTATATCTTACAAGGCCGCAAAACAACTGTCAGGTAAAATAAAACAGCAATTAAATGTTCAACTAATTCATAAAATAGCAAATTATGTTCTCAAAACACCGACGTATTTCCCAATTTCATTTGACTCGTATTACAATTCTGTCCAACCGAACGATGACTTCCTTATATATATATATATATATATATATATATATACTCTCTATAGAAATCTCTAGAAAGAGGTCGTATCTTCAAAAGTAATAGAAATTTCGGGAAAGTTCCAGTGCCTCCCAAAACTCGCCAAATTGGAGATATGTCGCCAAATTTGGCGCCACGGTTAAGCAACTCGTTCCTTTAAATAAAAATGTTCAACTCATTCACATAACAGAAGATTATTTTCAAAACACACTGACGTCTTCACAATTCACTTTTATTCGTATCAAGCCAACAACCAACTGAATGATGATCAGCTTGTACTATATACCTTCTTTGGAAATTTCTGGAAAAAAGCACGCAACTCCAAGAATTCTTAACCAATCTACAAAATTCAAGAAATTTCCAGAACTCATCCAAAAGTCGAGAAGTTAGCGCTATTTTGTCAAGTTTGGTACCAACGTCACCAAATTTGTCACAACAGCCAAGCGATCCGGGCCTTCAAATAACAATGGTTGCCTGTACATGTCGTTTTACCTCAGAGACAAGCAATACGTCGTAAAACTATTTTTGATATTCGTAACGATATTGAAAAAGTCGATCAAGAGCAGTGCCAAAGAAAAACTATTTGACTACATTTATAAATATTTAGAAATAGAAAGCTAATGTTAATGAGATGGAGACAACGGGAATTGCAAAGCTGTAGAGCGTTGCAAAATTAGCATTAAGCATTTTTGTTCCACAGCGAAAGATGCAAAATAAGTGTTTAAATAAGAGTTTTGAAAGAGACAATTTCATGTAACTGTGTAAACGTAGAAAAACACGCGAAGATAATTTATTACACGTGTGCAAGCATGTATCGTTGCTAAAGGTGTATTGAGTATAATAAAATCGATTTTATTCTACCACATTCTAAATGTTCGATTTGGGAAATGGGGAAAAATTAGATAAGATTGTATATATATAGGGGTGATTTTCAGGGTTTCTTTCCATCTTTTGCGAGAAAAAAAAAAAAATCCTTAATGCTAATTTTGTATCGCTCTACAACTTTGTAATTGGCTCATATTTATTCATATACACAAATATGCATTTCACTGGACACGTGTCTTTCAAAGGACTTGGGGGGGGGGGGCTTTTTTTTTTTTTTTTTTACATATGCAAACATATAATAACTATTTTCTTTAAGACCAGGATCAAGAATATTTTTAAGGAAAATTTCGAACTGCACAAGTGAGCAAGCACTAGTAGCAACATAATTGCAATGTGTTTTTCAGCTAAAACTTTTGGAAAATTTCAAATTGTTAAAATATGACCATGCAAGTAATTTTATAGAATATCCTAATTGTTCACTACGTTGGCGAGGAAGGGGTGATAATATAGACTTTTGATTTTACTCTGTATTTCATGGAAGTTGAACAGCGTTGTATAAAGCGTAAAAAAAGATTGGAATGAGAAAAATGAAAAATGCTAAATATACATTTATCTCACTGTTTTTTTTTTTGGAGATGAATCATTAGTTTATTAGTTTATATACACAAAACGTATTGTGTACTTTTCACTAAATAAAAGGGCTTAACTTGCATGGATCTTTTAAACCGAACTGTTTCAATTTTAATAAAACATTTACGGCCATTAGAATAAACAAATGTGATAATTATATAAGAAAATATACCCGCTAAACCCCAACATCAACACTGAAATTTTTGCAGTAAAAAGCAGCTTTTTCACACTGCACAAATTCCAGTTTCATCCTGCACAAATTGTGCGATACTGCGCATTAAAAAAAAAACCCTGACCAGGGTGATATCAACTGTATCAAGCGGGATTTCGTGTGCCCCTGTTACAACTGGAACGGCTGCTCACATTAAACTTATCATTTACTTCGACTTTCAAAGAAGAAAAAAAAAAATCCTATTACTACAGGTTAGGAAAACACGGCCTTCGCGAAACAGAAACGCCAAACAAATGCTTTTTATTTATTATTACAGCACTCGTTCGGATAATCAAAATTTTCAGATAGCCGGCGATGAGATAATCAAAACAGGTCGCTCCAAAATAAAAATCAAAGTCCTTCTCCCCCTTCATTTTCCACTACCTTCAATTAAAGATCAAGCCGACGCGAATTAGAGACACCACTCTGAAATTAAAGTCCGAACTGTGGCGCCCACTAGCGGTTTCGACGAAAAGCCAGTCAGTCGGCACGGAGCATCCTAATTACAAGGCAAAAGCAGGCCTGCCGCCTAGCATGCTCTCTCACAAGCCGCGCCAATTTTTTTTTTTCGTTATTATTCACGTTTTTTTTTTCATGTGCTGCGCTCTTTTTTAGTCCTTTTTTCATCCCGTGTTCGACGATGGAGCTAAAACCTGTTTTCCACTTAAGTTCTCACCCCCTCCCCCAATTTTCAATAGTAGTATATACAGGAGATGAGTTTGGGCCCAATTTTGAAAAACCAAGCCTGATTATTATAGCTCGGGCCGTTCAATGTAAAAGTACCCCCAAACTCAAGGAAGCCCGAAATATGTACTTTGTTTTTCTAAATATATTAGTAGTATATGGGGTGGACTCTGGAACAAAATGACTATGTCATTTTGTTTCAGAGTCCACCCCATATACTACTATGCTAATTTCGAAATTTATACTTTCCCGTACTATTGTATAAAGAAAAGTTTTCCAAACTTTTTTTTGTGGTCGTTTCAAAATTTGTTTTGAAATTTAATTTAATGACGAAACCCCAAAATAAGAAAAAGTTCACTGTGGTCGAAATTTCGCATTTTATTATTATTTACGAAAATTTACTCGAAACTATTACGTCGCGAAATCCAAAACATACTTAAAACACTGCCCTGGAATAGAGAAAAAGTAGTCATTGACCAAGGTTAATAGAATATATACAAGACTTGGGTATTGACTTGTTTTCCCGAAAATTTTCGAATTCAAAATTTTAACTGATAATCAAGTCTCCTTAACCCATTTCAAACATTTTGAAAATATGTGTGTGTGTGAGTGCGTAAGGTGTAAACAAGATAAGTCAAGAATGAATACCCCCTATCGTTATAAATTTTTATGTGCAGATATATTATGTAAAATACTAGAACTGGATAAAATTTTTAGTAACTAATTCTCACAATTAGAACTCGAATTATTTGAATTTAAAGATTTTCATAGGAATATTTGATAATTCCCCGAAACACCAAACGAAAAGAGTATTATTTCAAATTAACATACATTGATTAAATGATGAATAAAGTCTACTCTCAAATTTTACAAAGTGACATTAATTTATACATTATTAAGAACTTTAACCTAATAGGGGTGGCAACCATACGCACCGTACCATCCCTGGAATCTCTGTACTGAATATTCTACTTGGATGTAACGGGTATTTAAATGGCATATAAACACGGAATAGCTAAATGATTCCAATTCACCGGCGTGACAGGCTTGTTGCCAACTTAACTTTATTATCATATAACTAGTTACACACAGTTAATGTATAATAATGACTAAAGATGCCTCAGCTGCTTATAATATCTTCATGAAGATGAAACTTCAGAAAAAAAACATTGAATCAGCCGTACATAAAAAAAAATCCCTATCAGAAGTGCTTCCAAATTCCCTCTCCTCCTCGTGCTCATAGACATGTAAGAAATAGACCCATAAAAGATTAATATTAAATAAAGCAAGTGTAAAAATTAAATATTATTTACTGTCATTTTGTAAGGTAGGGCGTATCCTGGTTACATAAAAAGTACTGGGGCGGCGCCCTGTCACGACTACACCACTGATAAAAAGTGTGTGTATACGATAAACGTAACGTTTGACGGTTTATTAAGTCACTAGAGGCGAATGATTTCTAATTATACCATTTTGTTAGGCAATAAGATTCGTAAACTTTCTTGTGCTGATAGGTCGGCCAAGTCCCAAAAGCAAATGGCTGGGTGATGGTTCTCTGAGCTTTATTTTTTTTTCAGGTGATATATGAGTCAAATTAGAAGGTTCTAGAATATCCTACGTCACTGGAAATCAAGAGAATCAATCATGAGGCTATGATTCAGTATCTCCCGTGGCTGTCTATTGTATCGTCGGGCTGAATAAATGTTCTCCTTTTAAGGAATATGGTAGTATTTGGTTCTGCTGAGATTTCAATGTATTGCCGACTATAATTTAATAATGTGATTAGCTATAAATTTGGTGCCCTGTAGATCAAAAACAGGCAAAGTATTTTTTAATATAACATTGCAAAAATAGTCTGGAGCTTGAACCCGATATTTTTATAAGATCCGGGCTCGGACTGAGCCAGTGCTATCTTCCGTCATATCAAATCTTAACAGCTTAACAGACTGATCTTTCATTCACCTCCAAACAGTTGACAACAATGCAAATTCTCCAATGGAACAAACACATCCCGCGGATCACAGAATCAATACCTGCCTATCAAGCCATAAAAGGACCAATCAATGACGAGGACGAATCGTGTCATTGGGTTCCCTCCCCCCACGCACACAACAGGACTCCCAAAATTGATCCGATGACGTAGGGTTTATCCAGCACAGCGAGGAAAACTGAGGTGTGTAAAACCCTCAACGTGATGCTAGGCATATGACCCAATTTTCAAGATAATGCTTACTCACTCAGATGCCGCAGAAAAAAAAATTAAGGATAGTTTCTTGGTCCTTTCTTAAAATTCGATAATTTATTTGAAAGTGGTGAGGAATTATAAATAATATTAATGTGAAGTTGTTAACTCAGAAAAGAAAAAATGAATTTGAGCTTTAGGGAAAATAGTGTGCTGCCTGCCCACATCAGATTTTTGTTACCAGATGCAAAGTAAAGACGTTTATGACTTCTTTTTTTTATTTACAGTAGTTAATAAATAGAAATACACAATAAATGCTCTTTTTCCCGGCCGTCCAAATAGTTGCTGAAGTCCTCAGGATGAGTCGGACGGTCTAGGTCTTCAACAATAAATGCTCTTATAATACTTTATTCAAAAGCAGAAGTTAATTCTAATTTATTAACCCTAGTGATTTATACTTTTATTTTTATTCACCCCTGCCGAACGAACCTAAGGTGTCAACCAGGTAAGAATTCACCAATATTTGATGAGATATTTCAGGGGTTTCTATCAATGATCTACTAACACATAACTTTCATTACACATTAGTAAATTTAGATATTGTGGATAAATTTGTCTTATCTGTATGAATATATACTACTTTGATTAATAGAAATTTGAAGCCAGCTAAGTGGTAGGACGAAATTTGTCAGTTCCCCCTAGAGATTCGCAAAATTGTAGCATTTAGCATGATGTTTCTTGCTGCCATTGATATATGATACCAATGATATCAGCTATTCCATGGTGATGGATGCTGCTATCTGTAATGGAAGTGTATTCCAAATATAGGTATAATAATATCTTAATTTCATATTAGAGATTTGAGGGGGCTGATCAACGTCTACATGTTTCTTTTAGCAGAAAACTCCAGTAAGCACCCCCTCCCCGTTATATTTTCAGTCGCATTTGTGAGGACGCATGGACGGGATTTAACAGTAATATTTTTACTGTTAAAATATATCATTAAAATTGATTTATTTTATTATAAACGATATATGCTTTATTTTCAAAGCGTGTACCTGTACACTTTTAAACAGAATTAGAAAACGAAACCACTCGTTAGTTAAGAGACACCCCCCCCCCCCCCCCCCTGGTTTGAAATTCCATCACCCTCCCTTTTTCCGAGGAAATATCCATTTAGTTCATTTTTCCGCGTTTGTGTTAAATCAGGCTTTGGCTAAACTTCTTTATCCGAAGCGGAAAACAATGAGAAGCTGGTAAATAAATAGAAAAGCAAGAAGACCAAAAAATAAAAATAAAGTAAGAACTGGAACGGGAGGTGTGATAACACATGGGATGCTTCGGCGGGTTTCCGTGACTCATTGCAAAAAAGAAAAAAAGTCTGGTGTCCAATACACTGCTTTCTCTACAGATTAACAAAATGCGATATTGTGGATAAAACAATAATATGCATAACAATATAACACAATATGCATAATAATAAACAATAATATGCATAATAATTAATCATTGGTGTCTTTTTGTTTTTGCTTGAAAGTACTTGCATAATGCTCATTAGATAATAATGAACATATTTATTATGGGATTTTTTTAATCATAAACATGCAAACACGTTACCGTTCTGTAAATTATGTCATCGGCTTCAATAATTTTTATTTGGCGACTTGGTGTATTTTAAAATGACGCCATAATGCGAAAATTTCTAAAAACAAATAACTCGAAAACTATTTATCCTAGCTAGAGAAATGGGGGTAAAATTCAGCATATTGCATTGCACTATATATTTTTTAACAGTCAGGCAAACCAAACAGAATCAATCACACGTTCGTCCAAACTCATAAAGCAGAGTTTAAACTGGCAAACAAAAATCTTTTAGTTAAAATATCCGAAATTATTTTACTGTTTTCATATTTTCTTTATCCAAAGTACAATCCTTGACTTTTATTTTACACATCAATGCGATGTGAAAAAATATATAAGACGTTCATAAAAAGGGGGGGGGGGGTAGGCTTATAATTTACTTATTAGCGCATTTCCATTCTAATGTTATTTAAGAAACACATCGTACTGAAATCTCAACTGAAAAACTATACTACTGTGATAATATCGTTTCAACCATGCGCTAATGTCAGATAGCTAAAAAATAGCATGTGCTAATTGTCAGATAGCTAAAAAAAAATCATGTACTAAACTGATGTTCCGCTCCAGTTAACCTCAAATCGAAACAGTGGCAAAATTCCTTTAGAAAAGTTTGAGTACACATATCTCTTTCTAATGTCTCTAGGATGAGGATTTGTTATCTTAACAACTCAAAATACTAATCTTCAGTCTCCTCCTCTTCTATTCATGACTAACTTTAACCAATTAGAAAATTTGCAAACTTAAAATAGTAATGTCAAATTTCTTGCAACATTTTATTCTTACTTTCATGCACGTACAATTTGAACTCCTTTTGCATAAAACGAGCATGTTATTTTATATAAAATCCTAGGATTTATGACGTGTTTTTGAGCTTTGGAGCTAAAATGTCAGAAAATATTTTAGGAAAATAAAATTTCTTTTTAGCAAAATGCTAAAACTAACACAGTTTAAATTCTGGTGGCAAGCGATTCTTAACAGCTTTATAAGCAGCATTATCTATACTAATTTAAAATCCTACTTTAGTACACCAAAAATGCGAAACGTAAGAAGGGAAAAGTAGGTGCGATATACCTGTAAACAATTATTTCATACGTGATTTTAGATAAATAACTCCATTACTATAGAATGAACCATATGTAAAGAGTTCAATCATAAGGTCATAAGGTTGGTTTTTTTTTTTTCGAACTAACGACGTTTTAAAATTTGCTAAATTGCCAAATAAAAAAAATGTTTTAAATCTACAAACTGGATATAATTTCAAATAAGTATTCATTTTATATGTTATTCTGTTCGATTAAAACTCCAACTAATGCAATTCCGAATATATGAAAACATAAATAAATAAATATGAGACTGTTGTAGAAAAGTCATGTGTTGCTCACATCAGATTTTCTAATTTAGTTTTCTTAACTATAGCAAACTTTAGTCATCGCAATAATCAAAACAATCTTGGTCCAATCAAAATGAATTAATGAAAACTCCGAATGCATTAAATATTATAACAATTTGCGCTACAAAACAATAAACTAAACTATTCCAGTAAGATCTTCGTAGTAAGTTATGTCTCAGCCACATCAGTTTTTCTTTATTATTATTATTACTCAGAAAACAATGGCAGCATTCCTCGATCGTCTCTGATCAAAATACAAAGTGATATGCCAGACATTCGCACCCCTAATTGCATTTTCGGCACTTACAACACCTTCTCTGATAGCTTGCCAGTTTATACAATGACTTACGAGATCCTGTTAAATGCAGTTAAGTGCTAAATTAAACAAAGAACGGATAAAAGCTGTAATTTTTACATTGATCCTTCAGGAAGTGATCGTGCTCCGAGTACTAGGGTTTGTTTAAACTGTGTTAGCTTTTTAGCACTTTTGCTAAAAGAAATCTGATTTAGTTAAAATTCTGCAATTTAAGCTAAAAAGCAAAAGCATTACCAATCACTGATTTTCCTGACAGCGCGTGCATTTTAAGCAAAAGTAATTTGAAATTAGACAAAAATTAATTGAAGTGTGGCTCAACTCAACTTTCTCATACCAGAATCCATTTGTAGATTTATTTCCCCCAATGTTTACAAGAAAAATTTTGAAAAATCGGTATCATAGGGCCAAATGATTACAATTATAACGTGTTAGCCTTCACTATAAAGGGTTTGAAAAATTCTTTCGATTGATACCGTACTTGACAATGTACCCCCCCCCCCCCCCAGGAGTGTAACTTGCCCCCCGAGGGGGTTAATAACGTCAAGATTAAAAAAATTGTATCATGGCTATTTTTCACAACAATGATTAAACTATTGAGTCTCGTGATCCTTGAGCCATAAATAAACCTTTTTATGCATGACTATGTCAAATGCTGTCCTATGTTGCCATGGCATGTTGAAAATATATATATAATTTCGAAGTTTCGCTCGAATTTAAATTCTATCTAGTTCCAGATTTTTTACAACAAAGCTGGATATAGTTTTGGTGAAAATTCATTAATATTTATGACCGCTATCGTGCACGCAAAAATCGACCACACACATACATATCTACAGACGGCCATTGCTCCAAAAAATAGTCAAAACGTGTTCAGGAGGTCCCAAAACATATATCGAATTCGAAAATTTTCGTGGAAACAATACTTTCTCCATACAGTATTACATAGCATGAGAAAGTGAAAATAATAACGTTAAAAATTATGCCCTATTATTCTTAACTTGCAATTTCTTTTAATTGACATATTGAATATAGTGAGGGTGGGTGAATGTGATTGGAATGATTTTGTCACACGTATACGATTATTGCTATCAAAATTTTACTAAAAATTATTTCTAAATTTACCATTAAAAAAGAAACGGTTGATATACGTAGTATCTATAATAGTGGAAAATGCAATAAATGACAATCTTTGCTCAAAGGAATTGCAGAAAAGGTTTGGTTAACTAAAAGAGTATTAAATACTATTAACCAAGATTGTTTCATATTCTAGTGTAAAATATTTTGATTCAATGCGATTTTTTTAATTCATTATTATATTCTATTATTTATTATTTTTGTTGTTTTTATACCAGTATCTTATATTTATTTCATACTAAAAATAAATTTAAGCCTGGCGTTTTAGCTAAAGAAAATCTGAAAATGCTAAAATACTTTTAAGAGATTTTAATTAATATGCAAAAGGTATATATTTGGTAAATTAAACGTTACCCAGTACATAAGCACAGTGTCATACATAAACCATAGCCAGGGATGTTCGGGACTCATAAACCACCCTCCATTAGTGGACTAATCACTAGTTTTCCAAAGGATACATTTTGGAAAACGAATTTCAGCACTGCAACACTCCACCATTCTCTCTTAACTAAAACCTAGAACTAGGTAGAATTTTATTCATTCTCGTTATCAGAACAAGAATTTTTAAAATGTTCAAAGTATTATTTCTTATGGGAAAACAATAATTTTCGCAACAATGATAGTACATGGGGGTGGGGGAAGGGGGGGATAATTTAAACTACGCTATAGGTGTTAATAATATCAAAAAAGTTTTACATGGATAAGCCCCGGCCGTCCAAACAGTTATCTTACACCTTTCTGGTAGGTCGGACGGTCTGGGTCTCAACAACATAGCCAAATATATCCAATTCATCGGATTCTAGCTGTTGCCAACTTGAAAAAGAAAACTTGTAACGAAGTTTTATGTAATATTTTAAAAATATCTTGGGCACGAAATATGAAAAAAAAATTTTTTTTTTCATCCTAATCATAATACAAGTAGTAGTACTGAATGGAATATGAATGTATGAGAAAGTTGAGTGTAAAATCCCACTTTGTGAAATTTTTGTATACTGAAACTGATACAAGCATACAAATAACTTCAATAGTCTGGAAATATTAATGCATGAGAAACTCGAGTGGAGCCAAATATTTTTCTTCTGGGAGCCGAGGGTCATGGATAAATATGCGAAAATGTATCATTACGAGAACAGAACGCGTGAAAAGCTTCCTTATTAGTTCTCACTACGGACAGGGGGAAGGGGAGGGGAGAAATGCAGCAAAATACAAACAAAACTCCGAGCGCAGAAACTGCAGGCTGCCAACACACGACACAGGCGGATTCATTCAACTCGAAAAACCGCTCTGGGATGAACGAAAAAAAAAAGGAAAAACAAAGTAAAAAAAGGAAGCAAGCTAGCAACAAGAGCAAAAAGAAAAAGGGCGATAGCGTCGGTTTATCATGGGCCTTTGAAGTTGAGCCGCGCGATAACCCTGAAAGATCTGGCTTTTTTGTGAGCCGCCGCCGCAGATGATTGTTCATTCAGAAAAGCGAGGCGCTCAAGATGGCGTCGGTCGACAGGCCAATCCGTAGTTGAGTCGTGCTCAAGAAATACTTGAAAGGAAATGCGCTATTTATCGACACTCGTATTCGGGACGTGCAGTTATCAAAAACGCCTATCACTCGAAAAATGAAAATCGTCAGCGAAGTTCTAAAACAGCTCGGGGAATTGTTTTGCGTGGCACAGCTCTCATTTAAACAGTTAATGAATTCCAATTGTATAAATTAATTATATTCTCGACGTGTAGATCTACAAATATGCATTTAAAATCCAAATAATAATCATGATTACATCTGATGTAAATCCATAAGCAAAATTATTTGTCATTAAAAATATAAATGGTCAACATCCTTTGAAAAAAGCAACAACAAATTGCACACAATCCACAATATGCAGTTTTCTAAGAGGCACTCAATTTAGAATACGCCTGTCCCCTCTATTTGCTTTAAGTTTCTGTGTAAGACACCGACACAATCGACAAATTTTTCCCCATTAAAGAGAACAGTCCTTACAGACCAAATTGAAAAGACATTCTATTTGGGATTTTTAGTTTAAAAAAGTTGTAAACTTTTACAATCAGCAATCAAATATTTCTTCATCGTTCAAATACGTGTTTATTTTTATAAGCCTGTTGTATTTAGAATTGTGGGTCACTTGCATATCCGTAAGAACATGCCGCAATGCAATAATAGTATTCATTGTTCTTCTAAACAATAACAAAAGTGCGATTCACACATGGGTATCATATTCAAATTAAGTGAAGTGCATGAAAAATAAAACAAGATCTAGAACTGCTGGCTTAGATAGATACAGAAGAGCGATAAGATTTTCAAATTACGCGGTTTAAAATTGCTGCCTTTTTTCTTTTGAAGTATTGAATAGGGAATTCGATTGACACGTTTTAGGTACTCTAGACACAAGAACACGAATCAATTACTTATTATTATTATTCTTTTTTTTGAATGACGTCTGCGTTGTTTGTACAATGTATCTACTTTGGCTCACAATTATCCGAACAAATTTCGTAACATTTGGTAGTAACTTGTGTTATTCTGGTGTCGACTAGATGTTAGTATAATTGAGAATAGAACGGGTTCGAGAAATTGAAACTCGTCAAAAACTGAATGTGTTTTACGTACTTTATGATAACAGAAAGAATAAAACCACTGTCATTACGCTAGGAAAATCCGTTCTGGAGATCCAGTTTTTCGCAATATTGGCGACTTGGCGCCAAGTTGTTATATTGGAAAGAAAATGTTATTCTAGAACTGCTAATTTAAAATAAGTAATCCACTGCATGTGTTATTTTATGAGATAAAGCTCTAAAAGTCATGTCCTGCACATGTAATTTTTTCTTTAACTGAAATTTTGTACTTTCAAAAAATTTAAATGCGATACATTTTGTTTTAACGATTAATGCATTAATATCAACATTGTTCTATTTATAGATTGCAACTTCAAGATTCTCAATCCAGATCACCTTGGGGGGGGGGGGGGGAGGAACACCCTTGTGGTGTAAAAATTTTAGTATAAATAGGTTTGCAGACTACCCCCTGAAAAAAAATATATTCTAGAAAGCATAAAATCCCATTGGTGGGAAAATAAAACCATTTTTTTTTAAATAAATTTTGAGAGGTTATTTTAATTAAAAATATAAAATAAAATATTTAAAAAAAAAAAATGTTACTTTTTTTTGTTTTTAATTATAAAAAAAAATTGATGAAAATTAAAATGACATTCAAACTTACAAAATCTTATTTTTAACAAATTTTCTGTAGCTTAATAATTAAATCTATTTTCTCAAAATTAATTGACTTTTTCATTTGTTCATTTTTTATGGACTTAACTATGTGACTATTTCAGCTTTGGCGGTTTCACGTTGTACGAAACATGCTCTTGGTTCATTTTTTAATTTTCATGTTGATGTTTCATTTTTCTGTAGTAATTGACACTATTTTTTAATTACTAAATTTGTCAAGGGCTCTCGGCCCCATCTTAATCCAATGAATGAGTAATGGTTTTGCCACTGTTCCGTTTAATCCGGATAAAAGCATTCTACTTAATACTCATTTTTTATGTCTAATTTTGGATATTACCGTAGAAACTTCATACAGGATCGTATGACAAGTACATACAATCTTTACGATGTTTTTTTCGGGGGGGGGGGGGGGGGGGGGTTATAATATATTTCGTCAAACCCTAAAATTCAGGAAATAAAAGCAGTCCAGACTTTTATTAGAATAACCACATAGAAAAAAAAGTCATGAAAGAAAACCACATGGAAAAAAAAGAATAATTAAAGAGGATTTCAACATACTATTATGAAGATAAACATAAACAATGAATTCCTGTTTCATATATTGAGAAATTATAGGAAATAAGGAATGCAAAGAAAATGTTTATATCTTGTCTCGTCAGCGTGGAAAACGAGTCTGCATTACTATTCTCTAACATCATAATTCATACGATTCCGGGTTTCACGCATATGAGAATTATACTCATATGCATGTTTCTAATTAATTCAAACAACCGTAAATTAGGCCATAACAAACATAAAATCGAATGTAAAACCTCAAGACTTTAAAACAATCGCGTCGTTATGAGTATTAATGTTTCATAAGGTATTTTAAAAATTACAATCCAATAAATATAAAAATGATATAAATACTGAGGTATAGAGAAAGAGTGAATTTTATAAAGGAATACACTAAGCCTATACTTACTATACAAATCAAAATAAATTGTAAACATTATATTAAAGAAAGACAAAATATGAGTAAATTCTGCTCAGAACAATTACTGCATATTTTTTCTACAAGTGCATTGGAAAACAAAACAGATACAGAAAATGAATTTTAACGAAAATCTATAAAAGACAAATGAAGCAAAAATGTATAACATTATTTTAAATAAAATAATTACTTTGTAAAGATATGTAAACATAGCACAAATTGTGGAATTTAAAACCGATCGCGATCAATCGATAGTAGTATACCTTAATTTAGTAAATATACAGAAAACCTTATTAAACTTATTGAAGTAATTTCCAGGAAATCAAAAACTTATTTTCAATGTCTATTTTTATCATTTTAGCTGTCTTTAAGTCTTAAGACACAGAAAATATCAAATAGAATCATGAGTATATAGAATTATTTTTGCTATGGATAAGGAACATATTTGAAAAAAAAATTAATCTGATGGTTAATCTTCTAACAGGAATTCTTAAACCATGCCATGCGTAATAATATATTATATGCAACTTCTTTGGAACATTCTTAGAAATTCATTCTTGTAAAAATAGAAAATGTTTATATTTATAATATATAATAAAAAACAATTAGAATTTATAAGTAGTATACAATATTTTAGTTAAAGAAATTGCATTACACGTTAATTGGTTACCAAATTGTTAAACCAACCGTATTTATCATTTACACATGATAATTACTTGTAATATTCTTCGAAAAATAATTTTAATTTCACAACCCGGCGTAAAGGTGATAAACTTTTTTAAAAAATATAATAGACATCACAGATAAAAATAAATATTCTCCAGAACTTGCATAAATCATGAATGTAAACTAGGTAACAATTTGTGTTCGGTATTTTATCAATAACAAAATCAAAATTTGAATCTTGTCATATGAAAACCAATCGTGCAATTCCTTTAAAGATATTATACGCAACTTGGCCATGAATATGGAATGATTGCTTATTTATATAATTAAATATGACAATTATAGTTCTTTACTGATAAAATCAAAATACAATATTTAAAAACAATTCCAAAAAAAAGAACACAAAACTTTAAACAGCAACAATTTATGTTCTGCTCTTTATGAAATCTTCCAACTAAATCAACATTTGAATCTTGTTAGCATAAAAGCAGATCGCTTTACAATTTCGTTACATATGCAACTTAAGCATGAATATGGAACCACCGCTTATTTATTCCATTGAAGACGTAATTAAAGCTCCTTACTGATGATACAATCAGAATGCAATATTAAAAATTCCAAAAAAGGAATGAAACTAAACAGAAACAACTTATGTTCCGCACTTTATAATCATCAACAAAGACAAGATTTTAATCTTGTTAGAATAAATGCCGATCGCCAATCTTATTAAAGTCGTAATTTACACATGAATGTGGAATGATCGTTTATTTATATAATAAACGACAAATGTAATAGTTATTTACCGAAACAATCGGAATGCAATATTAAAAATTCCAAAATAAATGAACACGAAACATACATTTCTAAAGATCGTGTTGGAGGATAGACGGAGAAAATGTACTTACTAGTGGACATTCGGACATCGTACGGCCCGCTTTGGCCAAGGCAGAAGGTAACTTGAGAGTAAATTTAGGTATTTTGCCCAGAATGCTCGACATTTTGAAAGCTAAGCCACCACCACATGACGTGGAGAGGCGGTTTCGTTCCCACCAGGCCGTATTTTGTGTACTTCCAGCGAACCGTATAACAGCTCAGGAACTTCACGTCCTAAGATTCATAAATAGTGTAAAAGGAATCAGGTTGATGAATTTCAATATCCAATGAACAGTTGGCACACAATCACCCGCAACACTCGCCGATTGCTGAATGAATAGAATGTATTTTTCAGTTCACGCTTATGGCAGCCCTCCAATACAAGGTTGCCAAAAACACGTTTGGCAGGAAAAGGTGTCGCCAAGCTCATGACGTTTAGCGCGCTTTACTGTTGTTTACATTATCAATCAGTATTCCACAGGAGGTTTCATAAAAGCGGTAAAATGGAAATTAAAAGAAGTTACATTTTAGAAAAACGATAAATTAGCAATGTTGTGTGTTGTAATTTGATATGATTTACGGAATCAATTCATTATTTTAGTGTACACTGGTAGGTAATAGAAATTAGTTCGATGTGGGATTTAAAATATGCAGAAAGAAAAATATTTATAACATTTTCAAAATTCTGATGTAGCTCATGTAGAAAATATGTTTTCCGAAAATTTAAGATTTCAAGATATTTCAAGTTTTAAGACCTGAAGCAGGGATTTTCCTAGATTTCTCAGATTTTAAAATCGTTTATTGGACACATGGGTCCCCAGCCTGTGTCAAGTACCGCCTATACAATTTCAGTTCTAAGTATATACTAAAGGGGAGTTAGTTAAGCGTTATATTTATTGGGAAATATGATGAAGCGTTTGTATACGTTCTTTCTACTGTGTTGCCAAACTTTTATTCATACTTCGATGGGTTCAAATATTGGTGTTTAAATTTATGTTTTAAAAGAAAAATTTCGCATTTATTTATTCGGCCAAAGGCCCTACCGTGCTGAAAACACCGGTTCTCGTTAGATCACCGAAGTCAAGCAGCATCAGGCGCGGTTAGTACTTGGGTGGGTGAAAACCTGGGAACACAGCGTGCTGTTGGCACATTTCGGGCGCGGTACCCCGGTGGTTTGCGCGCTGGATTTGCACTCTGCCATAACTGCGACCATATTCATGCGGAGTACGATCACGTTAAACATGTGGGTCCGTAAGTCCTTCCGAGAGGTTGGTGGTAGGGGAAGGAGGGTACGGTCCCTGTGGATACCTCCCCCACTGGGTTCCGGTCTAAATTGGGTGGCACTTCCCGGCCGTCCAAACGGTTACCTTACACATTTCTGGTAGGTCGGACGGTCTGGGTCTCAACAACAACATGAATTTATTCTGAGTTCGGGTCGAGCTAGTATTTTCTTGGTTACCTAAGGATTCGAGTCAACATTTTGTTCCAAGTTCAGACCCGTGCAGACCTTTAACTCAGAGTTAGATGTCTGCATGAGAACCGGCCTTGTCCACGAACTTAGACACGATACCCGACCCTTGGGCTGATTCAGGACTCCTTTCTTTAAAATGGTTTCTGGCCAGGCTGGATTGTTTTGTTGATTTCAGCTATATAAATATATAACTGTTTTAAAAATAAAACTTTTACCCCCATTGTTTGTAAAAAAAATTGCACAAACTCGTGTTTTGACACATTTACATAAACATTTATTCGGGTCGAGACTCAAGGGTCTTTGGGTCGGGCATTACTCTACATTTGAATTGTCATGGAATCTACACTGGCTCGGATTCTGCATTAAAAAATTTCTTCGAGTTCGAGCACTAATACCACTAGTCCGGATAAAAGTCTGAAATTTCGCCTTGTGCAGACCTATCTGGGTACGTCATTGAATTTATTTTCGCGAAATGAAACACACACCTCTTACTTTCCGCATCCCATCTCTAACCTAATTACGCTTTGCCTTAGGAGAGTGAGGAGGTGGAGCCGCGCCCACCCTCATCTGGTAGTGTATCACGTTCTAATGTTCTCGGAACAAGAACACTAAACCCTCTTTGAGCCTTCTTGAGAACAGCAAGAGTCACAAACTGAACCGAAGAGTGTCATCCTTTGCCAATACATCCTTTCTTACACTCTTCAGATAAGAGCTATGATCGCAGACACGTCGAATAACATGTACTGGATTCAGGGTCGGATTACATGATAGGCACACCAGTGGCGAAACTGCGAGTCCTTCCCTTCCCCAAAATATACTGACCCCCCCCCCCCCCCCCCAACAGATTATTATTTCCACAATATTAAATTTTCCCCAATTATATTTTCCTGATATATATTCCCCCGTCCCCCTGCTACACACACAGACTCGCATGCCACTTAGATTTTTCAAAAGTTTTATATTCTCAATTGAAAAAATATTCTGAATTTTAAGAGTTGTAATTTGCAAGAAAGCAACGAGGTTGCGTAGAGGTAGCCCCTTCTATGTCAAAATCATTTTCCCTACATTTTAAAATTAACATAGTTATTGTAAAAACTGTCTCCGGGCACCTTAAAACTTGAGGCTCCACAGAACTTGTTTGAGAAGGGCAGGCCCCCAACCCTAGAACTTTCTTGAGAAGGACAGACCCCAACCCTAGAGTTTTTTTAGAAGGACAGGTTACCCAACCCCAGAACTTTTTGAGAAGGACACGTCCTCAAAGCCAAAACTTTTTTGGGAAGGACAGGCTCCCAACCGCAGAACTTTCTTGAGAAGAACAGGCCCCCAATCCCATAACTTTCTTGAGAAGGGCAGGCCCCCAACCCCAGAACTTTCTTGAGAAAGACAGGCTCCAACCCCAGAACTTTCTTGAGAAAGACAGGGCTCCAACCCCAGAACTTTTTGAGATGGATAGGCCCCAACTTCGGCACTTTTTGAGAAGGACAGGTCCCCAAAACCAGAAATTTCTTGGGAAGGACAGGCCCCCAACCCCAGAACTTTCTTGAGAAGGTCAGGTCCCCTACTCCAAAACTTTCTTGAGAAGGACAGGCCCCCAACCCCAGAACTTTCTTGAGAAAGACAGGCCTCAACCCCAGAACTTTCAAGGACAGGGCTCCAACCCCAGAACTTTTTAAGATGGATAGGCCCTAACCTCGGAACTTTTTGAGAAGGACAGGTCACCAAAACCAGAACTTTCTTGGGAAGGACAGGCCCCCAACCCCAGAACTTTCTTGAGAAGGTCAGGTCCCTTACCCCAAAACTTTCTTGAGAAGGACAGGCCCCCAACCCCAGAACTTTCTTGAGAAAGACAGGCCCCAACCCCAGAACTTTCTGGAGAAGGACAGGGCTCCAACCCCCAGAACTTTTTGAGATGGATAGGCCCCAATCTCGGAACTTTTTGAGAAGGACAGGTCCCCAAAACTAGAACTTTCTTGGGAAGGACAAGCCCCCCCAACCACAGAACTTTCTTGAGAAGGTCAGGTCCCCTACCCCAAAACTTTCTTGAGAAGGACAGGCCCCCAACCCCAGAACTTTCTTGAGAAGTACAAGCCCCTAATGCCATAACTTTCTTGAGAAGAATAGGTCCCAGCCCCAGAATTTTTTTAGAAGGACAGGCCCTCAACCCCAAAACTTTTCTGAGAAAAAGCAGGTCCCCAAAAGCAGAACTTTCTTGGGAAGGACAGGCCCCAATCCCAGAACTTGTTTGAGAAGGGCAGGCTCCGAACCCCAAAATTTTCTTGAAAAGGACAAGACCCCAACCCCAAAAGTTTTTTGGGAAGGACAGGTCCCCAAAACCAGAACTTTCTTGGGAAGAACAGGCCCCAACTCCAGAACTTTCTTGAGAAGGATAGGCCCACAGCCTCAGAAATTTTTTGAGAAAAATAGGCCCCCAAACCCAGAACTTTTTTGAAGACAGGCCCTCAACCCCAGAACTTTTTTTAAAAAGACAGGCCCTCAACCCTAGAACATTTTTGAAAAGGGCAGGTCCTCAAAACCGGAACTTTTTCGTGGGAAGGACAGGCCCCCAACCATAAAAATCTTTCTTGAGAAGGACAGGCCCCCAACCATAAAAATCTTTCTTGAGAAGGACAAGCCCCAACCCCAGAACTTTTTTTGAGAAGGACAGGACCCCAACCCCAGAACTTTTTGCGCAGCAATGGTTGCTGCAAGGAACTCATCGGCGGAATGATGGCTCTGGAAGGCCAAGGTGCATGAATGCTAGGCAAGATCAGATGATTGTGCGACAGGCCCGAACTGGCCAAACGGCATCATTGTTCGCCATCCAACGTGCTACAGCTTCTTCCAAACCACCCGTGGTACCTTCCACCATCTCATGGCGCTTGGCTGAGGTGGGGTTACGCTCACGGCAGCCTTTAAGACGTCTTCCCATAACCCCACAACATCGATAGACTCTTTTGGAGGGGTGTCGTAGCCGATCACCCTGGCTGCCAGCAGACTGGCATCGCATTGTGTTCAGCGATGAATCTCGCTTCAGTCTTTCAGCAGATGGCCATCGGGTACGTGTGTGGAAGCGCCAGGGTTAGCGGTCCCAATCAGCTTTTGTTTTACACAGGCACGCAGCCTCTTCCCGGCCACTCAAATTACGGCTGTAAACCCTAGGGCAGGGGTCGGCAACCTGCGGCTCGCGAACCGCATGTGGCTCTTTTGATGTAAAGTTGCGGCTCTCCAGTTCCATACGAAAAAATTAATATTTTATTATCAAAACCCTTAAAAAATAAGAAAATATATTTTTAAGTACCTAATTTCTCAATAGCTTCTATTTTTATAATCGTTAATTACAAATCGCTACGCTTAACATGACCGTAATGAGATAAATTTGAACTATTGTTTTGTTCTTAGAGATGAGACTCCGTGACCATGTTTATCTTTCAGCCAATTGAATTTCATTTCCGTCTCACCCAAACAGCCATCGTCTAGAGTCTAGACAACACGTCTAGGCTCAAGACGTGTTGTCAGTCAGTCATCCTCGGATATCGCGGTCGACGTTACGTTGCATGTGTGTTAATTTAATCGCTTGCGGTTTCTGCGTGTCTATTCGCTTGTTGTTTCAAGAAGAATACGATTTAGAAGCGAATTATCTCCTCAAATGTATGTACGCGTATAATATAATAAAATCAGTAACAGAATTGAATTACATATCTGAGGATCGTGCTAACGAAGTAATAATGGTAAATAAATTGTTTGTCGTTTTAGATAGCTAAGTAAAATTTTAAAAAGTCATTTTTTCAGCTCCGCGCCAGCATGGCGTCTGGTAAAGGAAAGAGAAGAACTGAAGAAGAAAACCAATAATTCAATCAGGATTGAACGGAGTCGTTTGCATTCATATGCAACACAGATGGCCTTCCGACTTGTCTCATTTGCCACGAAAAACTCGCACACAATAAGAAGTCAAATTTGGAGAGACACTTCACTACAAAACATACCCAATTTGCTGGTAAATATCCAACCGGTGACGCATGAAAAAAAGCTGTTGAAGAGCTCAAAAAAAAAAAAACAGTCAAGTTCCATGCTAAGTGACTGGGCGCAATCTTCCAATAATGTAAATCTGGCAAACTTTGCAGTATCATTAGAAATTGCAAAAAGAGGAAAACCCCTCACAGATGGTGAGTACGTCAAAGATTGTTTTATACGTGCATCTGGAGAACTGTTTCGTGATTTTAAAAACAAAGCATAAATCATGAAAAAAATCAAAGATTTGCCATTATCTGCTAAAACAGTACAAAATAGAACTGCTAAAATGTCTTCAAATGTAACACATATGCAAGCGGAAGACATTCAACTGGCTTCTGCCTTATCATTTGCTATAGATGAGTCTTGCGACATAAAAGACACGGCACAAGTTACCCTTTTCGTCAGGAATATGTCGTCCCAAGGTCCAAAAGAAGAACTGCTAGGATTGCTACCGCTCTCAGGGCAAACTCGTGGAGAAGATATAGCAAATGCTGTGCAAAAATGCCTGGAAGATAATGGAATCGATATAAATAAAATCGTTTCTATAGCAACTGATGGAGCCAGAAGTATGACAGGAATACATAGAGGGGTAACATCAATTCTTCAGAAAAAAATAAACCACTAAATTCTAACGTTTCACTGCATAATTCATCATGAAGCGCTTTGTGCCCAAACATTTCCGGCCGAAATAGTTGAGGTCATGAACTTGGTAATTAAGATTATTAACAGCATCTTGGCAAAAGCACTCTACCATCGCCAGTTTAAAGATCTCCTTGCAGAAATAGATAGCCAGTTTTCTGACTTACTTCTGCACAATAAAGTGCGATGGCTTTCCAGAGGTAACGTATTGCAACGTTTTGCTTTGTTCTTGAGTGAAATAAAAATATTCCTCAATGAAAAAAGCATTGACCATCCCGAATTGGAAGAAAACAAATGGCTGCAAAAATTCAACTTCATGGTAGATACCACAATGAAACTAAATCTAAAACTGCAAGGAAAGGGCAACCCAGCCTACGCCTTGCTTGAAGAAGTAGTTTGTTTCGAAAAAAAAT